>VWPU01005408.1:0-41187 GCA_013398955.1 Callaeas wilsoni | reverse complement strand
GGCGTGGCCGGGGCGGGGCGGGGTCAGTCCGCCGCCGTCCCGGCGTGCCCCGCGCGCAGCACGGAGCGTGGCGCCGGCCCCGGCGCTCTCCCCGGCTCGCTCCGTGCGCGCGAGGCGGCGCGGCCGCGGCGACATGGCGGGCGTGGAGGAGCGGGAGCAGCACCTGAACGGCGAGCTGCCCCCCGAGCCCGAGGACAGGGACGGCGCGGCCGGGCTCGGCGCCGAGGATGGCGCCAAGAAGAAGCGCAAGAAGAAGAAGAAGGGCAGAGCGGGCCCCGCGGGTAGGGGCCGGGCCGCGCCGCGCCGCGACACTGCGCCGACGGGCTGGGCGGCCTGAGGCGCCGCGGGCCGGCACACCGGGAAGCGGGCGCGGCGGTGGGCGGACGTGGGTAGAGCAAGGGTCCCGGCGTGCGGGTGCGGGGCGCCGCCGAGGCCGCTGCCCCGGCCCGCGACAGCGGTGCGGGCTGAGGGGGATCCCCGCGGCTCGGAGGGGTTTCCGTGAGGGGCTGGCGGTGTCGGGAGGGTGCTGCTGCCGTTCGGTTGACGCTGGGGATGTCCTCCCCCCTCCGGTGCGCGCAAGAGAAGCCACCGCTTCGCTCTCCTATGCCCGAGGTGAGAAAGGTGTAAGACTGCTGCTGTAAAAGCCATCCCGCTTGATGGAGGCTCTGCACCCCTCCCAAGTTCTCGGAGAGAGCTGGAGCAAGTCTGGGCAAATAGCGTAAAGGCGCGATGGTTTGGGTTTGTTTTAGCAGGCCATGAGTTAGCGATGATCGTGCTATGCGTTTATAATTATCTACTTCACGCCCATATTATCTCACAAGAGCAGACTGCTGCTATGGTAGGAAGAATTAGTTACCCAATCAGAAGTGTCAGGGTAATCTACCTTTATATGCAGGTTTCAGTAACAGCACCTGTCGCCCTAGTGCCCTGCAGCCTTTACACGTTGGGGCTGCTTTAAGACAGCAAAAAGCATTAGGTGCTCAGGTATTTGGAGGATGACTACAACATAATGTTTTTATAAAGTTTTGGGGGCTATTGGTTACTAACGTGGAGCTAGTGTTTTACTGTAAGTCATACTTCACCTTTACAAACAGGACAAGAAACTGATAAAGAAATGGAAGGTGCTCTTGATGATGTAGCAAAACAATTAGACAAGCAAGCACTGGAGGAGAAAGAAAAAGATGATGATGATGAAGGCAAGTATAACTTACATTTTCTCTTAACGTTTCCAGTTTCAACTTCTTCTGCGACTCCCTTTTAACAGACTGTTTACAGGTGTCTTACTTGGTTTGATTTTGGTTGGGTTTCTTTTTGGAGAGGTGAGATGCAACTATTCCTGCTTTCTGCTTTTTGTCAATGGTTTTGTTGTCACACAGGCATACATAAGAAAATAACAGGAATACAAGCTTTGTTAAAGGTTTGTGTTTCCAACGATCTAACTACTGAAGGGAAATGTTTAGTTTGAGATAAGGTAAGCTATAAATCATTCTCACTTGCATTACCATGGTCAGTAGACATTTATGTTCCAAATTATGCTTCCTAAAAAAAAACATACAGAGAAAATTTTAAGGAAGCATTTTAATTAATACGTGTTAGATTCTTTACCAGTGACTTGAAACCTGCTCATCTGTAATTATAATTTTTCATTAAAATTGAATTGAGGGGGAGATTAAGTCATAAGCAAGACACACACTTTGTGTGTTGCTTGTGCAATGCAGCTGATTGTCTAAACAAGAACCTTGGAAGTGTCTGCATTGAAATCCAGACCGAGTCCATCTTTTCTGTAAGAACATTGGATAAAGGTGCTGTATTTCCTTTGGTTTGATGGATGGTTCTCAACAGAAACGGATGTTTGAGAAAACACATTTCTTAAATTAATAATTTAGTTTCCTTTTTCTGAATTAGCATATAAAGTTGGCTCAGCACTTTGAACAGTCTGCTTAGAAATCTTCTTAGTTCACTTGCTGGAATTTGTCCTTGTAGAATTTCATTTTAATGAATTGAGTATGGAAGTTTTAAAAAACTAAATCAGAGTGCTGAGATGTATTAAGTAACAAATTTGTCTTTGACCGTTATCAATCTGCAGCATCAAGTTTAATACAGGTACATTCCATAGAAATGTATTCTGATGGTTTGTTTTGTGGTATCTTTCAGGTTATGGAGTTGAAATTAATGGTGTATGTGCTTTGCTATCATTGTGACTTGAGGAAGAAGTATTGAGGAGGGTAGTGAAAGCTGTATACAATGAAAAGAAATCTTCGAAATCATTAGAATAGTTAGTTCGGTCTCAGGAGAAATAACATTAATAGCTGCAGATCAAATGCTATGCTCTCTTATCCTTTTTACAGTATTAGCTATTGTATTGCAGTATTAGCATAAAAAAATTAAGTGATGCTATGACTGAATTAATAATCTTCCCTTTTTTCCACATATTAGACTTGGGTGTGTTTTTAGTAAAACTGATACTTTTGCAGAAAAATTAAAACTAATTTAAGTTTTTTGAAGACAGCTGTGTTCTTGCCTCTACTGGGTCTCACTATTTGCCGTCTTAATTGTGTAGTTTCAGAACTGTTTCTATAAGATGTGCTGCGTTAGATTAAAATCAATAAGATACCTACTCCCTTTTTTCTTTTTTTTTTTTTTCCTCTTGATAAGCCCGTAACTGAGTGGCCTCAAAAAGGAAACTGTATAACTTTTGAACTCTAGGAGAGATTAGAAAGTGCTCTTTGGATTTCCCTTGCCATGCTAAAATATGCTGATAGGTAACATTTTTGCATGATGCTGTGCTAAGCTATTAAATGGCTTCCCAAAATGATATAAAGTTGGACTTCTGTTTTGCGAAAGTCTGAAATTGCTTTTCTGGTGACAGTTTTTTTCATTAGCAGCTAAATAACCTGAAAACAGACAGGGTATTGGTCAGATGCAGTAGGTGTGTTTCTGGCAGCACGGTTAGTCTGCAGCAGTCTTCAAGGACATGAAAGCATAGACAGGGTTAGTTTGGCTCGCAGTTGGCAGTTTCACGTGCAGTGATGTATGAAAAAACCACAATATGCAGGTAGCAACAGTATTTAAGAAATGCTGGGGTTTTTTCCCTTCAGTTTAGGCCTAGCATTTAAGAAAAAAAAAAAAATCACTTTGTGAAGAGCTAGAGTGTTTCTAATTAATTTCTCATGAATGGTTTGAGCGCTACTCAAGGTCAGGAGAAATGTAACAAAGTTACCACATTTTAAAGAAGTTTATATCCAGTGCTAAGGATTTTTGGTTGCCTAGAAATACAGATTGATGAAGAATGTGGAAGTTGGGAACTATGTTATAGATACAAAGTATTTCTATGTGCAATTTTTTACAGAAACTTAAGATACTTAATGCCAATATGAGCTGGGTAGGGGCAGGAGTGACATTACTGGAATTTGCCCCAGCTGCAAGATTACAGCACTTATCATGGTATAAAATTGCAGATGATATTGACCATCATGAGAGGCTTGAAGTCTAGTGACTGGAACAGCTGGTCAGTGGTTTGTTTTGGTTTTAAATATAAGCTTCTGTGTAAATACACTCAAATTGGAGTGCTTTGACTTGATTCCAGAAGTTCTTTTAGTTTTACTTCTTGCTGTAGTTGAAAATGTTCTAAATGTAGATGACTGGTACTAGTCAACTTTGGAAAGAATTTGTGTTTAGGACCAGAAGGTTTAGGTAGCTGATAGCACCTGAGATATTGAGTATGAAGTAAGTAGGCATTAGATGTAGCCAAATGCAAAGTCTGGAGGGTTATTGTTACCTCCCAAATGTGACTGTAAATGGTGTGGCTAGTTCTTGGTGCTTACATGCTGTGCTCCCTGGAAACCTCCCACTGGTGTGGATTCATAGCATGCTTTGGTTTGGAAGGGACCTTTAAATATCATCTGGTCCAAGCCCCTGCAGTAAACTGGGACATCTTCAGCTAGATCAGGTTGCTCAAAGCCCCATTCAACCTGACCCTGACTGTTTGCAGGGATGGGGCATCTTCCACCTCTCTGGGAAACCTGTTCCAGTGTTTGACCACCCTTGTATATCCCACAAGCAGTGGTTTTGCTGAGTGTTGTTTGTGACCTTCCCTGTTATCTCAAGATTAAACTTATCCTGGCCTGGAGTGCTGTCATCTTTAACTTCTTTGGGGTCTTTATCTTTCCAGATACAGTAAGTTCTTTTAGCTGAATCATCAGAAGATGGGGTGGAAGCAGTATCTAGCTTTTTGTTAGCCGTTGTGTCTAATACAGTTCTCTCTTGTGTCCTTCAACAATTCCAGGCATCTGTTTGCCTGAATTGAGAACAGAGGAACATGAGGTAGGACTTTGGGAAAACGCTTTACCTGAGCTCTCTTTTTTCCTCTCTTTGGTGATACATTTATTGTCAACTTTCAAAACTATATTCTTAGGTCTGTATTTGGTGTAGGGACTGAAAATGCTGATAGTTTGGTGGCAGCTTCTGGATGTTGTCTTTTAAT
Organism: Callaeas wilsoni; assembly: GCA_013398955.1. Taxonomy (NCBI): domain Eukaryota; kingdom Metazoa; phylum Chordata; class Aves; order Passeriformes; family Callaeidae; genus Callaeas; species Callaeas wilsoni. The sequence goes on along the minus strand of VWPU01005408.1, from coordinate 36,704 downwards.
CCATTAAATTCTGCTGTGAGAGATGTGTTTCCAGATAGTCCAGAGGTTTTTGTGTTTTGTTCAAACTTCTTTGGTTCTTTTAAGATTATTTTATGTTCAGCTGGGCACTTTCTTTCCTATAGATGGAGAGGGTGAAGGAGATGGAGCAACTGGGAAAAAGAAGAAGAAGAAGAAAAAGAAGAAAGGACGTAGGTGTCAAGCACAAAAATACAGACTGTGTGAATATTTGGTATTAAGTGTGTGTGAGTGCTGTTCTTGCAGCTGAAACAAATTTAGGGGTGCAGTTTGTGTTTGTAGGCTAAGTCTGGCCAAGTTGTCTTCTTTCTGGTATCCCTGAATGCCATTGAGGGCATTCATTGGCCTCGAGCATTGGCTAAATAAAGTCATATGAGGGCACTGTGATGCAATGTTGTCTTGGTAGAAGCCCAGATTCTAGTTAAGGGGGATCTTAAATAACTTTTGCTGTTTAACTTTTATGGTTGAAACAAGATGGTTAGTATTTCCAGAGTCCCATGTATAACACTTCCTTAAATTATACTCAACAGCTAAGGTCCAGACAGATCCACCTTCTATTCCAATATGTGATCTATTTCCCAGCAATGTATTCCCAAAGGGAGAAGAGTGTGAATATCCACCAACACAAGATGGGTGAGTGTTTGAAGCTTAAGAAATAAGTGCTTTCATTTCTATGTGCTGAAAAAAATATTAATGTACAACTAAATGAACAAAATGAGTAACGTACTTTGAGTTTTGCCTTTTTAAATTTAACTGGGTTATCCAGGAACGCAATGAATACAAGTCTTCGGGCCAGAAATGTTTGTCCTTTCCCTCCCCTTCACTTTTTAATTAAGGTGTAGCCAGTATGAGCAGAATTGCCATGAGGCAGGGGGCCCTTGAGACCCAGAGTACCAACAGGCTTTCTTGTAGGCAGCTTGTAAGAAAAACATTGTCTGAATTAGAAGTGAGAGAATTTAAACCTTCAGTTTAAAATTCAGGGAGATGAGACGCTATTATGCAGCAGTTTTGTGCCCATTGAAATACCAAGTTTTTGTTACTTATTTTTTGGTAGACGCATGTTAATCTCTCCATTTAATTTAAAAGCCTATGTGCTATATTCTGTACTTTGCTTCTTTCTCATGGAATGAATATATAGTTATTGTAACCTCACCTGTTTTTTGTAACTCATAGTGATGTGGGAATAATGTGCAATTGCACTAAACAAGCAACAACTTCTAGGGATTCACTGGAACAGAGATCTGCATCCTTATGTTTTTATAGGAGAGTACTATTTCTTTATGCGTTGTTAGCAACTAGGGCATACCAACTTGAATGAGTTTTCCTATTTTTTTTTTCCCCCCTATGTGAAGTGTTGTGGAAGGTCATATTTTACCTGGGAGAGGTACGGGATGCATGGCATAGAATTAGCTCAAATTGTATGCAAACCCGAATGAAAAGACCAAGTATTACTGAAAACTTTGAAACTTCCCAGGAAATATTAAATCAAAGCTCTGAAAAAGTAGTTTAAACCAAAGGGAGAGAGTAGGTAAATATTTGTATATCTGAAAGCATTGTCTAGTTTTCAATAACTTTTTCTTCAGAATGAAATTACTTGGAAATGGTTCTTAATTGGTTGTTTGAAGTCAATGTCTGTTTCTCATAGAGTGTAAGTAACCTAAGTAAGAGTCTTGTACATCCTGTAAATTGTGTTCAGATAATATGGTTTCATTTTTATGAAATGAAAATTTGCTTTTGAGGAAGCTTTTTCTTCTTTTTCATGACTTCAATTTGAACACAAGGTGTACTCCGGTTTATTTATAAATGACTGCCTTGTTTGCATGCACGAGATTAGCATGCTTATGAAGAGCTTGCACAGGATAGTTCTGACAGGCTGATCCTGGAGTGATTCTTTAATGTTCAAGAGTTAAGTATTTTTCTGTATATGCATATGCCATGTTCATAAAAATATGATTTAAGTAAACCAGGTAATTAGATAATAAACTTCTTAAGCATGCACATAGTTTATTAACAAATAACACACTGTTTTTACACCTCTGATACATATTCAGCTATTGAAGATTAAAATATTTGCTCTGGTTTAACTACTATTTATTGAAAAGAAAAAGGATAAAAGCAATAAAAACAAACCTCCTTTCATAACAGATTTAAGTGGGGCGTCTTTTCTGTACCACGATGTTCTGCTGTGGAGGAAGAATATACACTTCTAAGGAACCCGATACAGTTTCCTCATGTAATGTGCTTAAGCAAATACATGCTTTGTTTTGTTCCTAATTTAAATATTTAAATCTTACTGTGCTACTTTAGTATTTCCTAATGTAAGCAAGCATCTACTTAAATGAGTAGCTGACATTAATGCCAGGATATTTCATATTCTGAGTAATAGCTTCATTTTATATATCGGTGGAACATTTTTGTGCCATGTCTCTTATTCACACTGAGGTCAGTAGGGTTTTGTCTTTGATTTTTTTTTTAAGACTTGCTCTTCTATTCTTAACTGTTGATGTCATGTGCTTTCTAAAGTTACCTCTCATCAACCTACAATTGTGTATTTTGTGTGAGAAGTTCAACTAGAAGTGGGTGTCATTCAAATTTCAGCCAAAAAAAAAGCAGATAGTCAATACTTTCATAGACAACAGACTAACAGGTTTAACATTTTTGTATCTCCAGTATTTTTTTTTTGAAGCTTGTGTTTTTTCTTGAAGACATAGGAATTTGAAGTGATACAACTGGGAGGGCAGAAAATAAACAATATTTCATGATACACCAATTTTGTTAAAGTAGAATTAAGGAATTCTTGATCCTGCCTACTTGTTTCTGCCTCTGTGCTGTTACAGAGTCACAGACTGGTTTGCTTTGGAAGGTACCTTGAAGATCAGCTAGTTCCAACCCCCCTGCCATGGGCAGGGACACCTTCCACAACTTCTCTGTTCCAGTGCCTCAACACCCTCACAGTAAAGGATTTCTTCCTAGTTTCTAATCTAAATCTACCATCTTTCAGTTTATAGCCATTACCGCTTGTCTTGTCACTACATGACCTTGGAAAAAAGCTCTCTCTTTCAGGTTCTGGAATGTACTATGAGGTCTCCCTAGACTGTTCTCTTCTCCAGGCTGAACGGCCCCAACTCTTCTCAGCCTGTCTTCATAGGAGTGGTGTTACAGCCATGATCATCTTCATGGCCCTCCTCTGGACTCACTGAAACAGGTCCACGTCTTTCTTATGTTGAGGGCCCCAGAGCTGAATGTAGTACGCCAGGTGTGGTCTCACAGGAATGGAGTAGAGGGGCAGAATCACCTTCCTTAACCTGCTGGCCACACTGCTTTTGATACAGCCCGGTGTATGATTTGGCTTTCTGGGCTGTGAATGCACATTGCTGGGTCATGTGGAGCTTCTTGTCCACCAACACCCCATAATCCTTCTCCTCAGAGCTGCTCTCAATCCACTCTTCACCCAGCCTATATTTCTGATGGGATTGTCCTGACCTAGGGTGCAGAACCTTGCACTTGGCCTTGTTGAACTTCATGAGGTTCACAGAGGCCCACCTCTCAAGTCTCTCTGGATGGCATCCCTTCCCTTCAGCATGACTGGATTATCTGTGTAAGGATAATCTGGGGAAATGATTTTCTGGAATTCTTTGATCACTAGAATCTAGTTTACAGCACAATCCTGGTAAGATTTGTACTAGTGAAAACTGCAGGCTGTGAACTGGAGTGAAAAGCTGGACCAAATGGCTTGGAGCAAGAGTTGAACTTCTTCAGCTGAGATGTGGCAGGCAGCACATTCAGAAACTGCCAAAAGCTTGTTAACTCATGTCCCTGTTGGAGGACTTGATGTTTGGTGTGAGGCCTTCATCTGATCAATTGATTTTTCATGTCCTGAAGGTCTTAGGCCCAAGCAGAAATTCTTATTGCCTGCCTTCTCAAGCTCCCAGGTGGCAGTCGTGCAGCTTTGTCAGCAAAATGCTTTGGGCCTGATACAGTATTTTTACATGTAGAGGCTATTCTGTCCCCCAGTCGACTTGCGTGAAGTGACTGTGTGCTGAAATGCAGTAAGACAGAGTGAGGATGGCTTCCTGCCAGTTTGCTGGAGTTTGCACTCAAGTCTGTGACGGATGGCAGAGCAGCTGCCCAGACTCTGTCAGCAGTTCTTGCTACCGAGGGGTGGTCACTGCTGGAATCCAGAACAGTCTGAAAGGATCCTTGAGTCTCTGTCCCCAGTGTTTTTCTGCAATGCACCTTTTCCATCTTCAATGACTACTGTGCTGGCAGAAGTCCAGTTTTCTAGTGGCAGTGTGGGGCCCAGGTGTTGCAGCCTGTTGCTTTCTTTTTTTGGTAGAACTTGCCAGATTTAGGCAAATTATAAGAGTAGTATGTGTGATGCATGCTATTGGAGCAAGAAAACTGCTCAGAAAGGTAAATGTGGGATTTCTCCTTTGCACTGTTGTTACTTTTATCTGAAGAGGAGCAGAAAGTTCAATGGAAACAAGCAAAAGGGTCTCAAAATATTTTGGATCCTCTGATCATCCTGAGAAAGATTTCTGGAATAGCCTGTTACCCTCCTTTATCTTTTCAACTCTTCTTAAATACTTAGTATAAATATATATACTTATAAATTTACATATAAGTATATATTCTTAGATCAAAATGTAGCAAAACTGCAGGGCATAGTCTCTTGGTTCACTTGTACCTGTTTTTTGGCTGTAAAGGAAACTCAAAATGGAGCTAAGTTACATGTCTATGAAACAGGTAAAAAGCTACACCTTTGGATTTCAAAAACTAATCCTTTACACTCCGTGTACTCAGTTGTTTGCTTAGAATTAACTCATTTGCATTAATTTCTAAATTTGAAAATGGCGTGTTTCAGCATCTTTGGTCCATCTTGTTCACCACCCATTTCCCTTTAAGGCCCACTTGCCAGCATGTGTAGCTGTGTATTGTTCTTAGTAGTTTTTGTCTTGCATAGCATGTACGGAGTTCTTTGAGTTATCGCTGGGGTTTTTTGCACGTGGCTGCAGCTTCAGCATTTGAAGAGTTATCTCTACTTTGTAGTCAGAGTAGTCTTCTAGTTAAGTTCTGATAGTTGTTGGAGTACTTAAATTACTTTTTTGTTTGTTTGTTTTCATGGAAACTTAGTCGCATTGGATTTTTGCATAATGCAGAATATATTCAAAGCTAATCTTATACTTAGTCTTGTATTAAAAAATAATAGTGTATCTGTTCTATGAACCTACCAAAGAGCCAGAATGAGTGGTGTTCTCCAGTAACAAATGTTAATTCATCATGCAGCTCATTTAGAAAGTAACATTCTGGCATGTGTCATAGTTACCATGCACTGTGTTAGGTGTTATTACCTAAATATTCTGAGCATGAATGAAAATAATACTGGAACTGCAAGCTTTTAAATTTTGAAGATGCCTATTGTCTGTGTCAGCAACAATTTCTGGGCCAAGCAGCCACACTACAGTGCTGAGGTTTATCTCTATACAGGAACAACACTATCTGAATGAGTAAGATTGTGGAAGAAAAATAAACTTTTTGCATGAGTAGAGCCTGTTGCAGTTTTTTGCCCTGCTAAATTTAAGCTGGAATTGCAGGCATTAATATGAATTTTATATGCCTCTTCTGTCCCTTTGAAAACTTAGGCATCCTTCAAGCACCCTGCTTATCTGGGCCTCTGGTGGGATGTTACTGCCTTTCACAGCTGCTAGTCTGTGGTACTGATAGATTTTCTTTTTTAATAGCCTTCCTTTATTCTGAAAATTGTATAAATCAGGACCTTTTCTGTTGCACAGGGGAGTGTAGACCTGACTGGTTAATAAACACTTTGCAGGCTTTACACAGAAGTTGTAATGACTGCTGTGATTATAGTAACGTGTTTGAAACATTTCCTTTATTTTCAAGGCGAACTGCTGCTTGGAGAACAACTAGTGAAGAAAAGAAAGCACTAGACCAAGCCAGTGAGGAAATCTGGAATGATTTTCGGGAGGCTGCAGAGGCACACAGACAAGTGAGGAAATACGTTATGAGCTGGATAAAACCTGGAATGACAATGATAGAAATCTGGTGAGGACACACATCTTCTGGAAGACATCTGCTGTAGATTTTTCTTCATTTTCCAGAGGGGAAGCGATTTAGTCTCAATTTTGTGTGCTTATTTCACTCTGTAATGAGTGTTGGGGAGATTTGTGTTTGAAGTACACAACCAGTGTTGCCAATTATTTCCTTTAAGTTTCCTCTTGTATTTTTAGCTTATGCAGCTTTACAGGGCCTGGGATTATACTGAATTTTAAACTAAGCTCTCCATGATGTTCACTTACTTTGATTATATGCTTCATTTAGATTTCAGGGCCTTCACTCCTCTGCAGTGGTGCTGGGAGAAGCAGCAATAGCAGTAGCACTGCTGCTGCTTGCCAGAATTGTCACGAAATGCCATGTGGACAGTGCAGGTGCAGTCTCTGCCTGGGACTGGGCAAAGAGGCATAAAACCAGCATGGCTGTGTATTCAGTCCAAGGCAGGAAGGTTTGGACTATGTTTAGTGTTCATTGACTGACTGATGTTTCTGGTGGAAACACAGTGGGGTTTTTTATTATTCTCAGTTAGTAGGAAGTAACTGAGCAAATGGATTAAGATGAATGTGAATTTGATTAAGTTTAAGGAAATAATTATCCTGGACCGATTTTTGTGACTCTTCCAACTATTCCTTTTTCTGTCCTTCAGCTTATCTAGAGTGAATGTCTACTGTCCAAGTACTGCACAGTTTATCTAGAGTGAATGTCTACTGTCCAAGTACTGCACTGATCCAGAACAGTTTAGCTTCCAAAATCAGGTGCTTTCAGCCTGGTGTGACTGAGGACTGTGCTGACAAGAGTAGGATAGTAAGAAAGCTAATGAGAGCTGATCCACAAGGTAACTGTGCAAGGATAACAGAAAGACATAGTATACCATGAGGGAAAGTAGAAGAAAGGCAGCTCACTAGTCTGGGTGAAACAAATCTGTCATAGTGAATTATACAGTTTGACTGTTCTAAGCAGTCATTTTCTCAAAACATGACTATTCTTCCTAAAGTACCTCAGGCTATGGGGCCTTGCTGATTAAAATACTCTCTCTTTTTTCATGTTTCTCTGACTTTCATAAAATCATAGTATGGTGCACTGCAGTGAGCTGCAGTTTACCTCATTCACTGACACTGAAGGAGAATGCACTGGTGGACACGTATTTGTGGATTTGCAGTAGCTAGCATCTTGAGATTAGACAAAACCTTAAAACAAATGCTAGTCTCACAAGGTTTTATTTTATCATAGTTATCACTCAAATTTTTTAAAAAAGGTCCTTTTATAATCAAACTTACTTTAGTAAATAAGAGGCTTTATCTCCTTTTCCCCACCTCCTTTTAAATCACAGTAATTGTAAAGAATGCATTTAATTTGCCTAAACTTTGGTTGTCTAACCTCTGCTGCTCGGGAAGAATGAGTTGAATGTAGCTCGTAAAGGATAAATATTTTAAACTTAGATTAAAAACACTAGAGAAGGACTCACTTTTGCCCAAGAAAGGGTAGAGGAATCAACACAAAGAACTGAGCTTGTTGTGTTGTGCTTATGTTTTTCAGCCTAGGGTTGTCTGTCTACTTAGCATAGAAATAGTTTGATTCGACATGAAAACATTTGCTTTAATATTTTTCTGAGGTTTTGTTCTTGCATTGATTTATTTGAAGTCATCATAAGAAATACTAATGACAACTGTTCTATTTTTTTTTTTCCTTCTCCCTCCCCTCTGCCTTTTAGTGAAAAACTAGAAGACTGCTCACGGAAGCTGATAAAGGAAAATGGTTTAAATGCAGGTCTTGCATTTCCTACGGGGTGTTCTCTGAATAATTGTGCTGCCCACTACACTCCCAATGCTGGAGATCCAACAGTCCTGCAATACAATGATATTTGCAAAATAGATTTTGGAACACATATTAGTGGTTAGTTTTCATTTATTAAAACTTTGAGAACATGCTTCAATGCAAAGACTGTGAAGCTAACTAACTTCTGCTGATTTCAGGTCGTATTATTGACTGTGCTTTTACAGTCACATTCAATCCAAAGTATGACAGACTATTACAAGCTGTAAAGGATGCCACAAATACTGGAATAAAGGTATGATCATTATGTAAGTAATTTACAAAGTCTTTTTCAGTAAATGTTGTGATTATTTTCCATTTACATTTGCACTTTATTTTCAGTGTGCTGGAATAGATGTACGTCTCTGTGATGTGGGAGAGGCCATACAAGAAGTTATGGAGTCTTACGAAGTTGAAATTGATGGCAAAACGTACCAAGGCAAGTTCTTTTCTTTATATAAGGATAGTTGTTGTAGAAGCGTGTATCTGCATATAGATTTGTACAAATACTGACTGTGATGTAGGATATTGAAATTACTTTTCTGCTAGAAGTGTGATATGAGTCTTTCATAAATACATATTTGTGGCTGGCTTGCCTTTCCTTTGGAGAAATGTTCTTGGCTTATCCTTCCAAGTATTGTATCTTTAACAGATAAGATGAATGCTACACCGCAGTTTTGTACTGTACAGATAATTTGATACTTGCTGTTTGGCTTTATTAATAAGCTTTTGTTACTGTTGGAGTTGCTGCTCTTCAATAATGAAGCTTTGCTAAAGCGTACAAAACTAAGTTGTATCTTGGCTGGTGTTTGTACAAGATGTGTGGATAGTTCTGTGTTTGGTTCCTCTGCAGTATGATGAGTCACTATTGTACTTTTGATATGGGCTAACAAACCAAATTGCCTTAAAGGGTTTACCATTTGTTAGGAAGTTGCCTGTAATGTTAATGTTTTCTTCCAAAGTGAAGCCAATTCGCAATTTGAATGGACACTCCATTGGGCCATATAGGATACATGCAGGAAAAACAGTACCCATTGTGAAAGGAGGAGAAGCCACAAGAATGGAGGTAAGTTGAGTTCTTTAATCTTTCTGTTAAATTTCCTCAGTGTCACTGCAAGAATAGTATTTCCTGTGCACTTCCAGTTTGTAGTTTTTGTGATCCTGGTGAATAATTGCAGCGGAATAGCTGCTGTACTGTGTAGTGCTCCTGTAAGGGAGCAGTTTTATCTCAGTGGCTTCTTCATTTTAGCCCTGTAGTGTTCTGGTATCTAACACTTTCTGAAATTGAAGCCTTGGAACCTTGCTGTTTAAAAAATGAACTACCAAACAAAAAAAAAACCCAAAAGACGCAGACCACTGCTGAAATCTGAATGGCTGTAGCGATGCTTACTGACACTCTTGCTTAATTATTTCTCAGTCTGTATACATTATTTAAATGGAGTGTTGGAATGTTGTGTTCAGGAGCATGGAAAAGGACAGAAATTCATATTTAGAGATGAACTGGAATTCAGGAAATCAGACTTGCAGGTCATTCATTCTCCTTGTTTGTTTATTCTGTAATGAAATCTTCTCTTGCTCAGGAATTCTTGATAAATACATCTGTACTGTAGCTTTGGATAATTTTTTGTGAGTACTGCTAGAGTATCTTTTTTGAAAAGCTTCGGTGCAGTTTTTCTCTGCAGATACAGAATAATTAAGTGTATTTGTAGTTAATGTGAGAGGCTAGTTGAAAGATGTTTGGATAGTGTTCTGGAGCAGGGGAAGGGCAGTGGCTGTACATGATGTGACAAACTACCAATTTGGGAAGGCAGTATTCAAGCGTGGAACCTGAGATTTAGCCACCATTTTCACCGAAGCTCTTGTTCTAATGAGATAAAAAGGCTTATTTAAAAGATGGGTGATGAGACACGAAGCTTTTAATTTCATTCTAAGCCTCATCACTAATGATCACCAGTAAGTCTCTCAAGGGTAAGTGTGACTTGTAAGAGCTGAATAGGCACAGGTGTGGTCTGGACAGGATTATTTTTTGAGGTAGGCTCACTCTCATCACCCAAAACTTGTATCATAGTTATTGACCTGTGATGTGCACAAAATGACACAGTTTTAACTATCATCTTATCTAAAGGACTATGGAAAGGGATTAAGAGTATTGGAAAAGGAAGATAGAAAAACTTGTGTTCTTAGTTTGACTTAGTTAATGGTTTGGTTTTGGGGAGAAGACATTTTTTAATTTCTTCAGTTTCTGTAGGTTACTTAGGACACAATCCTACATCATTAAACACAGTGAGTTTTGCCAATGAAGAATGTGGAGCATAGCCAAGGTCTTACTGTACTGCGCTAATTATAGTAACAAACTGCAATCCAATGAGATTTTGTGACTAACAGAGCCTCTGATGATCCTTATCCAGAAAAAGTGGGTGTTCAGTGAATCTTGTGGCAGCATTGTGTGGGGATTTTTGCGGGTTTGTGGGTTTTTTTAATGAGTCAGTTGAATATTCAGGACACGTTCAAGAGTTTGTCTTGAATTTGAAGGCTGTGTTACTGCTTTTCATATGGCTTCTTATTTTGGGCTTGTGACTTTAAAAGTAGGTTAATAAACTGAACAGTGCAACTCATGGTGTCCATCAGCGTTTGATGCCCCGGCTTGTTAAGTCCCTGTCACAGTCCTGCCATTAAGGATGTGTGAATGCACTTGGCAGAAATGAGTTTGTATCATGGCATTTCAGTATGTTCTTGGCTAGAATTTTGATAATGCCCTTGCAGATATATATCACCTTCATTTCTTGAAGAAATTCATCTTGTGGAATGGAAATGAGCAGGTTAAGTGTATATACTAGCACCTGTTACCAGAAAATTCATCAGTGCAGTAAGTGTCTGTAATCAACATCTATTTGCTATGTCTAAACTATACATTTCCTAGGACTTCTATCTGAATAGCACAAGAGAAGTACTTCCAGTTAGCAAATGCAGTTTCTTAGCTATGTTAAATATATGCCTTGACAATGTTTTAACTGCAATGACTTTGAGAAATTGTGACTACAAACATGCTGATGCTTCTGGCTTGAAATAAAATGGTACGAATGTAAATAGTTGATGATTTGGAGATATCTGTAACTCTAATGTGTGAAATCTCCATGCTGAATTTTTTTCTACATTGATTTGGTGATTGAACCTATTCACATTTAATTATTCAGAAGTTGTATTACTGAGCTGTTGTATCAGAATGACACAATGTGACATCTTCGTATTGCAACATGTTCCTTTTTTCTCTCCTTAGGAAGGTGAAGTGTATGCTATAGAAACCTTTGGTAGCACAGGAAAAGGTGTTGTTCATGATGACATGGAGTGTTCTCATTATATGAAGAACTTTGATGTCGGGCATGTGCCAATAAGGTTGGATTTTGTTGGTGTATTTTGATAGAGCTACCACCCCCTTAGGATTCAAATTTGATACAATGCATGTTCTTCACTAATTACTAAGGCTGTCAGAGGACTCAAAAGGCCATACTAGCAATATTGTTATAAAATGCACTCTAATTGTAAATCTGGAACAATATGGAATTATTTCCAAGAGACTGAAAATGGAGAAGATATGTTTTCAGAATAGTATACTGTTTTTTTAACAATCTTCTTACCATTAATCTTTTTATGCTTAATAATATATAGACTATATTTGTGTATTCATCTGTATATTAAATGTATAGTGAGTTTTTTTAGTCAATATCTGTACTGTGGTTGTGTGCCACAATCTTTGTTTAACTGATGTTCCCAGAATGTATTCAAGGTATTTGTGCTATCTGTTTTATTTTATAGATATTTTGAGAGTTTTGAGTCTTTGTTTTAGTGCATTGCTGTCAGATGAAGAAGTTACTCATTTTTAGTTTCACTGGGTTTGCATTTTGGCATTTCTAGGAGTGCAACATATTTTCTTCATTTCTGATTGGAAATGAAGCAGGCAGACATGCTTTTCCATGGCACATACTAGGAATGTGAAGGAGGTAGGATGGGAAGAATTAGCCTAAGGATTGCAAAGGAACTGCTTGACTGCAAATAAGTTTATTTCTTAGTAGATCTATAAATATATATATATTTTTATGCCTGTATATTGTAAGAATTATGAATAAAAAGCTTACCAAGTATTTGACTTCAGAAGTGAAAACCCTGCATTTTAAACCACCAAGCTTCTGCCAAAATTAGTTCGGATTACTGACCACTCTGGATCAGGAAGAATTCTGTTTTTCTTTATGGAACGAAATGTCCTTTTAATTTTTAAGAGGATGATTCCTGTCCCTATGTTTAGTTTAGCTTGCAGATAGGTTTCGCAATCTATTTTGAAGGATATCTATTTGCAGGAGGAGAGTGCACTTTATTTTCTAAAGAGAACATGCGATCGACGTAGAAAGACATCCCAAGTCTAGGCAGTCTGAAAAGACCTTGCAATCTAACCTTATTCTTAATTGGTGTGTTTTATTTCTGTAGTGAACGCTTGCTGGTGATACCTCTTTCTTCTCCAACACGTTCTCGTTTGTTTGTTTTCTTTTTTCTTCAAGGCTTCCAAGAGCAAAACACTTGCTAAATGTTATCAATGAAAACTTTGGTACTCTTGCCTTCTGCCGCCGGTGGCTGGATCGCCTGGGGGAGAGCAAATACCTGATGGCGCTGAAGAACCTGTGCGACCTGGGCATCGTGGATCCGTACCCGCCCCTGTGCGACATCAAGGGCTCCTACACGGCGCAGTTCGAGCACACCATCCTGCTGCGCCCCACCTGCAAGGAGGTCGTCAGCAGGGGAGATGACTACTAACTCAGAGCCACCTCAGCACCTTTATACTCTAGGCTTTCTTGGAACATACTATACCAGAATTAATTTGCAACACATTGTCTGTTTTAACAGTGGACTGATGTTAATACTTTCCATATTTGGAAAGGAAGGAATTTAATCTAAGGCAAGTCTTCTAATTGTAACTAACCATGGAAAAAGCTTTCAGGCCTTTAGAAATATTTCAAAAGTTACTTATTTTTTCTGTTCAGGGAAATATGTGCTATAAAGCTCAATTTTTAGTTTGGAATGAGTTATACATTTTGTTCTGAACATTTATGATAAAAGATGCTTTTCAAATATTTATATGACCATATTCCTACTTGAATGCTTTGAATGACTACACCTGATTTCTGCGCCCCAGTCCTCTATGATATTGCCTTTTAAACTTCCTGGAATCCATTTTGTAAAAAATAAAGATAAATTTTCAAATCTGAAAATATATATACTTTTTAGAAGTCTGGTTATGATTCTGGTCAGGAGTCCACTGGGAAACTGCTCTATTAAATATTTTACAAACTTGATTCGCCATATCTTGTCTTGAAACTGTACCTTGTCTTACCCTTCATATGAAACTTGGCTTTTCATGCTTATTTAAATAGTCTTGTTGGTGCTGGGATACAGGACAAGAAGTCTTTTACAGGATACACTTTACAGGATAAAATGTGACAACTACAGTAAAGGTGCGTGGTAAAGGTTTTGAGTGTGCCGCTCTTTAGTTTAGACTTCAGCTGTACTAGAACATGTCAAATGCAGCTGGTGGTCTCTGCTGCTGGTGGCATTAACGTGCAACTTCGGGCTGAATTTAGCTCAGTTTTAGTGTATGTCCCTACATAGCTTTGCCATTGGCGTGTCCTCTTCCAGAGAGTCAAATTTCATGTGATTTCCTGTCTCTTTAAAGTTCACATTTGATTGCACAAGTGGTGGGGACAAGCAAAACAATTTATTTTTGACTGTTAAGAGTTACTTCGTGCAGACAAAATAATCTGGAGTATTTGATGTTCTCTTGACGTAAAAAGTCATTATCAGTCTTCCTGCTGCAGTGAAATCTGACTGTTGAATCTCATTTGTAAAGGTAAACTAAATCCCATGGCTCTTTAGGCCTATATGCAATATGTCTTCCAGTGCTGTATCTTTACCTCATTACTTGCACATAAAAATTTTCAATAGTTACTGGTGATAAAAATGACAGCTCTGTTAATAGGTCAGTAACAGTGCCTTAAACATAAGTGCTTAGGAAACAGACACTTCACCTGCTTCTTTATAGTCACAGGCTGTCTCTATAGAAGAGTTCATATTAACTTAGAAATATCAGTTCTTTTCTCCTCTGTCTTTGGGTAAAAGCTGTATTTTTGTCTTTTAAAACCTGAGTATGTGAGCTGCAATTTAGAGGGGAGCAGTGTCATGTACTGCCTCCAGTTTAAAAATAATAGACACTGGTGGGGTTTTCTCCCCAATTACAAGTATTATTTAAACTCAGTACTGTTTTCCATTGTGGAAATGGATGAAATGGGATACTGAAGTGTGTATTTCTGCTGTTGCTGTTGGGGCATCTTGGCATCCCAGCAATGAATTTTCATTTATGCAGCCGTGTGGTTATGTGTGTCTCAGCTTCCCAAGAAACAGTAGCTAGTGTCAGTGCTTGTGCACTGCGAAGTAAAAGCTGGCACTCAAAAGAATCTGTCATGAGTGGGGTTGCTGGGTACATTGCTGCTGCTATTTTTATTTACGCTAACAAGACCATGCTCTTCTGCACTTCTTGACGTGCCCACGTTCTTGTAGCCTGGCTGGCTTCCAGCTCACCTATTTTTGTACAAAGTCTGCTAGAAACAAGCAAGACAAATCTGTTTCAGTTCTTGTGTGCTGTATCTGGAATTTCCAGACTTTTCTCTCTAGAAGGTGCCTGGTTAGTAGTAGCTCAGTGGTGCTTGGTATTGTTTCTAGAGCTTAAGGCTTTCTTAACTTTACTGATGGTTACTTTGAAAACATTTCANATTTTTTTTTTTTTTTTTTTCTTTTTTTTCTTTTTTTTTTTTTTTTTTTTTTTTTTTTTTTTTTTTTTAAACCTGATTATAATAGACCCAGACCAGCAGAGCTGTGGCCTCTTTTATCTTTTTAACTAGCTGGCTGTTGGTTCACAGGTGGAGGCTGATAATCATGTGTAACAAGTTGTAGTGGAAATGACTCAGAAAAATACTTGCAGAGTGTGATGATTATTGCCCATAAATTTAACTGGGTGTATCTGGATACAAGCATCCTGTGCTGCTGGCTCTCCTGTGTCCTCCTGCCCTCCTGCCTGGCAGTATAAAAGGCAAGCCCGATTTCTATCGCCTTAAAATAAGTAAATTTCCTACTCCTTTCATGCTCTTCAGGCTGCCTTTTCCTGTTGCTGTAAGTGTTAAAAGTCCTGGCCATGCTGTCTGGTAAGTGAACCATGCTCTCATCACTTGACAAAATCAAAAGTTTACCAAAAGACCTTTGAGCCAGATGTTGAAGTCTGTTTTTAAATACCCAGAAGATGGAGTCATATTGTTTCTTGTACATGCAGCACCAGAAATGGTGATAGTTTTTGTAGAGATTACTATTTTGCAGAGTTCAGAAGCTACTTGGCAGGGTTTTTCTTTCACACAGACCTTGTGAGACATCATTAGAGCATGTACAGCTTGACCCTGAGTGACGTGTCCTTTTGATGAAGGCATGGCCTAAGATTTTCCTAATTTTAGACTCAACTAACATGCTTCTCCTTTTAGATGTGGGTAAGACAGGGCTGCTGGGTACAACAAACATGGCTGGCCAAGAAGTACAAGTTTTGCATGGAGGGATGGGTTTAAGTCATCTATGTTTCTGACAGCTGCTGTAGCTTGGGTACCTTCTGGGTACTAAAAACTTGTTAAAACTACAGGGGCTTTTCAGCTAAAAGCCAGATCCTGCTGTTTTTCTTGAAGAGGCAATAGTGTTCAGAATCACAGGTTTCCTTTTTAAACTGTTTTTTTCTGCTATTGCATTTTTGATGGTAGATTTCCTTGGAGTTTATAGCACTTTACATTTTGGCCAAGAATTGCCACCTTACAAGAAAGATCAGGGTTTTCCTTTTTAGTAGAAGATTTCATTAAAAAATGGAAATAAACCTGGTGCTAAGCAGCGTTTTTAAGGACTATCCCCACCAATGTACTCTCTTACTGCAGAGTCTAGCTTGTGAAATAACAAACTGGTTCTAGCTCTAGCTTTGTGGAAGTTGCTGTGTAGCCACCTGGCTTGCAAGGAGGCGGTGTTTTAAGGGTGGGTATAACCCCATAACATTTCAAAGAGGAGGCTGCAATAGGGCATGTGGGGATGCAACTGAAGTTCCTGTTCTAGCAAGAAAACTGCTGCTGCGTCTTTCAACACGGTTGTATCACGTTTGTGTCAATGTATCAAAATACTACTTGTATTTCAGAACAGTACAAAAACTTGGTAAGATGGTATGGAAACTTAATGATGGGAAGTGTAAAACATAACTGAAATTTGTTAATTTGATTTTTACAGCTGGTGTTTGTGGCGATAAGAGGAATTTTGCCAAATTCTACTTTCTAAAAAAAAAAAATAAAGTAAGGCTTTTCATTGTTCGTCATTTCCCAGGATTATGCACTGTTGGTACTTGGCTTTCTGTGGAACATCAGTCAGCTGTCCAGAATGGGAGATGGCAGTATATTTTCCTCAGTCCAAACACTTTCAAGAAGGTGTGTTTAGAGATAAAGACCATGTAGCTTGAGAAAAGCACAGCATGCTTTGAAGCAGGTTATCATTTTTTAAGACTTATGCATAGTTATTTTTTTCTACAAGGATTCAAGAGGTTTTTCTGTTTTTATAATTTTGAATGTTTCAGTATTTTTAAAGTAAAAGAAAAAACAGACAACTCTGCTGTGGCTCTTCCAATTTTTGACTTGTGTTTTTGCCATGACAGGCACCCAACTCTTATAACTTAGTCATTCTCATTTTAGCTTTGCTTTGCATTTCCACTGATGCTTACATCTCCCTTCTTTTACAAAGGTACAAGGCTTTAGGAAAAAAACCTAAAAGCTATGTAGGCTAGTCAGCAGTTCAGATGAACAGTAAATTTTCTGCCTAGTTGTTTTCGAAGTGTCTGTGTCCCCAGTTTTTGAAACTACTTTTTTTTTTCTTTCAGCAAGGCTAAATCTCTGAATCTCTTAAATGGGAGAGGGCTCTAGAGAAGCCTTCTTTACTGCTAGAGAAAAGTGAAGGCATGTGCTGTCAGGATGCACACATCAGTTACCAGTTGGGACTGGAAACTGTTACTATTTTTCAGTTTGAGGTGAGGCTACTTCGGCCTGTGTGCTGCATCCCTGTGATCTCTCAGCAAGTTTGCAGATGACAAAGTGAGAGGAGTGGCTGGTAGGCCAGCTGGGGGCACTGCCACCCAAGGGGAGCAGGACAGGCCCGGGAGAGAGACAAGAGGAACCTCATGCAGCTCTACAAAGGGAATCACCAGTCCTGCTCCTGGGCAGCAATCACACCAGGCACCAGTGCAGGCTGGGTGGGAAGCAGCTGCCCAGAGAAGGAACTGGGGGACAAGCTGTCCATGAGCCAGTAATGTGCCCTTATGGCAAAGGAGGCCAACAGCCTTATGCCTTAATCTGGTTAAAGGGTGCAGAGCTACTACATGAACTAGCTAAGTACCAAGAACTGAAGCAGAAGCTGTGGAGAAGAGCACCTGAATTAGCTCATCCTTGTGGTGGACTGCCCTAATCATCTCTACCCTCCCCCCTGCCTTGATTAGGAGGACTAGAACTCTCTCCTCCCCTTCTCTCGTCCTACCCAAGAGCAGCAATGGGCTGGATTTGATTTTGCAGAGTTAATGACGTCTTTCAGAGAAATCCTTGAGCCTTAGCCATGTTTTCTGCAATGCAGGGGAATAGCTGTAAGCACAGCCTAGGCAATCTTTCTAGCAAAGATGGCAGGGTAAGATTCCTTCTAAGGGACTTGAGTATGTGCTCAATAGCGATGATTGAGACTAAGGAACTCTCACACTCAAGTTGCTCTCTACAAGTCCAAAGACAGACTCTTCTGTTAATGCTTGAGTCTCTGAAGACCCCTATGGATCTCCTAAGAGATGTGCTTAGAGGAAGAGAAAGTATCAGAAGCCTGAAAGGCAAATTTTCTGAACTACCTGTAAGTAGAAAAGTGTCTAAATTACATTCATTTCCTCACCAGCAAGGACAGCAGAGGAAAGTATTTGAAAGACTGAACAGCCGTAACAAGTACATTTGTCAGATCATTCACTTCAGCAGGTGGCTTTTGGCAAAAAAAAAACCCCAACAAAACCACAAAAAACCCAACCAACAAAAAACCCCCCAAACCAACACATGAACTGTTTTGCATACTTAATTAGGATGAGCACAAGACCAAGTAGTTTGAGATCTGAGGCTGCTATATGCTTGCAATAATAAGGCATCTTTCAGAAACCAAAATGATAGCAAAAGTCATTAATAAAACCAGCTGTTACATCATTGACAGATGGCCAAAGCAGTTATACAGTTAACACCTTAACCCCTGTTAGACAAAGTCTAAAGATAATTTTTAAAAATGTAATGATAATGTAGGAATTAATTCCAGTACACACATGCTTTTCTGTCCACATCAAGGCATTTTATTGAGGTATAAACTTTGCAGAAGATGAGGTAACAATTTGCATAGGACTTACGCAAAATAACTTCACAATTAAAATTTAATTGGCATTAACTACTGTATGTAGAGGATTGATAATTCCTGCTTGTTAAATTCTCCTCGCTGCACAGTTCTGTTAATGCTAGTGGTAGGACCATGTAGTATAAGGTACAGCAGTGGTGGAAACCAGACCGAAAATGCTTTCATGCAAACATTGCAGCTGCTTTTCATCAGCTGTTTGTTCAGGGATGTCTGAGACAGACAATGCTTGCTACAGCTTAAAGTAAGCTGGTCCAATTCAAGAAAAGGGATGCTAACGTTCTTGTAGCAATGACAGTAGAGTGAGAGTGAGTATGGTTTTATTGTTGGGGGGTTACTGAGTTTTTTGCTTGTTTGTTTAAGAAAGCTTTTTAAGTTATTGGAATAAAAAAGCCCCTGTTTGTTAAATTACTTTGAATTTGGCACTTGAGTTTTAAGTTGTCAGGTTTGTTAAGGCAAAAACATGCAAGTCTTGGTAAAGATACATTCTTGTGTTATTAAACACTCCTCTTACATGAAAATACTCACATGAAAATAACTTCATGCTCTATTTCATCAAGTTCAGATTTTAAGACATTCTATCAGTGTATCTTTAGTATAGCCATTCAAGCTTGCAAAATAATTTCATAGAAAGTTGCCTACGAAAAATTCAGTTACTATCTGACATGTTTTAACATTCCTTGCTGGTGAATGTCAATATTCTAAGACCTAGGAGCAATTCCTGCAAGACAGTAAGAATCACGGTATCATTAGAACTATACTATAAAATGTACACAAGCATATTCAGAAAATTAACCAGAAAAATATCAGTTGCCCATTGAAGTAAATTTTCTAAACCAATTCAAAAATATTATCAAAATACAAAACCAGCTTAAAAAAATAGCCTGAGGTAAACGTTAAATGCACATAGCAATCTCTTCCTTAAAAAAATAGCTGTATTGAAATTCTAGGTACTTAGAAAGTTACTTGTTGTCAATAAAAACTTTTACTAACCACTGTAAAGAGTACTTCAACTAATACAAAACTATATAAACATTGAAAAAGTACAATACTGTACTTCCTCTTAAAAATACATAGTTATGACAATTTTAAACCTTTACCATACACACAAGTTAACTGGCTTTGGATTAGCTGCTACTGTTGTCCATGGAACAGCCAGCTAATTCTGTGTGCTGCTGACTTTCAGCTGTGCTAGGACAGGGGACTCTACCACGTCCATTTGCCTGAGTAAGTCGTTGGCTGTAAAACAAAATGTAGGCTTGAGCCTTGCATACTTCTTCCATAGTGCACATGTTGAGTTTCGAATCATTGCAGTGTACCCAAAATCCTACAATAAGGAAATACACCAGAAAAAAAAAGTCATCAGGACACTGATTTTAAGTAATTGCATCATATTTAATAATTAATTAGTGTTTGGTCCGATTTAATGAG
Source organism: Callaeas wilsoni (assembly GCA_013398955.1). NCBI lineage: Eukaryota > Metazoa > Chordata > Aves > Passeriformes > Callaeidae > Callaeas > Callaeas wilsoni. Next base: position 16,853 of record VWPU01005408.1, on the reverse strand, counting down.
TTGTGTACAAATAGTGAACTGTTTCAGTTGATCTGGTTTATTTGCCTCAATGTTTTAAAAGCCAGCTTAGCTTCCTCAGATTTACAAGAGAGTTTATAGCTGTGACACATTTAACAAGGCAATACAAATACTGAACTGTTGGTCTACAGAGTTGCAGTTCTCATTCCAGGCCGATCAGCTACAAGTGATTCCCTGTTGCTTTTGAGAAAAGGCAGTCATTGTATCAGTTTAGAATTAGGAACACCCCTTTCTCCCTCACTGCTCATTTCCCAGCTGGTTCCTACCTCCTTCAGAATTGTAGCAGTAGGCAGTGTAGTGCCCTGAGCCAAATCCTTTGCCGTGATGCATTACCACAGCGGACAAGTCGTAGATGAAGCAGTCAGGCAGGAGGGACTTGAGGGATTCCCTGCAGCAATAAGGCTCCATGTTTAGCATTTGATCAAAACTAACATGCACACCGATCTTCTCACGGTGATTGCGTCCTGACCACCTGGAAGGTTAAATCAAATGAAAACTTACGGTTTTTTTAAAGAAAGAGCACAGCGTTCTGAATTATGTTTTAACGTAACATAATATTTTCACTATTATTCTGTGCACAAAATAAGTGCTAGGGTTTTTTTCTAGGCTTCTTCTTTCACTTCTTTATTTCAAGGCCTTTTAAATGTGTCTACAGTACCTACTGTTCTCATCTTCTGAAACATCCATCTTAAGATCTGTGCAGTGGTGAATGGGAAGTGTTTCCCACGTATTACACCTCTTTGGTATTTCTCATTTATTCTATCTCATTTTCAGTTTCCTTTGTAAGATGAACAGAGGGTACTGATGCGTGGGCTAAGAGTTCACAGAGATGCAGCATCCACTTCCCTAGTCTGAGGCTAAATGTATTTATGTATTTGGATATAGGAAGGTTATCTGAGACTTCCACTGAATACAGTCCAGGTTTGTGCATTAATGATTATGAGCATCCTACTCTACCTCAAGATATCACAAGATTAATTTTTACCAATAGAGTTCAGAGCAAGGTTAGTAGGTTTTGACTGAAAACAAGGATGAAATAATTTTGGTACTAAAGTAGCAAGTATCTGAAATCCAAAGAGTTAATTCTCTACTTATCTTACTGGTGTTTCAAGTGAGCAAGAAAAACAACTTTTCAGTAACTATTTCTCACCATACTAGTAAAGGGAAATGAAACTGATGCTGAAAAACATTGATGCTAAGCAACGGTAGAGCAAGACTGAACCTGTCAGTTTGCAACACTTTTTGTTGTGGTACTACTTACCTAAACCGTTTAAGGTGTAATCTGAGAACCTGAGGTAGTCGACACACCATAAGCTGCTTCTGAGCTTCTGTGAGTATAACTGGTTTAGAAGAAAACTTCCTTCGTTTTGCTGAGGTCAAACACACAGTTACACAATACAAATCTTGGTAACAGCCTTGTATTTCAGTCTAAGATTTATCCACAGAATTTGTGTGGACCTAAATATCTATGGTACGTGCCTCCTTAAAAAGGATACGCTCTGAGAGCCGTTTTGCAAGGATTATTTTAGGATGCAAGTAAACAATACTTGTGGTCACTTACATTAGTCACCTTAATTTAAAAAGGTGATGGCTTCTTCAGCTGGGAGTATTAGAAACCCCATTTGTGTGTCATGAGACTGTATCTAAATGAAGCATCACACTACAAAACATCTTTTGAACAATGTAATCTTCTAGGGGGCAAGTAACAGCTGTCAAGTGACCACACCAGGACATAGAAGATGGTCTTTGTTTGCAATATACTTTCAGGACTTCTATACTTGCACTGTCAGTTTATATTTCACACAGAGAACATATGCATGAGTACATACTGCCTTTACTCACTGTTGCACTGATCACATGCATATATCTTTCCTTCCAAAGCTTCAGTTTCTGTAAACTTGGCCAGCATTTCTGTCAGCAGACATGGATACTGAGACGACATCTCCTTGCCATTGCAGTGATACCTCTCAGGAAACTCCAGGGACAGGTCCCAGAAAGGTTCTATGGTATTTGATTTATTGTCACAGGCAAGACATGTAACCTGTAAAAAAGATATTTCACCAGCTGCTTACACTCAAAAATTTACTTTGCTAAAAGTGTACCATAACATAGCTCTAAAAAAAGATTCTTTTTCCTAGAGATAACCAAGGGTAACCGAAGACAAGACAAAGTCATTTAACAACAGAGATGATACACCTAATTTCTTTTCTCTGAAGCAGCATGTCCAAAACTGTTATCACACACAAGTAAGTATTCTTATGTTTTACTGAGAAACAAAAACAGTGTCAAAATATTCTGTCTGGGACTGTCCAAAAGAAAGCAGCTGGTGAAGTCTCAGGACTCTTTTCTCCAAAAAGAAAATTTACATGAGAAATTATAATACAGGTTAATTCTAAAATAAATAAAAATAAATAAAAAACACACGCACAATAAAGAAAAAAAAAAAGAAAAAAAAAGTAACAGCTGGGGATTTTAAAGTCATATCCTTCTTACTTTGTAAGTCTTCCAGGGAAGCCTGGATTAGGAAGCACACTTCTTCAAAGAAAAATTAACAGGTAAAAATAATTTATTTCTTCTTTCAGTAAGTGGATCCATCGTCACACTAGGGAAAGGACAAGCAGTAAGACAACATAAATAAAACGTAAAGAAGTGAAGTGAGTCAACCTGGAAAATGCAGATACTACAGCAGGAGACAATTTATTATAAGATTCCATACTTAGGAAAGTAAGTTAGAAGCAGTAGCTCTTCTAAGCTGGAAAGACAACACATTAGGTGTTGCATGCTTCCTATTTAGGAAAATATCACAAGTTGTTTGGAAAAACTAACACAAAGACATTGTAATAAAGGAATGAAAATTCATGTGACATCCAAAGATTGTTATTTCACAGGCACCTCTTTATGCCGCTGCTGTTCTACATAAATTCGGTGTAGCTCCCTTCAGTTTGGTTAGTAAGCCTACACAAGTGTGAAAATATACTCAGTTTTGCTCAGATGCCCCTTAGTTTTCCTCTGAAGGTTTGCTGTTAGGTAATTATTCACCCTGCTTTGGTATTTCACGATCATTTATATCAGGACCGATCTGTCACCTCACGGCATCTTCCTCCTAGGTGTTCTTGTAACTGCACTCATTAGCTGCAACTGCTTATACTCCATCTCAGCATTAGCCACCTGGTGCACATGTGGATTTGCGTCCCAGCATGAACATTTAGCAGTGCAGTTAGGAAAGCTGTTCACTGCTTTAAGTTCTAAGATGAAAATGCCACTGGCCTTGTTCTTGGAAAACAAAACTTTAAACTTACATGTCAGAAAAGAGGAGATTCTTCTGCTTTAACTTACACTGTCAGGAACATCTTTTTTAAGTGCTAACATCTGGCTACGTTTCAAAGCCACAAATTATTAGTAATTCAGAGCTGAAATCTAGACATGGGAGACAAAATGGTATGTTTGGCCACAGTTCAACCACACTCCAGCTTAAACCCAGAATGACTAATAAATTTCTGCTGTACAAATGGGTAATTCTGCTGGGCCAAAAGTTTATTTAACTGATGAGTTACTTAAGAATTTGTTGCACATGAGTGCACACTTAAGATTAAGGAGCTCAAGATGAAGAACACACATGCATCTCAATACAGATAATTTTAACACGTTCTCGGGTTTTAAATTTAGTGTATTATACTAATAATCTAGGTTAAGATCTTCTTTCCCAACTAACTAATGGGTACTATCCCAGAGAAAAAGAAATTAATAATAGACCCAAGTTCCAATTTTTGCCAGTCAAAAAACCTGAAGAACACAAACAGATGCAATAAATCTGCTTCTCACCTCGTCATGCAACTGTGAGCAAAGCCGATTTGTGGGGACAAAACCCTCTACTGATATACAGCTGCACTTATTTCCTCAAATCGAAGCCAGCCCTCACTGCAGCAGAGTTAAACTCTGGGATTTATGTAGCTGCCAACAGCCTGGTAACCCGACACACCCGGGCAAGCACGCCCAACCCCATCAGCCCCTGTGCGCTCCCTGCTCCTGGACACGGTGGGAAAGGACAGCCGAGCACGGCTGCAACAAGGGTGGAAGTATTTTTCTTAGCCAGGCCTGCGCTTACCAAATGGATTACTCAAAAAGCAGGAGGATTCCCAGCCTTCTGTGGAATCCATCTGCACTGCCCTGTCCATTGGCATTGGCTTCAAGACATTCCCATCACTCTTCTTTCTGTCCTAAATGGGACTCCTTTATCTCACACACCATTACCATTCACACAGTACAACTCAGATTTTCTTCTTTTGTGAGAGAAGCAGAAATTGTAAAAACTGTTCAAAAGCTGGTTGAATGAGATAAGATTTTATAAAACACAAAACAAAAAGAACCCCAAACATGAACTCAAAGGGCAAAAACTTTATGCATTTGTCCAGTGTAACTTTGTATAGTGTAAGTATGCACAATGGTAATAGGTAAGTGAGTCTACTCTAGCAATCTGGTTAGTGATGTCTATCTTTATGATTATACTTTATAAATTCAGAGTTTGATTCCACCTTCCCATTATAATTCAGAATTGCTATTACAGGAAGCTTTAATGCTGTCATTTATAGCAAAGCAAATGAGAAGTTCACATTAGAGCAAAGTAAATTACAGATTTTAGCTAGCCTGAAATCTCTACCTTATGTTCTGCTCTGACCACCCTCTCATGCCTTGAAACACGGGTACTAAATACAATTGTTTGGTTAAAGCTTAGTATTCAATCATGGGCCAAAGGCCAGACTGAAAAGAGCTGGATCGAATTGCTTGATTCAAGCTAAGCACGGAGACTACTCAGACAAGCATCATTGTGGCCACAATAACTTGATGGACAGCCACTGCCCTGGATGGCATTCAGTGTAAATGCAGCCAAAGAAAATAGTTAACATATTGCTGCAGAAAAAGCCAACTCCATCATCAACTGTTTTGCCTATGTTCCCCGCATTTGCATGGAAGAAAGAAAACTCTTAAACACCTCTGCCCCAACTCTTTTTTCCTTTGCTGTTTTTAAGAAGAGTAAAATAGCCAGTCCCATTTTTGTGCTTTCAATAGATGAGATATATATATAATGATTAGAAACTCAATTTTTGCACAGGAAAGTAATTGAAGTTGAAGGGGATCTCCGGAATATAGCTATAATGCAGAATTCATATGACAGCATTAAAAAAACCCAACTGAACTTTGTAATGATAAGCATACAGCATCATCAAAATTATCTTTATCTATTTAGCAAAATAACATAAAGTGTAACCACAGCTAACTGTGGTCTGTGATTCAATGGCCTCTTATAGATTAATTTAAAATGTTACTTCCATCTAGCTCGAAAACAACTTGACAATCATTTTGTGGGTCAGGCTAAACATAAAAGCACAAAGACTAACACCAAAATATAGAAATCAGTATACATGACATCAACTGGTTTAAGTGCAAATCCTCCCATTACCTACCTGAAGTTCTCATCTTGTTAACAGTCTGTTCAGCGGGAGACTTAATACCCAGCACTACACAGATCACCCTCAGCATTTTCTCTCAAGCTCTAACTCGCAGCATACTAGTCAAAACTGAAGGCTTTCAAACAACTCAAAAATCACATTTCCCCTTTTCTCAGACAATCTGTCCTAGAATATGCTTTCAGAGTAGTTTACACACTACACTGGTTAGAACCTACTTCACGCTCTGGGACCTGGCGTATTCATTTCTCTGATCACTGCATGCTGTTATTCTGCCGTGCTGAGCAGGAGCAGGGGGAAGCATTTTGCTCAGATTCCATCTTAAAAATGATCAGAAAGTAATCAAACTGCTTAGGAAGTTTTAAGCATGCCTAGAGGTACCAAAAGCTAGTTCCTACCAGGCATTGCTATAAAAAATATTGAAGCCAATTTTTCTGAACTCTGAGAAATTTGCAGATGACACAAAGCAGGAGGAGTGGCTGGTAGGCTGGCTGGGGGCACTGCCACCCACTGGGAATAGGACAGGGCTGGGAAACGGGACAACAGGAACCTCATGCAGCTCTACAAAAGGAAACACCACTTCCTGCTCCTGGACAGGAATCACCCAGGCACCAGTACAGGCTGGGTGGGAAGAGAATGACCAGGGGGACAAGCTGTCCATGAGCCAGTAATGTGCCCTTATGGCAAAGGAGGCCAACAGCCTCTGGAGCTGCATTTGGAAGAACATCAAGCAGGTCCAGGCAGGTGATCCTTGCCCTCTCCTCAGCCCCCACGCAGCTGAAGTGCTGGGCCCAGTGCTCAGAAAAAAGGGAGACATGGATACGCTGGACTGAGTCCACCAAAGGGCCAGGAAGATGACAAAAGGCGTTGGACATATCTGACCTATGAGGAAAGGCTGAGAGACCTGGGACTGTTCAGCCTGGAGCAGGAAGCTCAAGGTGGATTTTATCCTTGTATGAGAATTTCTGCTTGTATGATTTCTGAGTACATGTGGCACACAATAAAATCTGCTATTTCCATTTCTGGATTTTTAGAAATACACCTGTCCCCTTCCTTGCTTAATATAGACAAAGTTTGAAATAAAGATAATTTAAAAATTGTTGCATACTGTGCTATTTAGTTTGTACCATTTAAAAAAACACAAGCCAAAAAACTCTTGAGAGAGACAACAGCTAATGAACTTGAGCTCTTGAAGCATACTTTAAAGATCTGTGAGCCAGTGTGAGTCAGTTTACCACTGCCACATGAGTTGATAGCACAGTAGTTTCTCCTTTCCCACTGAAGGACTGAGGACAGGAGGCAGTAAGTATCTTCCACAAGAGTACAAGCACTGAGGGATTTAAAACAACTAGTATTTTAATAGACATATTGGCATCTGCTCAGAGTCCCAATGGGTTTAAGAGGTATGAGCCACTTTCTCCAGACAATTACGGCAGGAAGTCTAGCATGTGAAAAGACAGAACAGAGGGGAAGGGTTTTGCAACTACAGTGCAGATCTTTACTTCTCTTACATGTACCAGGTATTGCAGTTTCACAGTCAGTACTGCAAAGCAAAAGCTGAAATCCTAAAATGGGTATTAGAATAAAAATAAAATAAAAAACAGATGCAATTTGCTCATGCTGTCCCTGGAGTTACGCATTACCTAGTCTAGTACTCCATAAAATAGTAAAATATTTCGAGCAGCAGATGAAGAAAACTTACTTCCAATTAGCTGAGAACACAGCAAAACAAAACCAACTACCTCATATAAAACACGCAATTGTTTTGACATCACCCAAAATTTTTTCTAGTTATCAAAAAGTAATGTGCATAAAATTCTCAAACACCCAATTCTCTGCTTTCTTAATCTTATATCCTAAATTCAGTTAGTGCTGAACCAGGCAGCACTTCAATAGCAACAGACTGATGGCAAACTCAGGATTACGACTTCCCTTCAACTTAAATTAGAACTAGAAGAAGGGGGAAAATGTTTAGCTGCACATGTGAAAGTAACGTGATACCTGAGTAAACACACAGCTTATCAGCACTGTAAGGGATCCTCTGTGTACTTTATCAAGAGTAGTTCACAGTATTCCTGAGGTTTGAAGGTCAGGGAGATTGACTACACAGCACTTGAGTATGACACAGAATCAAGTATCTTTAACTTATATTTGCTGTACAAAGGGCCAGTAAGTATTATAACATTTTAGGGGTTCTAAAATGGAAGGCAACTGCACACAGAAACAGGCTTCCCAATTTCCCTTTTTCAATGAAGTAAGATGTAACTTATTAAACATGCTAGACTAAAATCCCATCTTATTTTTAATAAGTGCAGCTGGGAATGGCTCCAACTATCTTCTAGAGAGAAATTGTATACTGTCACAGTATTACATATTACTTTACTTTTATTACTATATTTATCACAATATTACTTTATTGCAGGTAGATAAAGTTAAGCCTATACGGACTAAACGTACACTACTTGCTTTTGAGAGCTAACACTGTCCAAGATGCGATGACATAGCAAGAAGTTTCAGAGTTTTTTCAGCCCTGGATGGGTGTTTTCTTGCATTTTTTGTTAACTTCATTAAAGCAGTTCTGACAAACGCCTAGTGAAATCATGATGTAGGAATCTTACTGAGGAAAGGAAAATAATTGCCTAACAGAGTTTTTAAAGTTCATCCTTCCATGTGCAAACACCACGGACTAAATCATCAAGATGACCAGAATATATTTTACAAGGAAGAAATTTAAATCTTCAGGGCTTACCTTTTCCTTATAGCATTTATCATGTTCAAAATCACAAGTGAAGACTAAACTAAAAAAAAGGAGTGGCAGAAGACAAAGGGAACACTGGGAGGGGTAAAGTGTTGAACAGTCTGTGGGAACTGCCTAATGAGCCAGGGAGAAATTACTACAGATAACAAGCTCAATATTCTTTCCCTTGTTCCTCTCACTTCAGGCATTCTTGAGTTCATCAAGGCTATATTTTGCACACAGACATGGAGCAGCTGCAGTTACAGTTGTGCGTAGCCATAGAAGTCACAGGATACCTCAAAACTGTTTAATTCCCTTTCCGTTTTACTCAACAGTGTGGAAGTGAGGAGTTTTTTACTTTGTTTTGTATTGGTTTTGGGTTTTTTTGCTTGCATTAGTTTACTCAATAGTGAAGTCTCACTACTCCCCTCCTGGTCTCAGGAAGGTGGGAGGGTTTCTAGTCACAAACCTCTTCACATAAAGCTAAAAATATGTGAAAGTAGTTATTACTGAAATGATGCTGTTTCTTTAGAGGCTTGAAAATTCTTACCAAAGCAATGAATCTTGTAAGGAGGTTTGAAACGCAAGCAAACCTTGTCGGTATTCCTAAAAAACTATTTTGCTAACAAAATTGCTATTTTGGTGAGGAATGGGATTTTCAAACAAAAAACTCTTTAATGACATAATATACTAAACACTTCCAGTTGTGCAACACTGTTACAGGATATGTACCCAAGGAAAACAAGTATGCCACAGAAGTGTTCATACACTGGGCTAGACCGAAGGTAGCTGGTGATCCGGTTTTACTGATAGATCTAACAGTTTCCAGTAGTTACACAAAACCTGAAATGACTGAGGGCTGACATATGCTGCAAACAACCCTGGTACCTTCCTATGAAGTTTACAGGTATGGTAGTAGTAAACAATCCTACCTTAGTCAAAAAACCACTTGGATTTCCAGTTTTACATATTAAAACATTAAACGATCAATCAAATAGTCAGAATATCAGGAAGAGACATTTTTGTGTTAAGCCTTTTCTTTACACACAACATTCATCAAATGCTTCTGCACTCCCTCAGTAACATATTCATGTATACTACAGATCCATTCCAGGAGCCAGGAATTTCCCAACTTCTGTTCCTGCTGCAATGTGGTTAGTTTTTAGATTAATTCAACAGAAACAAGCATTTGTTTCTTCAATCAGTACTCAGACATTTGTACACACACACTGTTGGGACACGCATAATAGTAAGTGAACACATTGAAATACTTAACAGGGAGCTGAGAAGTAGGGGGAAAAAAAAGAGTATTCATGCAGAAAGAAGGAAAACCACCATTGCCTCCACCCCACAAATTTGGTTCCTGTGTTGACAGAGCCTTCTGTGTCTTTGTGTTGTAATAGAAAAGAAGTATTAGTATTTCTGTACACAAAATCATGACACGCAATTACTCACTGGTAAACAATCTCAAATTCAAGCTATTTAGTTAAATAATATCCTGACACCCATTACCTAATCAGTTTCCACTTACACGAGATTAACACCTTCCTTAATACCTTTTATCTAGTATCACTATAGCGATAAGACAGATACTTACAACTGTAAATTCTCTATTCCTTCAAATGAGTTGGTGCTTAACAGCAAATACAAGCATTTCTTGGTAGGTGGAAAGGTGCGTTTTAAAATAACAAGTTTAACACTTTTATGATTACCAGGTGTATTGGGTTTGCATGGTCTGGTCTTTGGTAGCGGGATGGCTACAGGGTGGCTTCTATTGAAACTGTGTAATATTTCTTTTGAAACTGTGTAATATATCCTCACCATCACCCCTCAATAGTTATAAATGTACAAACCTTTGAAGTATGTCCATCCTTGATTGACTGGAGGAAATCCAGCACTACAAATCATTAAACATCTTTAAAAAAGTAATCATAAAACATACCTGACTTAATAGCTGTCCATGAAAAATGTTGTTAACCACACTCAAAACCTGCTTTATGAGTTTTCTTTGAGAAGCAGGGATGAGAGCTGGGTATCTGGTCCCTGTTGTCTCCAGTTCCTGCTGTACTTTATCCAAAAGTTCACAGAGAAATTCCTGAGCATCTTGTTGGGCATACCCTCTGAAGGCTGGAATAAGTCTCCACACAGAATGAAGCATGGCAAAAGGAGACACCAGTGCCCATTTGCCAGACCACATAACCTGGAATAGAGTGTGCAACTCATGACAGAGAGAAATATGCTTTGAACTGGGCTCCCTTGGCTGAATAAGTTCCATACTTTTTGATGCTCCTCCACTTAATCCAGAGGATAAACTAGGCCGCCTCATAGAATATGATCCCTTCACTTTCTCTTGGTTCTCATTCACGTGTAATGTTGAAGCAGCTATTGACAGGTGTTTAGATGAAGATCTTGTTTTACCATTGGTTGCTGTTGCCAGCAGTTCCTGAGTTTGGTTGAGATCAAGCTTTAAAAAGCATTCTCGAAAAATAAGTAAGTGACTTAATACCTGCAGGACAGAATTCATATAGCATGTGTTTCCCAGGTTTCTCAGTCCTGTTACTCCAGGAGTCACTGTGGGCCTTCGTTTAATTGGAGAGTCACTTATTTTTTTCAATCTCAGTTCATCTGAGGTATATGTTTCTTTCAACTCTGCCACAGATTCCATATTTTGTGATATTTTTTGAGGGTAGGGTTCTGTTTTTGAGGACATTCTAATCTGATTTTGTAAACGACTGCTCTTTCTTGGAGGCATCTTTTCCATCTCTGCTTTCAACTCACGCTTTCGTTCTTGTCTTCTTTTCCTAGCTTTGTCCCTTTTTAGCTCTGCTTCTTCTTGACGTCTTTCTTCTTCCAAAATCCTTTTTCCAGTAGGTGTCAACTCAAGCCACGATCTGAATACTTTGCCAAGGACTGCACGCCGTCGGTGCCAGAGAGCTGTGAACATTCTATCTTCATTCCTAAGCGTGGCTTGGGCACCGCCATGTGAAAGGTAGGAATCATCACTTGTAGCCATAGAACGCAAAGTCCTCCCACTTCGAGTAGTGCACTCATACTTTTGACTCTTGATTGCACTTAATGTACTCCGCAAGAGTTTTAAATCACCGGTTGCGTTATCATTGAGAACATAATCGTCGCAGAGATAACAGAAAACGTACAGCTCATTTACTTCCAATGCCACCGGGTGGCTGCTCTCCTGAAAGTGCTTTAGTGCATGTTCTTCGATGTATCTTCCACACGCCACATGCGAGCAGCTGAGGCACGCCCACACAGATTCCGTAGTATTGCAGTCCATGCAATGCCATTTCTGAGGATTGAGAATGGAGTGATCTTGGGCCAGTCGCAGACGTCCTACGTGCTTACACTTATCCATTGTTAAAACTGAAATTGCAGAGATATGCTGGCAAAACACATCATCCAAATGATTTTCTGTCCATGATGTTTCGATCTGCAACTAAAAAAAAAGAAAGTTATAGTTCATAAATACCCAACTGTATCCCTTTTACAGGAGTCAGTGTACCAAATTCATATTGAGGTTAAGATCACCATCATCATCCAGCTGAGTCCCACCAAACACATGAAAGCAATCAGTTATGTGGAGCCCCACACACACACTCAACACCTTCAACAGCAGTTCGCTGTTCACACTAAATTGCCTGCGTGCCACTGTTTATATTCCCAGTGCTTTGTGGCTCAGGACTGGAGCATACTAGCTACACTTTAGGCCTGGTTTGTTTCTTTCTATTAAGGAGCACTGATTTTGTTAAAATATGCTGTTACAGAGTTTGGATACAAACATAACCTAAAGTGAGAAAGGTTGCTCAGAGAAGCTGTGGATGTCCCCATCCCTAGAACTGTTCAGGGCCAGGTGGGATTGAGCTTTAAGCAACTGGGTCTAATTGGAGATGTCCCTGTGCACAGCATGGGATTGGACTACAGGATCTTTATGGTCCCTTCCAACTTAAACCATTCTGTGATTCCAAAATTCTCCTATTAATTCTATCCCTAAGCATACAGGTGCAGAAGTGCAAAGTTCACTTAAATTTATTATGTTTACACAGTGCCAGCAGTTCACACAAATGAGGCTTTATACAACTTAAATCCTTAATTAATCCATCCTTTAATTAAATCACTGCCCCTCTGTACTCAGTCGACCTCATTATACCATTTCTATAATAATGTATCTTAAATATCTACATTTTAACACATCATCCTAACACCTCTGAAAGAGTAACTTGGCAAAGCAGAACTTGATTTCTTAAGACTGAAATACCAGGAGGTATCCACATCAGTTACCACAAACTTTATGAAAACTTTCTAATCCAAGTCTTCAAAAGATCATTTAAAAATCTGGCTAGCACGGGCTTATATCCTTTATTAAGTTTGTAGGATTGCATTTATTTGTTCAAAGCTGCTGGTTTTGTTTCCTCCTATAAGGTGCATTTACCCAAAACAGTTTATGATTAGCAAAAAATTAAAGAGACAGCGATTCATTCTTGTTTTTACAATTTTCTTTGACTATCTTGTTTAGATAGAACATCTAGAGATAAATGATAGCGGTGCTACAATGCATCAGGAAGTGATTACATTTGATCTGGGGCATTTGTGCACACAAGCACCAGTACCATTATCACAGTGCTTGCCAGATGAAACAATTAATTCACCTGAGGAGTTCCAAGGCTTTGTCAAATATTCAACCTATTCAATAGTGAGATGAGTTTGCCATTAACAAATGCATGCTCTGGACCTGGCCAAGGCTGTACAATATCAAGGTCCTGTATTCTATGTTTTACAGGTAAATAAACCATACTACAAAAGTACTGAGTGATTTACACAACTCTAGATAGAACCCCAAAAACTATATTCCAGCTATTAACCTTAAATATGCTAGAATTTATCAATTTCTACAATTCTGAAACACACAAAAATAGGTTACTCTATATAGAACAGATGTTTAGTGTAAAATAAGCATTACATAGAGGGAATCCTAATGTACAATGACACAACACCACTAAGGAAGGGAAACAGGTAAAAGGTTACAGCCGGCTAGAAAAGAAGCTCTAATTTTCATCAGGTACTTTGATAAAAACTTTCTTTAAAAGATTCAACAAAAAAATGGCTTTGTTTGGTTAATTGGCCCATGGCTAGTGCCTTTTAAAATACCAACACAAGAGATACCAACATAAGAGCTGTAGTAAGTCTCTAAGCACGTAATCAACATCCAACATTGCATGTGTTGTATAGAATTTATTCTGTAATGAAGAAAAGCTTGAACCAGCTGTAGAGAAGCTAAAAAAGTGTACACAGTTTTACATGCCCATATTACTCTCTCATTCATTCTGGCTAAGAGCCGTTTCCAGTCCATACTGACCGCACCGAAGAATTTCAGGCACCATGACCTCTGGGGAGCCATTCAGCAGCTCCCAGATCAAGTACCAGCCATGGTGCATTAGAGGAGGTTGAGATCTCTTGTGTGCTATGGTCAACAGATCACAAAAGTAATGGCTTGCTTAACTTTTTCATCTTGCTTGCACCCATAACATTCATTCCTTCTAAAAGGCAATCTATCTGCAGGCCGCCAATTAGATTCTTTTACAAATAGTTGTGCATAGTAAGTTTGCTTTTTGTATTGCCTTTATAAATAAGACCATCAGCATTATCTCCTGTCTTCTAGTCTGACAACCTCTTTTCCTCAACAAGGTGGAACTTTTATAACACTGATAAAATTCAGGATAGTAATACGTATGTAAAGCATGCTGCAATAATGAAACATGGCACAGAGAATTTTAAGTGACAAAACTCATCTTTGTGGTTTTGGGCTAACATAAATAGATTCTACTGCTTAACATATTAGTAACGGTCCTTTCCAGCAGACCAGAAAAGAACACTAAACCCTGCCTTCCCACAGGGCTGTCACACACAGCAATGCTGTCAGTCAGAGGAATCTGAGAGGCAAACTCTTTCTGGATTTGTTAAAAGTCACTGTGTAAACCCTGTGCCTTATTTTTCCTTTCTTTTAATATTACATGGTCAGATTTTTTTTTTTTTGCACTTTTAAAAACATTTTCAAGACTAAAACTGCTTACATGCCTCAGTGTAAGCAGATCTTGGACTGAGGACAAAGGTAGTCCACTGATTTCAGGACGGCCACTGTGTAAATCAGGACTGCACATTCAACCTCTTCATGCAAAAGCAGCACAATTCTACGAAAGCCCAAGATCAGCATCTCGAAGGGAAAAACCTAAAGCCCCAGCTCCCCCACGAGCAATCAAGCCAGTGTGACATTTTCCCACCTACATAGAAGTGTGGAGAAAAGAGACAGGGTGGAAGGGGGAGGGGGAGGAAACATCTTAGCATGGGAGAAGTCTTTCTTTGAAAAAAAGTGAAGAAATCAAAATGCAGTTTGGTCAAAAAGACAGAAATATCTGAAAAGACTGCAAAAAAGCTTACAATACAAAAGTGAGACCAAAAAAACTTCAGATGAATGTCAAACAGCACACTGACATCATGAATGTTTGAAGTACTGAGACTGCACAAACTCACAACATTTTAAAACTGTACCTTAGAACCAAAACCAAAAGACCTCCGGGTAAAAACAGGAGTGATATGACACATAATGGTGGAAGAAACAGGAAAAATACTGCATACTCATTCCCACACCTACTAGAAAACTGCAGCTGGAATAAAATAGTACAATCTAATGCTCTGATGTTAAAATTCCCTAAAGGAAGTTATTCAGCACTAGTTTCTGCATTCTTCTCTCCTGAGGTTCAGTTCTGTGCACACACACAAAGAAACTTTGAATCAGTTGACCAGCACTTCAGAGATCAAGCCCCCCTCTGTGTTCTTACCACAGACCTGAGCTGAAGTAGTAAGCAAAATAACAACTACTAGCATACAGAATAGTACTATTGAAAGCATTAAGTTGTCTGGAAACAGAGATACACAGTTTTTTCTTGCACCAAAGTTTTGCAAGCTAGAAATAAAGATACATAGAAAAGGATTTTTTTCATTGTACCATATTTCAACCTTACTGACATGCTCATGCCTTTTGTTCCACTCAAAAATGGCTGGCAAAACGCACATTTTTGGGTAATTCATGAGCTGAAAGAGTACTTGATGCCAAAACCAACTTAGAAGTCATGAAAATTGATGGTTCTTTTCCATTTCTGTTCCATGCAAAAAAAAAAAAATCATCAAGATTTTAACAATTTGAGGTTCATTTTCGCAGCTGATAAATTTATAAAAGGTCACTATAAATATAAACAAAAGGACGTGTTTTTCCCTTAGTCACTACTTGTGTAATTAATTGCCTGGCACATAAATGAGAAGTCTCAACCATTAGACCAGAAATGCAGCACATAGTTTTACAATTATATATACGTGTGTGTGCTCTTGTGCCCCATTTGTATTCTGGCTTTTAAATCAGATGACCGTTTACCAACTGATTTTCATCAGGTTCAGAGTACCTCTCGAATATCAGAAAACACAGGAGTCACGAGTACTTAAAGTTTTAGACAACAAGTACACTAACTAGAAGGCAGATGTACTGCTTTATTGCTTTTTTAAACGAGTTTTCTTTAAGAAAACAACTCAAAGAAACACTTCTGTGCGAAACTTCCAACTGCAGTATAGTCCTGCAGGAGTAACAATTTAGATTTGAAATCAAAGCAGCACTTCAAAAAGAAATTTTGTGAATTATTTCCGATTTCTAACAAAACAGCCTTTGAGAAGAAACCCCCCAGTCTCTGGTCTTCGGAGCCTTGCAGATTGCCATTTAACTTTTTTTGCTCTATTTCTTTCTACCAGCTAAAGAATGTACATCCAGAGCGCTCCCTAGAAGAGGCCATTTACCCCAGGACACCACAGACAGCGGTACAGCTTTACACTCGACGTCTACTACTGCAAATAACCGCGCGTTTCCTGCAGTGGAGACTTCACGAGAAACAAACGATACAGATTGAAGCGCCTTCACACAAGCACGAAGAACACAGCACTTCTTATTGATGTGAAGTTACACTTGACAGTTCTTCCCGTTTAGAAAAACGAGCATCTCTGACTGCCCTGACAGCTCCTGTCCTCAGAGCCCCTGCAAGCACAGACACCCCGGCTAGGCTGGCCCAGGGCTCGGTGCCGCGGTGCCGTTCCCGCAGAAGGTCCGGCGCTTCCCGGCGCACCGCGACATGGCGCGACTTCGCCTCTGGCCACAACAGGCAGGAGCCGAGAGCGGCGGGCCCCGCTCTCCGTCACCCCCCGCTCCTCCCCGTGCTCTCCCTCACCTCGACGTCCTCCCGGCCCCTCAGGGACGTGGAAGGGAGCGGGCCCCACGCAGGGGTTCCCCGCCACACACCGAGCGCGGCGGGAAGGCGGCAGAACCCCTGCTGCCCGGCGGGAGGGGCCGGTCCCAGGGTCCCGCTCCCCCGACCCCACGCCGTGCCCGGCTCGCCCCCGCGACAACGAGCGCCTCCTCCTCAGGTGCCCCTGCGCAGGCACCGCGCCGCCGCTACCGTCCCTCCCCGGGGAAAAGGCGCCGCTGTCTCCCGCCCCGCGCTCCCCTCCGCCGGGCACCTGCTCCCAGCAGGCCGGCCCCGGGCGGGCTGGCAGCGCCGCCGCGCCGCTGCCGCTGCCGCTCCCGC
>VWPU01005406.1:0-14975 GCA_013398955.1 Callaeas wilsoni | reverse complement strand
TGTGTGTGTAGAGGGAGAGGAGAGGAAGGGTGGAAGTTAAGCCTGGGTATTTCTCAAAGTGTCTTTTGCCAGTCCGTCTACAGAAGTCAGATGTTTGACCTCTTTCTCAAGATCAACACCAGTTTAGGCATCTCAGCACCTGTGACCGCTAAAATCACTAGTTTCTTCTGAAATGTCCAATGTCATTGTGCCGTGGAGCAAATGGACATCCTGGAAATCATAGAGGGGTCCAGCTTTATGATATAGCATATATCACACAGCATATACATATAATCTGTGTTATGTACATGTTACAGATTTCTGGAGTATTATTTATACTAATCTATCTTTGAGGCTTATAGGACTGGAGAGCTCACTTTCAGAAAACATTTACACACATTATTTCAGTAGGGAAGTTTAGCTGATGTTTATTTGGAAAAGTTTTAACTCCTTTTTGTTCATTGAAGTAAAGGGTAATACAGACATTTCTAACTCATACCAATAAAGTATATTCATGTTTGTATACATCATAATGTATTCTCTTTCTTTCATCTGTGTTCCTGGTCTCAATAAAAAATACATAACTCTCAAGCCCAGGGTTAATTATTAGAGAGACCTTATTTTAGCTTGCCCAGAAACGAAGCACCCAATGAGATTAGAGTACTGTGTACAATATTCAGCACTGGTTATAGTGTCATACCAGAAGACTTATCAGTCAAAGACTGAAAAGATTTCCACAACAGCAGAACTGCAGCTGCTGTACTGTTGCATCTCAAAAAGTTCTGTGGAAAAACTGTAATAAAAAAACTGTTGCTGACAATATTGACTGTGAAATTACTTCTAGAAGCAGTAAATTCTCAGGATCGTATTGCAGACCAATTTCAGAGTGGCTAATCAAAGCCAATAATTTCTCCATTTATTGTAAGAATTGGTGGTGGTTAGATCTAATGAAGGCTGTTGATAGACACTCACTGTCCTAATTTCCTGCTTCATCAGAGCGTGTAACTGAAGTGAAGACTGACATCTTCGTCACCAGTTTTGGGCCTGTTTCAGACCACGATATGGTAAGTGATGGCCTATATTTCTACAACACTCATTTTCTCTTGTCTTTTTCATTTGGAGGATAAAAGATCTATGCAATAACTTATTTACCCCTTTTAAGGCTAAGCTTTCTTTAAGCCCTTGATCCAAAAATGCCATCAGCTTTCATGTGCTACCATTCCTGCTGCTGTGACTGCATTTAAGTGCCCTGAAATTAGAAGCCTCAGTGACTTTAATAACATGTTTTACAAGCCTTTATATTTGCTACATAATATATTATGAAATGCATTAGGGTTTGGATCCTTATTCTTCTGAGAGTGATTGCTTAGGTCCTTGCTGGCTCATCACTGATCCAATTTGCCAAGAAAGATCATCATCTTAAAATGCAATTAACACTTATGCCTATGGTGTGACATCTGTACAGTCTAACCTGTATTTTTATATTAAAAGCTACTGATCAATGGAAAGTGACTTTCCTAGATCTTGACTGCTAAAAAGAGAAGATTAATGAGAGAATTAGTGTCACTTCTTTACAGAATGAATATTAAAATCAAATTGCCAGATAACTGCAGGGAATGGAGAAGTTCAGAGTACTGAATTAAGATGTTGCGAGCCCTGGTTTTAAGAGATATTGAATTGTGTAGAAATATGGATAAGGTGCTTAAAATTTTGCATATAAATGAGGTTTGCACAAGTAGGTTGCTATTGAGAGGGGTAAATCCTGGTCTGCAGCCACCACTATCTGCTGCATGCTGTATTAGAATGAATGCTAGAAACATCCTCATTAATTTAAATGGAAAAATGAAAGCAGTTCAAACTTGTAGCTGGCTACATTAAGCTAAACAAACTTACCAAAAGAAAGGTTAAAAAAAAAAAAAAGAATAAAATAATTAGAGGAAAGGAAACAAGTTCCATTTCTTACTACAAAATTGTCAGCTGCTTAGTTTGAACTAAAAATATAGACAGGCCTTAAACACCAGGTTAGTACAAGTTTCTGACTACTCAAAGAAATGGTAAGGAATGGAAAACCAGAAAAAGTAACTTTTACAAGAGTTTATTTTTCTAAGTGAACTTTATGAAAAGACACCATTTTTTGATTGCTTGGAAAACAGCATTTATAAAACTATAGTCAAATTTATAGTTTCAACCAATGCCATGATAGCCATAGCATGTTGGCTCCTGTTTTTTAGTCAGTTAAACAGGAGAAAGAATTCATCATCCTCTTAATAAAATGTGTGACCAAGAAACACAGAGGCAGGTGTTCATATATTTTGAAAACTAAAGAATTCACAGAAAAGTATTTAGTGTAAAACTCCTACTCACCTCCCATAAAAAGTAACGTGTGTGCAGCCTACTCCTGTTAAACCTTTGCTTGAGGAACTAGGTGTGAAATCAGACAGAAAGATAAATTGAAGAGTTTACCAGAATACAGAGTTAATATTGATTTCACTGTACACTTAGTACAAAGTCCTCTGTGCACATGACAGGTTGGTAGTAGACACCCTCAGCTGAGGGCTTCTCAGATTCCCCCTGTGTGCAGCCCGGACTGTGGGATGTGGGGGGCCTGCACAAGCAGCGGTTTTGGCAGGCAAGGGGAGGATGTGCTGTGTCTGAGCCTAGGCTGGGACTGGGGCTGGCCAGGGGCTCTTCCTGCTCACACTGGGTGTTAGGAAAGCGCAGCCACGCTGACATGCCGGCACACCTTAGCCACCTGTTTGCAGGGATCCAGTGAGACACTTCCATGGATAAGTCAAGGAGTGCACGATGTTCCTACACACTCTCAATACACTCTTCAAAGAGTGGCACTGACATGCCCTGCTATCCTATAAAGAGACTATCTTGGCTCCTTCTTATACTTGTGAATAAAATTAAACAGGAGAAAAGCACTTTTTAAAATAAAATCATCTTTTTTGGAAGAACTTTGCAGGTTTTCAGGTATGTTCACATGGTGGGTTGAACTGATCAACATATATTTGGCTATTCTCATACAAACTGTCTCTTTTGTGAAATTTTTTGATGTATATTATTTAGAATAAGAAGCATTTTAAAATTAACTTTTTCGTAAAGACAGAATTTTTTTTTCTAGTAAACCTTCATTCATAGTTTTTCTGTACCGTAAGCTTTTCGGGAATGATTATCTGTCTTACTATCTTCCTGTACAGAACCTCATGTATACCACAGAGTGGTCTACCCTGTGAATAAACAATCTCCAGAGAGAAGTATTAGAAGAGTAAATTAGAGAACATTTAAGTCAAAGTGTTATAAATATTCAATACCATATAATTTATTCAAAGTGCAGATAGGAATCTTCTTTTTTTTAACCTGCACACTGTGGAATGAAGAGTTGCCACTGTGGAGAATTTATTCCAAATTCCACCTCACTCATATATCTGCACATAGGCCACTGCTATTGTACATAGTGTAGAGAAAATCCTTCTGCTCCTTTGTTCTGTATGCCCCCCTGCTGTAGAAGAAAGCCCTAATCAGAGTATCTGATGGCTTGGCCCTAAAGATCAGCTGTCTGTCAGGATTCATTTGAGGAGAATTAATGTACATGCTTAAGTGGGTAGTGAAAGCTGAAGAGTTGAGATATCTCAGCCAAAATTAATTCATTCTATACGGTGCGATGACCTGGCATAGGGAAAAATTCAGTCTGTGCCAGGGATGACCTGTCAGCTACTTTTTAATTGAATTTTATCTTACACTGTCAAGACCCTTATCAAATCTTTCCAACTCCTTGTCGTTTTCCTGCAAATGAACCTTGTGTTTGTATAAAGTGAAAAACCAGACTCTCTTCTCTCAACCTGTACCACCTCCCACTCACCTCCTTTGCAGCTGAAGGAGTAAAAGGGAATGGCTTACATGCACGCTGAAATGATGTCACCTTCTAGGCATGTCTTTTGCCTTTCCCATGTGTGTAGGAGGAAATATTCTTTGGTGCTAGTAAAACATGGAGGACATCCAAAATTTTAATGATGGATACTGTCTTTTACACCTTCTTCTCTCCTACTCTACTGCACAGCTGGGACAGGATTTTGTCACAATTCAGCCTAAGGCCACGACCCAGTAAAATTCTGAAACAAGTAATTGGTTATAAGTGCAAACTGCTTTCACTGAAGCTGAATAAGTTCAGGCTTCAGTAGTTCACTGAGCAAGTGATTAAAAAAATGAAAATACAACTAAGTCTGCACCCAAATGATTCACAGGTCTGGGATATAAATAAAATTAAATTGAATTTAAAAATCCACCAAACAAACCCAAAATTAGAACACCTCATGTAAATACATTTCCATGTCAAGAAAAAATTTATTCAGGCATTTCATACCCTAAAAGCAGGAAAAACACATGCCAGTAAGAAACATCATTCGTTCTTGCTAATAGTTGCACAAGGAATAAACAGCTCAAAAGTGCTTATGTTGTACGGAGTGTTGCTGGTTGTTAAAAAGAAAAAACACAAATCTAAAGGAGTTTTCTGTGGAGACATTTTGCATGCTCCTTCCAGAATGTTTCTCTTTACTAGCATGTTTGTCAGGACAGCTCTTTTCCTTATAGCTCTGTGTGCCTTCACACACAGGAGTTCTCCTTATTTCAGCATTTGGCATCTCCATTTTCAGGAGATTTCAGCAAAGGCTCCATTTCTCAGCCAAAAGAGTCTCATTCAGGGTAATTTACAACCACATTTGGATAACTGCTTTGATATGTTTATCACAATATCAAAGACGGAAGAGGCAGGATAATCCCATACTGAACTTCCATGTTAGGATGGAATTTTTCCCTGGGAAAATGCTATACTACACTGCTTTCACAGTTTTTCACATTTTCACTCCACATACATCTGTATTTTATGTATAATATTCCAACAGATCTTTCTTACTTTCACCCTCTCCCTCTTAACTTGGTTCCTGTTGCTTTGTCACAAATATTTCTTTCATTTTATAGTAAGTGTTGGTTATTTTGGTTGTCCCCATGTCCACTGAGTCAGCCATTGCTTCTCTTCCCCACTGGCCCAGTCCATGTGGAATCAGACTGTAGCTCTTGGCCCAAAGCTGTCCTCAGCTTGTGCTCTTTGTATTCCAACCATTTAGCCCAATGAACCATTCCATATCTTATCAATCAGACCATATAATTTTAGTGAACTGTGAACTTCCTGCAGGTTGATTATATGTTTATGCTAACGAGACATTTAGAACAAAAGGCTGTTGTAAGACCCTGTCTCAAAAGACTTATTTTACTCTGACACACATTTCCTGTGCCACACATACTGGCCACCTATCTGCAGCTTCAAATTACCGTTTAAGTGGGAAAAGGGTGAAATATTTTGTTTCCATTTTTTATGTCTGACTCATGGGCAACTTTTGAAATACTATTCTTCCTGATGTATATTCTGTTGAACACATTAATGATATTGTAACTGTTTAATAACCAGCTTCAGTACATTGTAAGTAATACAGAAAATAAACATTCTGATAATGACTAATTTCATTAATAGTCATCTTGCTCCTAGAGAATGGTAAGAACATACTTTTCAAGTTTTCATAGTGCAACATATGACATCATAAGTGTTTCCCTTTTTTTCTGAATTGATGTAGGAATACACTATAGATGTATTTTTCCGCCAAAGCTGGAAAGATGAGAGATTAAAATTCAAAGGACCTATGACTGTTCTCCGGTTAAATAATTTAATGGCCAGCAAAATTTGGACACCTGATACCTTTTTCCACAATGGAAAGAAGTCAGTGGCTCATAACATGACAATGCCAAATAAACTATTACGAATTACAGAGGATGGGACATTGCTATACACAATGAGGTGAGCCCTAAAATATTACATCCTTCATTTAGTTTTACAATTTAACTTGTGAAAGCATATTTTCCAGACGGGAAACTGGTTCCTTTTTGAGCATAATTTGAGTCCTGCTTAATAATTATTTTAACAATAGGCCTTGGGATGATGGGCAAACTGAGCTGTTTGCAGTGTTTATTTTTCCTCTCCTGCTGTGCTACCTCTACAGACCCTGGATGTATCTTAACGCTTGATTTTTAAAAGGTTCTTATGGTATTAGAAATCCATCAGTTTGCAGGAAATCTTAATTTGGCATTGCTTTAAAGGATTCTATCAGCAAGTATAATAAAACCTGAAAGTTTAATATAATCAGTACTCCTAAATTGTGTGCAAGGATCTTTAGTCTTTGGATCCTATAGAAAGCAGATTCTAAGAACTAACAGATGCACACAGAATTCATTGACCATTCTTGGATTATAAAGCATGACAGCATAAAAATATACATTTCTTGTTCCATCGATTAAAGCATTTGGAAAGTGAGGAGAAAAAAATTATTTTTGTGCTGACAGCATTCATTGGAAATATATTATTCTCTTAATGGCTAACTGAAATTTAGCTGTCCAGTTGTTAGAGGAGTTAAATAAATCCTTTTGAAATAATGATGATATACAGTCATGCAAACATTCTGGATTAAAAAACTACAAATTAAAGAATGAAAAAAAGGGTATGTTGTCTCTATAGAGCTGCACATCCCCCCTTTATGTCTCCCATGGAATCAAAACAAGGTATAAAGAGATTCTATTGACTTCAAGTCAAGATGGATAACTTAGTACATAGGTGAACACTGAGTTTTCTTTAAAAATTTTTAAAGATGTTTTTAACATCAGTACAAATGTCTGGAGAAAACAAATGCTCCAGGTATTTGGGACGTTCAATTTATTGTGCGACATCTTTCAAGACTGACTAGACTGAAGTAGAATCTTCTTGATTGGTAGCTGCACAAGTCTAGGTCAATTTTTCTCGTCTTTCTAAATGCTCAGCTGTTAGGTATTTAATCCACAGAAACACTATCTTGGCAGCACATTGTTCACCTGTGTCTCTTCTTTTGATCATAACCATTTCTATTTCCTCACCTTTGCAAGTGCCTTAATGCAATCTTCAGCCTACTATTCAAGTATTACTGTTCATTCCTTGCTGATGTGTGGTATGTGACTGTTTCTAGTTCATTTAATCTCTTTTATTGAGAAACATGCTTGCACTCAAGCTGATAGCAATGAAATGATTTCAGCAAATGTCTGAGCATCCAGAGTGGGCCAATTTAATGATGGCATCAAGGAAGTAATTGCAGTTGCCATTAGATTTTAATCCTCACAACAAATTAGAAACCTGAGCATGCCTCTGATGTACCCTGAGGAAGGGCAGAGGGGCAGAGCAGTTGCATGCTCAGCTAGAAAATTCAGGTCCAGTTGTAACCACTAACGAATCACGTAACAGATACTGTGCTATACTTATGCTGTGTGTCTTAATAGAAGTCTATTTGCTATTTCTATGAAACTAGAATAAATGTGTCCTTTTGCTCATTAATCCATTATAGATTGACTGTGAGAGCAGAATGTCCAATGCATTTAGAAGACTTTCCTATGGATGCACATGCTTGTCCCTTGAAATTTGGAAGCTGTAAGTTTATTTTAAATTGAGGTTTCTCTCTTTATAGGCCACTTTAAAAGAGTGTTTTGCAACTGAGAAAACCTCAAGATTTTAATCTTGTGTATTTTTCATGTTTTTGTCAGGGTTGTATTTATACATATATATATATATATTTAATATAAGGGACCTCTTTTTTGTGTCTTAAATATCCTGCAGTGTGATGCCTAGACATTCACAGAAGGTGAAAATAACAGTGCTCTAAATATCTAGAAAAGTAGTTTGTCATATAGAAAATGTTGTTATTCTTATAGTTGCTTTGTTTTATTAAAACCCAGAATCAGCGTTAAAGAAAAGTAATACAGTAATAACTGAATTGATTTAGGTGAAAACTGTTCTGCTACTGTAGTCTTGGTATCTTTAGATCAACATTTTTCCTAAGATTAGAAGACACTCATATTACACTCATGGAATATTTCTGGAAGTGAAAAATCTCAGAAATCTCCAAATAGAGTCCTACACTTCCATCATACATAGCCCTAGATGAGAGAACATACTGAACAAAATCATGTAATTGAAATCAGTGCAATAACAGACAAAGCTTTTGGTAGGTGGACAATTTTCCCCAAAACTTCAATTTGAATAGCAACCAACCTGACACTTAACTAAACATAATATTTTTAGAAATAAAATACAAAGAAAAAAAGAAGTGAAGAACTAATTTCTATAGTTCATTTAACACAAACAAGGAAGTTAAAATATATGAAAGATGTAATAGTGGACAAATTGTTTCCTCAATGGCTACTTTTTTCCTAACAGAAATGGGTCATTTCACTGATAATAGTTGCTTAGTCTTGATCAATTGTAGAAGTCAACAAACAGAAAGCCCAATTCATTCTTCACATGGTACCCAACAGGGTGATAATTTACTTTGGGCTGAATAGCTCTATGTTTGCCATGAGACAGCACTGATATTTTGTCTTTAAAGAGCTGCTAATCTCCTAGATAAGGCTTAGAGAACAAAAAACTCAACCTTGGGGTGTAACTGACAAGAATAGCTTGCTCCTTGAATGTTAAGTTTTCTTAGAGAGCACTTCCAATAAATCTTTTCAAATCTCTTGTGAAACAGAGTGGAGTGGGGGGAAGCTTTACTCCAGTTTATAACAGGACAGATACTCCAGTGGGTTCTTGATTAATAAGAGATCTGTGCACCCAAGATCCCAGTGAGATCAGGAGTGGCTGCAGGATAGAGTTTCTTTTGATATGCTCATTAAAGTGTCCCTGCAGGCTTTGTCCTGGAACTGCGATGTAGGGAAATGGCTAATCCTGCAAAAAACCTGCTAATGACAATTTAAACCAGGAACAGTTTCCAAACAAATTTGACTTACTAGACTGAATTTTATAGACTTGACAAGACACCTATCACCACATCTGTGCATCACTGAACCATAGCCCAAACATCAGATCTTCCCTAGTAAGAACAGTATTTCCCATTCTTTTCCTACACTGAGTTCTTTCTGGCTCACTGTGTCCCAGATAAATGTGCTCTTCATTCACAAAGTGCACAGCTTTCCAGATTACTGAGGACATTGCCTCAGATAATGACTAAGATTTGCAGAAATTATTAAATAAAAGGGATAGATAATGTGGATTTGCATAAAAGTCCAGAACGACACCAGAAGGCAAGAACAAGACAGCAGAAAAATATGCAAGTGTATATACTTCTTTTGTATCTAAATTGATTTTTTTATCTTAAAAAATTTTTCATAATTTATGTAATTTTCTTAATTGAACAAAAAAATCACTGATATTTCTGATAGAAAGGCCATTTCTTATACCACTCAAAGGGAATAACTGACATTCTAAGCACATTTTAAAGCTATGGACAGTCACATTTTACAAGGTGTTGTTTTTTTTTTTTTTTGTTTGTTTTTTTTTTTTTTGTTTGTTTTTTTTTTTTTTGTTTGTTTTTTTTTTTTTTGTTTGTTTTTTTTTTTTTTGTTTGTTTTGTTTTGTTTTGTTTTATTTTTTTATTTTATTTTGTTTTGAACCCTAATGTTCTATGGCAGCTGTCCTAAATTGGGCCTAGAGAAACAAGTAACTACAAATGCTTGGAAAGATAATTAGACAAAATCAAGTTTTCAAGGAAACTTTGCATTCATCCTCTAAATTCAGGCGAGCTCCTAATCTGGGATCCTCATGGGGAGGAGTTCCTTCGGCAACATGGTTTTACCGCAAACACTGCATGAAGAATTAACTGCTGAAAATAGCTCTTAAAGCTGGATCTCTCCCTTCCTTCTCATCAGATCATATGCCATAATTATCAAGTTATAGCATATTTCTCTCAATATTTCATTATTGATATAAATAGAAATATCTCCAACAGGACGAATGGCTAGACCCAAGCAAGTTATGAAAGTGGGACTCACTGTTATACATAAAAAAAGAACAGATTTTATAATTAATTGCCACTTTTTAAGTGAGAATCATATTTAAATACATTTGGGACATTTTTGTCAAACTAAAGCAATTAATTATAATCATCTTAATGGACTGGAAAATTTACTGGAAAATGCATTTAATTGTCACAAAATCCATGCTTAAAGTGCAGACTACAATCTAACACTTAGCTCCCCAAGGTGGTGTTTGCCTAGCTCCATTTGTTTTAGATTAAATTGGATAAGAGGTTTTTTACATCTTCCACTGTTACTCGTCATTTGTTGGAGCTGGATTCCTACAGGCCTCACAATGAAGGAGTTGCACATCTCCTGTGAACTCTGTCCATACTGTAGGGACCAATAAATGTTTGACCCAGCTCCAAGGCTAAAGTGATTTGCCAAAGAGCAGCTTAAGCTAAAGGTTATTCCAGTGTAAATTCAATGTGACAAATGCTAAAGAAATTCTGGAACAACAAAATGCCATATGTTGGCAAAACAAAATCAGAAGGGCAGATGCTCTGCTCAACTCTTACCACAAACATCTGATTGTCAATTTAAAACTGAGGCCACTCTGGAAACCAGCAGTGACGGGAGCAGACGGCTGCGTTGCTGCTTATGCAACGTGAATTGGAAACTGAGGGGGGCAGCTGAATCGAGCACTAAATCTGGCAGCTCATTTCTAGCACTGCCCAGTGCACTCCCTTCCCTCTAAACCAATCCAGTCATTCTCAGTAGCTCAGAAAAGCACTCCTCTTTCTTCCAAGCTTTTCTCATACTCCAGAACAAATGCTTTAAAATTAATATTATTACTGTCTTTATGTGACTAGATTAGCAAGTCAATTTTTGTGTTTACTGTGGCCATTATTTTTAAAGTCAGAATTATTATGATGTAGATTTGCTTTTGCCATTGACTCCAAAAACATATTCCAGGATATGTTACAGTGCTTAGGAAATATGAAGCCCAAGGATAAAAACACCCTTCAGCTTCAAAAATGCAGAATCAAATGTCACGCAATTAATTTACCAGCACATTCTATCCAACCAACTCTTCAATTACTAGCTGTTATCTCTTACACTGATAAGATAAAATTGCTAACTCATAAATGAGGTCAAGTGAATCAGATTCCTCCCTTTCCCTTCCTGCTTGTCAGTCTGAAAAAAGGGAAATTCTCATCTTCTAGGTAGAATCTTACTGTCATTTTGGATGCCTTTGGTTGGCACAAGCTTGATGCAGGTTCTGGCCACACCTTCATTCCCATTCATGCCTTTGGATACTCATTGGGTGTAAAGAATTACATGAAGATGCCTCTGTGTAGTCAGTTAACTCCCACCCAACTGCTCTGAGTGAGAGCTGCCAGATTCCACACCACACAAAATGACAGGAGAATTTTACTACGGAATTACGATTAAAAATATTTATGTGTAGCTTGATTCCAGAAATAACACAAAAAACAGCACAAAGGCCCTCAATGGCATGTGTAGATGCTACTGAATTATCTTTGTGAAACACCAGACTGCTTGGGTTTGGAGAGCTCACAGTACTTTTCTTTTGCCTTGTTCCAAAGTCAAGTCTTGGCTATTCAGAAATAACCAAAAAAAAAAAAAAAAAAAAAAAAATTGTTAAATTGTTATTTAAACTCACTCTCTCCTAGGCAGCCTCAGAAATGTCTGCTCAGCCCATTTTACAGCAAGGACAGTGGGATGGGGGCAGGGCCAAATGGGGAGCTGTAGCCAGGCTGAGGATGAGAAGATCACTGAAGCCACTCTGAGAAGAACTTACAGAGGCCCAGACAACATCACACTATGAAAAATTGAAAAGTCTGGAGCTCATGTTTCTTTACAATATCTAAAAGTTAGAAAGAGCATTTGGGTTCTTGCATGCTCGTGAAATTCCACTTCTCACTCTTACTTCTTTACATAGACAGGAAATATGCAAGAGAGAAATATTTTCATGCCATTGAGGACCAGCCTTTATCCAGCCCTAGAGCAGATATTTACCTATTTTGTAAAACTCAATTTTATTTCCTATAGATAAATTCCAGTAAGATAGGTGTGGGCTTCCACAGATAATTAAAGAGAATTAAATATTCAAACTACTGCTCAAAACATTGTTCTGACAAAGCCATAAGGCAACAGAAAGTGCAAAGCTTAAATGCAATGTATTTCTTTCAAATTAGATGCTTATACCAGAGCAGAGGTTGTGTATGAGTGGACACGGGAACCTGCAAGGTCAGTGGTTGTGGCTGAAGATGGCTCTCGACTGAACCAGTACGATCTGCTTGGACAAACTGTGGACTCTGGAATTGTGCAGTCCAGTACAGGTCTGTGAAATTTTTTTTGGAAGGGTGATATTTAACTATCAAGATGTAATTCAGAGCAGGATTAAAAAATAGAAAGACATAAGAGTGAGGAGTAAATTATAATATATGTACTTCAGATTAGCAAAACAAGACTCTGAAAAGATAATACTCCCTGGGATTATTTTCCTACTTCAACTGGTGGTAAAAATATTTGAACAATTAAAAAGCTTCCTACAGTGTCAGATCTAGCCAGAAAAAACAATAATTTACGTTGAAAAGAAGCACTCCTCATGTTCTTCTCATATTATCTGCTTAGTATATAGGCTTATAAAAATAGCATAACAATATGAATCCCCAAATTCATACTTGTGGAGGCAGTGAAGTCACTGAAAGCAAGTAATACTTTCTCAAGGAAGTATTTAGAGAATTAAAAAAACTGTCATCAAACTCAAAACCATCTGAAACATCCAAACAGGATTAACTTTAATGCTGGCACTAGCTTTAACTCCAAAAATGTAATGAGATATTGAAATACAGCTGACATTTACATTATGATATACCTGTAACCTTGAACCTGGCTACAGCCCCTTATTTTTTAACTTTGCAGTGCTTGTTTCAAGATGTAAATTTTTTATTTTCTAATAATTCAGAAGATCTAAATGCAGTAAGAAACTGAGCACTGGGCATGAACAAGAGCTCTGTTGACCAGATTGACTGGTCAATGGACCAAAAGCAGCACTGCTTTAGGCAAAGAGGTTGTTTTGCTTTGGATACACTCAACCTTGTGACTTAGAGAGAAGCCCACTTATAGCTGCATAAACCAGATTTCCTAATGTGTTGCTGTTAAAGTCAATGAAGATTTAAGGGAAAGTGAGTCACTTTAAGGTGAACTGTAATTTGTGTCTGAATTTTTTATTTAGCTTGTTAAAATACATTCATATGCTCTATTAAGCCAAGGAAAGTTCTCACAGACAAGTTTCTAGGTTACTGCTTGGAAGCTTGTGTTCAGTTGCTATAAAAGTAAGTGGGATGGCAATAATAGGAACCTTGCATAAGAACAGCATCAACACAACTGCTCCAACTGCTGAGCACAGAGGCGTGCAACAAGCAGGTAAAAAGAAAAGGGGAGAACTCTTGATCTTCCTACAGATGGAAATGTTGCCATTGGCTTTCCTGCAGCCAATACTTCACCCCAACTGCCCTTTGTGGAAAAGTCAATAGGATTTGAGGGGAACTGCGGGGATCTCAGCTCTTGATTCTCTCAGAGAGACCTTGCCAGCCTGTGGGGCTGCCTTTGCTTCCTGCTTGCTGCATGTGCTCTAAGGGCAGTAAGTAGGATAATCAGAAAAGACTCATGAGGGAACATAACTAAACCAAATAGAAATGCCAGACATGGTTCAGGGTAATTAGACAGCAATGTGAGAAGCATGCTATAAATTGGTGAGAAGGGCAGGTAAGAAATTTTCGAACAAAACTGAAACATAAATTTAAGATTTCTTCATGCATTTCCATGAAGAAAAAATTTGTTTTGCCCACGCTATTTCAAAGATTTGAATTGTCCTTCCTTTTTCTACCTGAGGAAACTCTTTACCATTCCTATCTATAAAGTTAAATACAGTGTAGTTAACATATAAAATATGCTGAGATGAAGATATTGTTCTGATGCTGAAAAACAGTACAAAGAACTAAATGGAATAGTTACCAAAACTAAAAACAATCTCATTACAGAATCTTTTTAGTATTTACAAATTTAAAATCCTCTTTAATTACTACCTGATAAGAATACACAGTTGTGGAAGAAACGTATTTATTGCTTGTAAATTCAATGTCTCAAAGGAAAATTCTTCATGATTTGCTTTGGAAAGAAAAATGCTTTGCTTTCCCCAGTAAAGGTGAGGATCAGAAGTGGTTAATAACCCCTTTTCTCCCTCTTGAGGTAGATGGGCAGGTAGTCTCAACAGCATCTTCCAGCACGTCTTTGTCCTCTAATCATCTCTGGTTTAAGATATGACATATGTAATGAAAATTATGAAATTCCTCCCTGTTTTCAGAGTCGTGTATAGTGACTCATCTTACAAAAAGAAAAAAGGAATTGAAGTCAATCTTCACTTAAGAGTTCTCAACACATCTTTATTACACCAGAAAATAAAGTTCTTTTGCATCTGATTCTGTGGATCATTAGAGCAATCTACATCTTGGGTAACTCTAAGGTGATATTCATAGTTGTGCGGAATTCTAGATACTTATTTTCCCAAGGATATGGGTGTAGCCAGGTTATTCTAAACACTTGTCATGGGTTTGATGCTGGCCAAACACCAGTACACCCATGAAAAATCATTCACTCATTCTCCTCTGCTAGAGTTGAGCAGAGGAAAGGGAAAGAACAATTAAAAAGGGGTTAATGAGTTGAGGTAAGGATTGGGAAGAAAATATTTTAAGGGCAAAACAGGCTCAGAACTTTAAAAGGTATAAATAAAAAAAATGTATTAACAGANTATTAAGAGAATTAAAAGAGGATAATGAGAACTAAAATAAACCGCTAGAATACCGTCTGCCTACCCTCCTCCCTCTTCTTTCCTTCCCACCAACAGTGCAGGGAGACAAAACATGGGGTTTTTAGTCAGTTTGTCACTTCTGAAAAATCTTTCTTCAGTTCACTTAGGGAGAGGAGTCTCTTTTGCTATGCCATAGGGTTCTTCCCATGGGAGACAGTTCTCTGTGAACTTTTCCAACGTGGTTCTAATTTTCACAAGTAGCAGTCCTGCGTGAACCTGCTGCAACATGAGTCCC
>VWPU01005400.1:0-29436 GCA_013398955.1 Callaeas wilsoni | reverse complement strand
GGGAGGGGGGGCGCGCTCCATCACTGCCCGGAGGGGGGAGGGCTGATCCCGGCGGGATGGCCGGGAGGAGCCGTCGCGGATTGGAGGCAAGCGCAAAGCTTCGAAGAGCCGAAGGAGTCGACGCCGCTGCGTGGGCCGGCGCCGCGATGGCGGCGGGCCCGAGAAGAGGGCCCGGCTGCCTTGGGCAGGCCGCAGGCCTGGCGCAGCCCCGGCTCCTCTTGGCTTCTCGAAAGGAGGGAGGAGCAGATGGCTGCTTGCTGCGGGTCCGTGCTTCCCGAGGGCTTTTCCGCATCTTCTCAGTCGCCATCGAGCGAACTCGCTTTCATTGTGGTAGGAGCAACGCGTGAAGCTCCGCGCCTCGTAGGTGTCAATACAGATCTCGCATCCATTGTGCTCCCTGATTATGAGTAAATAACGCGCGGATGGGTTGTTCGTGCGTCTTTGACCGTATATCTGACAGTTTCAGTGGTGGTCAGTTCCACCCACCCACCCCGTGTTCATTTCCTTCTGTGATTCTTCTCCCCACCTTATTTTCCTAGAACTAAAAATATCGAACGGCAGCTACGCAGTCATTTTAATCTTTCAAATCTCTATTGTTCCCAAAATGAGCGCTATTGCCAAAGTGGCTGTTCTTGCCGTGTTTTAAAGCATACAGTTACGTAAGGCTGTCCTTCCTCTGCAAGGGCCTGCCTTTCCCTTAATACCCACGGCTGGCCTGGCCAGTGTTTCCGTGGTAAGGGTGCGCCAGGGAAGCCATGTGTTGGAAGACTGGGCACTCCACGAGGGAGCTTAACCAGCCCCGTGAACTGGATTTCTGTGTGGGCATCAAAATGCACGTGTGAGCACAAAGGAGAGAATGGCTACAAAGGGCAGCGTAGGCTCCTCCGAGGTTCGGGGATGGCTGAGGCCAATCTAAGTAAATGCTGCTGCAATTCAACCCGTCGCCTCGTAAAAAGCCCAGTACCCAGGCTTCCAAAATTCTGGCACTTCTCTGACGGCACAGTAAGAAAGATGGCACTTTCTGAGTAGAGAAGTATTCAATAGAAATCTAATGGGTGTTAGTTAACAGAGAAGGTAAATCACATTCATTCAAAATACTGCATCCAAACTGACTGGAATTATTTTCACAGCTAACATGGTGTGTTGTCTGTCTACTCTGCCTGCTTTAGCGCCCACTATTGTAGTGCAAGATCACCTCATATTTCCATTCCTTAGGGCTCGAATTCTTTCTTTTTTTCTATGACAGCAAGCTCACTGAGTGAGCCAAATAATTTTTTCTAGTTACAAGATCTTAAAAATTTTTAAGGCACATAAACTGGAAAAGTGACACCTTAAGGTAAAAAATGGAATTTTACATAGAATATCTCAAATTATATATCCTGGATCAGTAGATAGCTTTAAAAATTCGAATGCCCCAAATAGCCTATTTTATTTTTGCCATTGTTGAAATCTCAAAATGCAAAATTCTACTTCAAAACGAGATAGACTGTTAAAATAAGTTATATTTATGGTTACTGGAAATCGAAATAATTTGATGACTACCATTTATCTTTCGTGTGCTAATAAAATTTTATTGCAGAGATTTTTCTAGGTGAAAGCAAAAGTGTTGAGAATGTTTTACATTGTTTGTTGTTATTCCAGTGATTAGCATATTAATTTTGTACTTTTTTTTTTTTCAGCATCTGCTAGCCCAGTAAAATTTTTGAAGTTACAGATTTGGGGTTTTAAGTTTCATGACTAAAAAGTGCAAAACTGGAAGGTCTTTGTAGGTTCTGCTAGAAGTCAGCAAGACAGGATTTTATCACTTTTCTGGCTGTAGAAAATCAGGCTTTTAACATGTATAGCTGGAGGACAGTAAAATCAAATCCTATTTAACCAAAACTTCTGAGATGTAAAAGTGATCTTAATCACCCTATTTTAAGTTTGTTAATCTGATAAACGATGCTGTTTTCTTTTTTAGCATCAACCTTAAGATGAGTGGCTGCCGTGTCTTTGTTGGGCACTTGAGCTCACGTGCTCGTGAACGGGATGTAGAGAAATTCTTCAAAGGATATGGTCGCATACGAGAAATCCATCTAAAAAATGGATTTGGGTTTGTGGTAAGTAATAGCCTTGTTTTCCTTGCTCTTGCTTGTGGGTACTAACCTTTCTAGGACGATGTCAGGGAAAGGAAGATGTTTAAGATAAGTTGCAGTGGGAAATGGAAAATATTAATACACATTTCAGAATGCTTTTCATAATTTCGGATTACAGTTTTGGTCAGATTTTGCTCAAAGTCTTGGTAATATTCTAGCTACATTAAATACATTGTTTGATCATAGTCTTCTAAGGATTTAAAATTTACCCCTCATTTCTGAAGACTGTATCAATATCCTATTACAGCAGTACAAAATTTTGCAGTCTTGACCTGGAAGAAAAGTTCATACAGAACCACTTAAGCTCTTCTCTCACCCATTGTAGTCTGCTTGGTCACATTTCTTAAATAACAGCCTGATATAAAAGCAGAGTAGTTGGCTAAGACAATAGGTGTAATAGGTGCTGGCTGGTGGATTCAAGCAGCACAGCTTTGAAGTCTCATGCAGCTAAAGTTCAACATATCCATCATCAGTACATGTCTATAGGGCGTATACATTTGTCAGACTATTAAATGAAATAGACAGTTCATTGTATCTCAGTTACCTACCACTGCTTTCTAGAGCTCCATGCTCCTAAATGTCCAAATTTTGCAGCTTTACAGGTTCACAAATCGACGCGGGATCAGCCTGTGTTTTCACGATTATCTCTTGACAATTCAGAATTAGCTGTTGTGCAGCACTTAGTTCAGAATTGAAAGGCCGATAGCACCCTTGCACTATGGCAGGCTTACGTATCACTCTTTCTGCCAAAATCAATCCCTTGGGTGAAGTTATTGGAAAAGAGCAAAAGAATAGGCTTTGCCTACTTGAGTTTCAGGTGAATATTGCTCCTTAACTCCTACACATGGTGGTTCCTGGTTCCCCTGCATTATGAGCTGCTTCTTGTTGACTGCCAGTAGGTAAATACCCGTCTCTGAAAAGTCCGGAGGTAAATGGCTGATGTAGATATGGGCCTGAGTTTATTTAGAGTGCTCTTGCCAATTGCTGCTCTTTCTCAGTCCCCTTGCCTTGAGTGTTCCTCTTCTCCTGGGCAGGGCCGTTGACTCATTCAGGAACAACTTCTGTTCAACTCTTGTAAGGGAGTCAATCAGTCCTCCCTCCTCTCTTCTCTAGTTCCTAGGTGGAACCATTTTCTTTTCAAAGATCACTGATAAGATTGAATAACTGTCTCATAACTTTATCTAAGAAGTTTAATTGTTCTCAGGATAAATTTTTTTTCTTTGCAGCTGAACAACTTTCCCTCCCATACTTGTCATCCCATCATTGTGCACCCATATAAGAAATCACTTCCGTTGTTTGTGTAACTGTGTTCTAGGTTTTGGAAGACTCTGACTGGATGCCCTTGGAGCTGCCTTTTCTTCCTGCTGAACAAACACAGCTCTCTCAACCTTTCTTTGTTATCCAACTTTCTGATGAGTTTTGGTGGCCCTCTGCTAGTCCCACTCCAAGTTTTCAATGTCTTTTGTGAGCTGGAGGGACCAAAACTGGACACAGTGTTCCAGGTGTGGCCTAACGAATGCCAAGTAGGGTGGAATAATAGCACCCCTTGGTCTGCTGATTGTACTCCTACTGATGCAGCCCAGAATGTGATTTGCTTTCATTGCAGCAAGGCCACGCTGCTGACTCATGCTTAGCTGACTCTCCATGAGGATTTCCATGTCCTTTTCAGCAGAGCTACACTCCAGCCACTCAGCCCCCAGAGCATTCTGCTGCTTAGGATTGTCTTACGCTACATGCAGCACTTCATGTTTTATCTTTTGTTAAGACTTGTGATTCTTGTTTGCCTAATCTTTCAGCATATCAAGGTCTTTTTGTGGGATGGTTTCGCGTTCTGGTATGTCTATTTCTCCTCCCACTTTGGTGTCAGACACAGAATTGCTGAGGCTGCGCTTGATCCTGTCATCCATGTCATTTATAAACACATGGAATGGCATTATCCTTCATGGCACTTCACTTGCCATGTGCTGTCAGCTCATCTTTATTTTTTGTTATTTAAGACCTATATTTATAAAACATATTACAAAACCAGGTGGACATTGTTACAGTGTTAAAAGCATATTTTGTTGTGCGTTATGGAAAAATCATTCTTAATCTTTGAATCTAATTATATTTACTTGAATTTTGTAGATTTCAGGGCATAGTGTTTTCAAACTTCAGACCATAAAGATAGATAGACTTGCAGATGTTCTGTTTGTTAGAAAGTAGCTGAGGTAATGGGACTTGCAGTTGCCAGTTTTAAATGCTGGACCTAAATTAAGTGCTTAAGTTAATCTTTGCATCATCGTGCGAGGATGTGTGATGTTTCACTGAGCAGTGAAACAAATTTCAGTGCAGAAGGGAGAAGATTGCTTAAGCCAGTATTGCTTCTGAAAAGCAGTTTATAGTTATGCAAACACTTTCTTCTACTTGAGAAGCTTCTTCTCTGTTGTTAATTCCTTGCAAGCTGCAGTTCCACAGTTTTTTCTCTCCATCTGCACTGTTGCTGCCAGCAGTCCCTACTCAGCTGCTTGTTCTCTCTGCTTTATTTCTTTCCTTTGTCCTCTTGTCTCTCATGGTGTTGCTGCAGTTGTTCAGCCACATATAATGAACCTACCTGGGAAGCTGATCTGGTTGAAAAATAACA
The DNA here is from genome assembly GCA_013398955.1 of Callaeas wilsoni. Classification (NCBI taxonomy): domain Eukaryota; kingdom Metazoa; phylum Chordata; class Aves; order Passeriformes; family Callaeidae; genus Callaeas; species Callaeas wilsoni. Next base: position 24,678 of record VWPU01005400.1, on the reverse strand, counting down.
CTGTCTTTTTCACCCCACCTCCTGCACAAAGTGTGCTGTTTTTCATCTGGGTAGGCTTCTTGACCTAGTTTCCTGCAGAGCTGTACAAGCAGCTTTGCCAAGAACCAGTGGGCTGGATAGTGGGCAGAGGCTGCTTGGGCTGACTAAAGCAGCATTTCTGCCAAAAGCGAAGTGACAGATTCCATTGCAACAGTAAGTGGAATTATGCTTGTTATAGCTGATCTGGACCCGCAGGTGGCCAGTGCTGAAGAAGGGCTTATGTTTTATACTCTTCTTACACGGGCACCTTTTTGCCCAGCTAGTGAACTGAATTCACTCATAAAAAAACTAGGAGGGCTTTTTTTTCTGGTTTACTCTTTCTTTGCCAGTTCAGTAAGAATTTAATCTTAAGAGAGTTTCAGGAGTGCACAACTCTACTGCATTTGATCAGGTCGTGCTGTTATATTCCATTTTCCTGTATGTGGGGCTGTGTTTTAAATTGTATGCCTTGAAGTAATTTCCCCCACCTCTCCCCAAAAGTATTTTAGGTATTTCTGTAGCAAACCAGATAATTTAATTAATTTATTTAATATAGGTCCTGCAAATAGTTATACTGAAACAATTGGGGAGGCAAAAGGAGTTTGTGGGGTGGAGGGAGAAGAAATTATCGTTAACAGGAACATCTTGGCTTTTCACTCATAAATGGAGTAGGAATTGTCTTCCTTATTCAAAATTCTTGATGATACTTGCTATAGAAATGTAAAATTCGTAAAGAAAGTGTGTTTATTAGTATTTGCATATACTGTGAGGGAAAACTCTTTTATTCCTATTTTCTTTCTAGGAATTCGAAGACCACAGGGATGCTGATGATGCAATTTATGAACTAAATGGTAAAGAGCTGTGTGATGAAAGGTAAGTGTGGTACCATAATTTCCCTTAAGAAGAGAAAAAGTGCTTTGCATCAAAATGCAGTGCGTTATGTTGTGCTCTGACACCCATCTATTGTGGTTCTGTGGTGGGATATCCCTTCCATAACCTTAAAGACATTCATTGGGATCCAGTCGTGTTTAAGGCAAAGATTAGTTTGGGACTGGAGGAGGAGTGGTTTGGATTGGAGCAGGGCTGACTGTTCTCTCTACTTGCACTTAGTTGTCTTTCAAAGCTAACTCAGGATCTTGTCATTAGGAATACTAGTAAGAGTGAATTGAACTTATTTAGTATTTATCTTTCTGTTGACCAGAAAATAAGCTGATGATAGCTTGTTATAATTTCGATTTTTGCCCTTCAGTTTGCAGCAATGTGGACTATAGTCATTGTATATTGCAGTAATTTTTATTGTGATTATGGAACCTGTATTTTAGGTCATTAAGTTGTTGTTAGTTATTTTAGTATTCTTTTCCCTTTCTGATTACTCCTGGGCTCTGGTTGCAAATTCAAGTGTTTCTGTCTGAATTACAGACTCGTGACAATTTTCATGAAAATCTGAGGGAGGCGGATGAGAAAAAACACTGGGCTGGCTCTTTAAAAAATGCCAGTGGTTGTGTTATAAATCATTGCTTGCAAGGGCAAGATAATTCTTGTTTGTGCACATTTGCTTCCAGTTGTGAAAGATTTAAGTCAATGTCAAATACTTAAAGTTTGTTGATTTAATTTTTTATGTGCTTGTTGTTTTGTTCTTGTCATAAGGGTCACAATTGAACATGCTCGAGCCCGAAGAGGAAGGGGAAGATTCTCACAACGGTTCAGTTACTACCAGTCGCAGAGTGGATCTAGGTAGGTGGTCTGGGCTCTCTGTCCTTTTCCTCTTCCAGTAATGGAAGAACTGGAGTGAAATACTGTTTTCTTTTGGTGATTTAGGGATCCAGCTACTGTCTTGGAGAGGTTCACAAACCTGTTATGAAGTGTGCCTTTGCCATATTGTAGGCACTATGCTGGTCTTGCATTTCCTACTGACTTGTAAATGATGTGAAGGAATATTGTTGCAGTTGGATTGGCTGATCTTAACACTAAATCAAGAAAAATGCAGAGCTTCTCTATTGCGGCTTTTGTCACCAAACTGAGCTTACATGCTAAGTAGAATTATTGTAGAGCAATAATTCAAGGTATTTACTGTCTAAGCAAGTTTTCACATTTCCAGTTGTATGGTTATCAAAGTGCTTATTTCAGCACAGCCTAGAAAAGGAGCAGTGCTAGGGCACAAGATAAACACTTCTGCACTTGTTAGTAAATACCAGTTGACTAAGTTTGCTGACCAAGCAGATGCCTTGCTAAAGGAGAGTCTCTCCAGCGATGGAATGTGAAAACCAGGACACAGCTCATCTCTAGAATACCTCTAGAGGACACTCAGTATTTGTGGAGTTGATCACGTTCAGTGATTAGAGCCAGTGGTGAACCTTGTGCCAACTTGCAGTCAAAGTTCTTCAGGTTTGCATTTATTCTGCCAGACAACTACACATTACATCTTTGTACTTTATACCTACCTGTGTGAAGGAAATACATGTGGAAGAATTTACTCTGTAGAAACATTCATAGCTGTGGCCTATGCAGAGTAGAGTTTGGAAGAAAGACGAAGATACAAGGGACGTAAACCTTCACGTTTGTTACAAAGTCAGAATTGCTGCCAGTTACCAACTAATGTCTGGAACATCTAATTTGCATATGCAAGCATGCTAATTAGAACTTTTTTTCTTTAGTGGCAGTAATCTTGGTCTGGTATAATTAGTCTGAGGTCCAGGCTAAAAGTGGACTTTCAGAGTAGCAAGTTTGTTTGATTGAAGGTTGTGGGCATCTGACGTTGTAGTCATGTTCATGATGTCAGACTGCCAGTGCTGGACTGGAGGAGACTGTGGTTTGTAGTAAGGGAAAAATGAGACTCATCCTGCCAGTTTTGAGACTCTGGGTCCTCTCGTTTAAATACTTGGGACATCTGGATGTTCTGAAAAAAATTGGGGGACACTCTTCTAGTGGAGTCTTAAATATACTCTTGACTAGGAAGAAGCAAGTCCGCAGTCCAGCAATAAGGAAATTACTTAAATCTTTCAGCAAACTGTAGAAAATGTCAGATTTTTTAAGTTGTAAATTCCTTACACTGGAGAATTTTTTTTTTTTTTTCTCCTTTGAATTCTTCCAGCCGGTATGGGCCTCCTGTTCGTACTGAACACAGGATCATTGTTGAAAACCTTTCGTCCCGTATCAGCTGGCAGGTGAGTTAGCATCTTATCTTCTTTTTTTCACACCTTATTTTACTACTCCGTAAGTAGACCGCTTTCAGCCTAATTTCTTAATAAAGCCATCATAAATATTTAATGCGAACAAAAAATAAGAAAAAGCTTCAGAGATTGCTAAAAATTAGCATTCAAGCTTTTACAGAAGTCTTCTGTTTCATAGCTGTGCAAATAGTTCTGTAACTAGATTTTGTAGTTGGGAACTGATTCTTTCTTACTTCTGTTTGCCAGCTAATAAAACTTTGGAAGACTCTAGATTGTTTCAAAAATACTGAAACATTGCATTCATTCAAATGATGAATGAATTTTTGCTGGAAGTGCATGCCTTTGTTTTGATTGAAATTTATAGTCTTTTCTTGTATTTTGCAAAATATTTTTGTAACCCGATGCATGATTGAGAATTCTGGTAATACATCATTAATAGAGGGAATTCTAAGAGAGCTACTGTGTCAAGTATGCTTATTGTAGATTTTTTTTTAAAAAACCCAAACTTTCGGTACTTGTCATGTGAAGCTTTCTTGCCACCTTTCTTTTTTGTTGTTTTTTTCACCTCTCGCTAATGTTTTGCTAATACTTAGCTGGCTTTTAACAGAATAGCCATATAATCAATTCTTTTAGTTGTGTTCTGTGTAATATACAGTGTATAGAAAGTCCACTTTTTAAGGACATAGCAACAGATGCTATTTACAAAAGGTGAGTGACTAGTGGAGTTTAGTCTTGTTTATTAACCTTTATATTCTTTGAATAAAGAGACTTTAATCAATGTACTGAAAGATGCAGTAGAACATGTTGAATGTTCATAGCCTCGGTCTTGGAGCTACTTCCCCACAAGGAGGCTTCTCGACTTGCCTGGAGCTCTGCTGATGTGTTTCATAAGAGTTGGGTGCAATCCATGCAGATAAACGGTTGAACTCAGTTTGTTTATCTTCTGCATGACAGGTTCAAAGGGTTCGTAATTGTACAGTTGCGTTAATTATTGAATAACTAAAAAAAACCAGCTGAGTTGATGTGATGATCAACTGGATTTAATCTAAATATCTTCTGGGTGTGCTACACAGTTACATATATGAAGAGATTGTCACTTGGAAACGACAGTAGGGACCAGAGAAGTAAGCTATAATGGAGTGTTAAGGAAAATAAATCTTGTAATGCTGTTCAGTGTTAAATGCATAACTTGGAAAAAAAATTAACATTTTTGTAACTTTCTTTTACTTGTGAATATTTATAATGGCTTTATGTGTACTTACATTTTAATCTGAACCCCACCCAATTCAGATTTCATACTGGTGAATCTTTTCGTATTCTAATTAAACGTTTTAATGTCTCTTAAATGTATGATAAGTTAGCATAAGAGACTTTTTGATACCTGCCTAAATAGACATCATTTGAAGGTAACAACCATATGCAAGCTGCAGTTACTTTTGAAGTTGTACTGCTTTGATACTGACTATAGTGTTTTAACTTCTAACTTTGCTACTTACAACACATTAAAATAGCTAATGCATTAACAGTAGTGGCATTATTCTTCCCTTCTAATCCCTGCTAGGAAGCACACTCATTATGGAACCTTGTTTTTAAACTTACACACATAATTTAATCATTGGTGTGTCCAGATACCCATACTTTGAGAACATCTATCTCCCTTAAAAGTTATTGTATTAGGATATTTAAACATAGAAAAAGCCACAAAAAATTTGTATTTGGATCAATTTCCTCAAATTGTTGACTATATTGTTAATAGATAATCTCATCTCTGAGTAGTAGACAAACTGTTAGAACTCTCCTTTTTTTTTAGCAAACATATATTTCTGCATGTTCAGAGCTTTCCAACCACCCTCCTCAGTTTTTTAGTATCAAACTTTCAAGCAGTTGAGAAAATTAGGTCTGTGTTACATCAAGATGTATTGTTTAATATGTTTTTCCTATTTATGGTTGTCCTACACCTTATTTGTCTTTGCTGCTAAGGACAGCGGGGTTTTTTTGTGCTATTTAAGGTGACCTAGAAGAGTAAACTTAAGATAAAATTTGATTGCTCCACTGGTTAGGTAACACCAGGTAACTTTAAAACATTCCTCTAATAACATAATGTTGAGCTTTTATAACATGTGCACACTTCCTGTCTTTTAAGCAACAGTGTTGGCATCTTAATCATGTTGACATTGCAATTACAAATGATATTTCATGTTGATGTTTCTTAGGATTCGGCATATAGTGTGGCAAGAGTGTGGGAGCCTCAATCTTAAAGCCTAAAGTTACTGATTTGGGAAATAATTAGGTAGATTAATATTTTCTAATTTCCTTTTGACTTACCAGTCCTGGTCTGGTTAAATTCTCATTTACTTGAGCAGAGTCAAAATTTTGTGCATCATCTCTAAATTGAGGTCAACTGAATTTGAAGTATTATTTTTAATGGTACTATGGGACCAATTTTCATTTGCTATTAGGGTTTCTTTATATTAAGACCTGTGAAACAAGGAGAATATCTACTACTTTGCATATGCCAGTTTTTAACATAAAACTACTGAATTTTAATTAAAATACTAGATAAAACTAAGCTTTCTTATATTCTGTGGCAAATGTTCTAAAGTTTTTTCTTGGCTTTTTGTTTCGTAGTCTTTTGTTCCTTAAGCGTGTTTCTAACCAAGTGCATTTTGAACCTCTTCTAACAGCCTTGATTTGATTAACCTTCATTTTTCTTGTGTGGAGGAAAAAGAACCAAAGATTTGGGGGTTTTCTAGTGGCTGAAATTCTAGGGTTTGGCCTGTTCTGAATTTTCCTTTTGGTTCCTATGACACTCCTGTTTTTTGGCAGTCTAGATCTTGGTTTGCCTGGGTTTGATCTCGATTGGCTAGCACAGATCATCCTCGGGTTCTTTAGCCACTTCTGGAGACTGGAGACTATGTCCAGTGCTTTCAGGGCCTCTGGTACCTCCGTGAAGCATATTGCTATGAGCCATCACTGCCTTTCTCATGTAAGAGAGTTCCTCTTGGCCAGCTAGGTATTGGACAAGCAACTCTTTGCTTAAGGTACCTTCTTATATCACCTGCCACTTGTGGCGTGTTGCGGTAAGTAGTCTGGGATTATAAAATACCAGATACTGTTGGGTAAAAGTGCTGCCTTAACTTAGACAAATGTTTAGCTTTTTAGTGACCTTTTGCATTATTTGTTTGTGCTTTCTCCTATTGCTAAGCAAGTAATTTTACTTGTCCACGTTAAGTTTAAGACGAGTGTGATGGATACTCAAATGAAACTTAAGAAAAAAATTTCCATTGTAAAATTTTTAGTTACATTGTAATTACACCTTTTTGCTTTTAATTTTGCTTTGAAGCTGGGGGAGGTGAGCATAAAGGTTGAATCTGTCTACATTTATTGGAATGTCATTTAACTGGGGCGTTAGTTATGAAAATCTGCATTTAATACTGCTGCGCTTCCTCTCCTATAGTTCTGATTTCAGTGGACATGTTGGTATTTTAAGTATTGCATTGTGTTCTCATAACAGCTGGTTTTGGGATGCAGGATTATCTTAAAAGCAGTGTTTTATTTACTGTAGCTGTAAAATGATGGATCCTTTCTATATGCAGCTGCTATTACATAAGCTGTTTCAGAAACTTTTTTTCTAAATGATATGTATATTTTCATATATATAAATTAAAAAGCATTAAGCAGTTCCAGCAGAGAAAGTTTTAGGGGAGTATTCTACTACCTGACTGATTGTGTCCTGTTCAAACTAAAATGTTAACTTTTGCTGTAGGACTTGAAAGATGTCATGAGAAAGGCAGGGGAGGTCACCTATGTGGATGCACACAGAAACAACAGGAATGAAGGGTAAGTTCATTTTGTGTCTTTGTGTGATATGATAGCTGAAACTATTAAGGGCATGATTTTTCTTGTAATACAGAAAAAAATTAAATATAAATCTATGGTGTGGCTTAGATGCTGAAATTTCTCCAGTTAAAAGAACCAAAACAATCCAAACCACAAACTGCCAGTAAGTAGGAGTTCAGTATTGAACTCAGTCTCTATTCTCTATCATGAAAACAATGTGTGAAAGCAGAAAAGGAAGGGAGAATTCCTTTCAAGTGTTAAGTCCTGCTGTCTTACTTTTATATAATCACTTACGATCTGAGTCCTGAGGCTAAAACACCTCCTGTCTGTGGCCGCTTTACACTGGTTTGGTAGTCAAAGTCATGGGAAATGAACATAACCAACTTCCATGGGGAATACCTACCTGCCCACTCTCCATTCTCAATTCTGCAGACTACAAAGGTCCTGCACAACAAAGCAGGAGAGAAGTAAGTATGAATAGAGCGTCCGTGCTGGCAAAACTAATGCAGGGCCGCTGCAAACCAATGCCACTTACACCTTTTTTTGAGTTCAGATTTAAAAAAACACAAAGACTGGATTTTTCTGTTCACTCTTAAAATTCTTAAATAGGGCAGAAGAGTCTGCAAACTTACTTTGTTTCATGGAGAGTTTTGGAATGCAGTTTAGTGGAGCACTGACTGAGAGATATTTCCTCAACTGATGCAGGTTTGTGTAGCTTCCTGCATTTTCTCCATCTCCTTGCAGATGGCAGTTCTGGTATTGTTCAAGAAGATGTGAAAAGTATGGATGGCTAGGACTGTTACTGTCGTATTTTCCTGTTAACCACATTAAAAACTAGCTTTCAGAAGGTAAAAGAGAAAGCTGTGAATCAATGGATTAAAAAGGGCCAGACTTGCTTTCCTTACTTTTTTTGTTTCTCTGAAACTTTTCCTTTATTTCATTATGGTAAACAGGGTTGTAGAGTTTGCATCTTACAGTGACATGAAGAGTGCACTGGAAAAATTGGATGGCACTGAGCTGAATGGACGCAGAATTAAACTGACTGAAGACCACAGAAGGCATAGGTATGTCACCTGACATGATAAAATTCTGCTGAGGGCATGGATTTGGGTAGTATTGATGCCAAAGTTTTATTATCTAGTTTTTTGGCCCCAAGCTAAATATCACTGCACAGAACCACTTTTTAGCAATGTAAACAGATTAAGATAAGAACTAACTTGCTGAAACAGGGTAAATAGAACACTTTTGGATGAGAGTAAGGATTCTTTTTAAAGACAAAATGTGGTATTACAAAGAAAAAACTTTTTAAAACCACAAATTTTGGTATTAAAAGATGTTTAACTTAAAGGAAAGCTGTTTCACAGTCCTGTGAAATGTTGCTCAAATAGTTGTGAAAGCAAATTTGTTCATAAGAATAGAAGAAAATCAGTTCGCTTGCTTGCATTATTCCTAAGCAGTTCTGCTGTTTAGTCATTAAGAAAACATGCTGGCTGCAGCTCTTTCATTGTCTCTGTTAAAAATAAATCAATTTCTTTCCATGAAAAAACGGATGCATTTCTAATGAAGGTGTTAAAACTCTAAGGCTTTAAAGTGTGCTGGTGATCCACACCTTTAGAGACTTTCTTAGCCTCTTGAAAGAAACTCTTACTAATTTGCATGGCATTTCTAGAGAGAATAAATACCACAGGCATGAAGTTCCATTTCTGTGTTTTTCTTGATAAATTTAATGATATTTCAATGCAGGGTGTATGCAGACAAAGAGTTCTTCGAGAGAGACTACCCTGCCTAAAAATTGGTTTCTCTCCTCCTGGCAGGAGCTGGGGAGAGGTATCTTTTATTAGGCAGTTCATATTTTGCCATGCTAGCAGAGAATGTCAAGGCCAGCAGTTCCTGATAGCCTTGGCCTAAGGAGATACTGTCATGATGGAGCAGAACAGAAATCTAGCAGCACTGTGAAATGACTGAGTGCTGTGAATAGGGCTTTCAGATGTTCAGATGGATGTGCTATGCATACAAAGTAGTTGAGAATTTGACTTGATTGTTTTAAATTTAGTAAGAGGTGACACTACAGCTTTTAATTATGTTTCTCTAGAAGCCGATCTCGATCAAGGAGTTACTCAAGATCTCGCAGCAGGTCCAGGTCTACAGGATCTTCCAGATCGGACAGCCGGTCCAGGTCCAGGTCAAGGTCCAGATCCAGGTCCAGGTCTCGCTCTCGATCCCGATCTCGCTCTCGATCCCGCTCTCGTTCTCGCAGTCGTACTCCTAAAAAGAGTTACTCCCACAAAAGCCACCGCTCCAGCTTGATAGCTTCTTCCCCCTCCCCCTCTTCTTCTAAAAGAAAATCTCGTTCTAGGTCGAGCTCTGCTCATAGCCGTAGTTAACCTGCTCTGAGAGATGTATTAATGCATTTAATTTGATTCAAGTTTCTTGAAGACTTGAGACAAATTATATATGAGAACTGGGAGGGGAAGAGTTAACATGATGAAAGGGTGACCTCCTCTTACATTGCCAAAGTGCCTGTCATCAAATAGGCCATCTCTGTGAGGAGGGGCTGGCTGTCAGCTTTCTTCTTTCAGTGAAGTCTGGAGTGGGAAGTCTTTTTTATTTTTTTTCCCTGCTATTAGTAAACATTTCTATCATAGATATATTATGTACACATAATGCTGAGGTAATGGGATGAGACAATACGCTGCTTTCTCCCTTTCTTGCCCCTACTTTCCCCTCCACCTCCAAGGCCTTTGACTTCCAAAATACTATGTTAGCTTTTGTCCTTGGTATTAAGTCCGAGAACAGGAAGTATAGATTTTATTCCTTTAAGGTTCTGTGGCTACTTTTCTGTGCGAGAATGAATGGACCAGATGAAATTAGTTTAGAGTTCCCCTTTTCCCCCATTGCTTGGCTTAACAGGCTGTTTAAGTTCCAGCTTTACATGACCTTGACAATATGCTTAATTTGCAAAAGACTTTCAGGAATACACATTGGTTAGTTGAATATTGCTCACTTGGATAATGAATTAATACAATGTTAAGCAGTAATGAAAGCTGGAATTTTCTGTTAAAAAGAGACATACCATCCAGATGTCAGGATTATTGGGCATCCATTATAATAATTTTACAGTAATTCACTAGTATGTGGTATTGTATGTATAGGCCTTATTTGACAGGTGACTTCATAAAACTGCACAGAAATGTCAATATGCATGTCCATGTTTTTGATGTTTATAAAAGTGACATAGCTTTCATACCCAAAAGTGTGATACTGAATAACATGTGTATGACTAGCAATAGTCTTGATGGAAAGGAAGGTTATTTTAGTAATGAGAGCAGCAAAAAAAATCCCAGGAAAAGTGTAGTCAAAATCTCTGGAATGCACAGTTGTTTTGATTAATAGAAATTTCCACTGCAGATACTGTCGTTCTTACAATTTGGAATTAGATTTTTTTTTTAACTTCTGTATTGTTAAAGAAGGGAAACATTTTTGGAAAAAATATGTAAATTAATCCCAAAGTCTTACATGTATTTAAATGTACCATTCCTAATAAAATCAAACCTTTTTCTGGCTTATTTTGCAGTTTTGTTTAATTGTTGTTGCTGTTGTTCGCTTCATATGATCCTTCTGACATGATCACAGAGAAACTTGTTTGAAGGTATACCTGTATGGAAGCAGGAAAATGTAAACTAGAAACCAGTTACGATATGTAAGTGACCAGATGCTGAGTAAACTGGAGGACAGGATAGGATTTTACTGTCATGGCCAGCAGTGGCTGTTTGAATAGATGGCAAAAGGATTCTTTCTGTAGTCCTTGCAAACAGGTTTGTGTGAAAACTTCTTGTCTGACAGTTCAACAGAGGAACCAACAACCAAATGGCCATAGGTGTTGGAATCTTCCTATAGGTAAATTCATTTGTCACTTGAAATACTGTACTAGGGATCCTTACATTGCCCACACAACTTGTGTGGATATAAGGCTTCAAGGCTGACACCCTTTATAGAGCCAAGTTACTGGTGACCCTGCCCATGGCAGGGGTTTGGAACTAGATGATTTTTAGGGTCCCTTCCCACCCAAACTATTCTTTCATTCTTTGCATGTTTGGCATGATGTGATCTGAATATGCTAGCACTTCAGAAGGAACACATTAGAAATTACTTTGCAGAGGAATCTTACTATATATGACTGCTGGGAAAGGTGCAGTATGCTCAGCTGTGTTAAATGTCAGTGTTGCTGGCTTCACTAATTTTTTTAGGCTACCCAAGAAGACTCCACAAAATGTCCACTGCCTTGCCTAGTACCTTTGAGATTGGCAAGTGCAATATCAGAGACCTTGAATGCTTCTGACCACAGCGTGCTTACCTTGCAAATTACTTAAATACAGAGCCAATGTAGATCTCATTTATTTTCTTAATTCTTGATTCTTCCTTCTACAGCATCATTTCCCTTCCGTAAGTTTCCATTGATTCAGTCAGCAGTGAGAACAGGCAGATGAATATGCCTGGTCGGTTCCTGAGCAGCAGCCCCTGGCCAGCTTTCCCCAGGGTTTATATACTGAGCATGATGGCATGTGGTGTGGGATATCCCTCTGGTCAGCTGTCTTGGCTGTGTCCCCTCCCAGTTTCTCATGCCTTTCCGCCTCCTTGCTGGTAGGACGTGAGAAGCTGAAAAGTCCTTGATAAACACTACTTGCAGTAACTGAAAATGTCACTGTGTTATCAACATTATTCTCATCCTACATCCAAAACAGCACTAGACCAGTTACTAGGAAGAAAATTATTCTAGCTGAAACCAGAACAACTATTAATGTATTTCTGAAACCTAATTATTTTAAAAATAGAATATTTTTTTACTGCCTTGGAACAAATTATTTACCCGTATCAGGTGCCTTACTTCCAACTTTACAGAGCACAGGAATGTAAGCGCCACTGTAAGATAACCATAAATAGGCTTCTTCAATGTATTAAAGTCCTATCTTACACAGCAGTGTGTTCCAGCGTCTGAGGCTTTCCGTAAGAAAGATGAGAATCATCTGTTCCAACTGGTAGAAAGCTTCTGCTCTCAGCCCTTTCAGCAAAGCTGGAAAGAACAGAGCTCTGAAAGTCACAATGCATCTGTGAGTGTATCTGTCATTGCTCCTCCCCTTATTCTGCTAACCTGATCCTTGAGAGTCATTTTCACAAATTTCTCCTCAGCAAATGGAGGCAACATAAGACAATAGAAATGTTACATTTATATTAGAGTCAAAGGTTCCACTTGTCCCTTGGGGGTGCAACTGGGCAGTAGGGCCCGGGTTGTTTAGCAGCTTGCTGCTGGCAAGGCAAGCCACCATCCCTGTGTCTTCCCCTTGTCTTACGCCAGTTCTGATGCTCATCTCATTCTCTAGAAGCCAATTCAGTGACATCACAAAAAGTAGGTTCTTTGGGTCTCCTGCAGTACTGCTTTTTCCAGCGTTCTCAGGGAGGGAGGAAGTGGAGCTATGCCTGGGGTGTAACTCTCATGCTTTCTGTTTGCTTCCCTTGCAAACACAGCTATCATATTTTTCCTAAGTTTATCCTCCCATCTGTTCCCAAAGTAGGCAGTCTTCAAACAGAACCCCATCACTCTGCTCCTGTCCGGCATTTCTTGAGCTTCTCTTACCACAGGACATTTTCCTCCTAGGGGAAGGAAGCCTTATTCTGCTTGCAGCATGGGGCACAACTGGAAGTCGAGCCCTGGAATTAGTTGCATTTCAGCGACTGGCTGCATCACCCCCCAAAAACAAGAGCATATTTTCTGTGATGTTTATTGCACTTCTTTATTATTAATTATGTTTTCGTCAGTTTAACACACGGCTTTTCATCAAAGGATATCCCAGTGGTTCGCGAAGACAAACTTGATTGTACTTGGCTACATCACATCTCTGCTTTATGGATGAGAAAAGGAAAGTGTTGTGCATGCTCACCTGTGGTTGCCAAACCAGGGGGTGAAGAGGAGGAGGAATATTCCCACGAGGAAGGCCAGGATTCCTTGCCGAGCAGGTTCGGTTCTGGCTCGTGCCATCTATGGACTGTCCTTGTGTCGCTGCTTCTGGAGCCGAGAACGGGCTGAGAAGGGTGGGGGTTGTGCTCAGCGGAGAAAACGTTTCTCTTTCAAAACCGCGGTGAAGGAGCAACGTGATTTCCAGTAGGAAGAAGTGCCGCAGGATCTGTACCCGCAGCGCTCTGCCCCTGCTCCAACAAAGGGCTGAGGGCGGTGAGTGCTGCGGGCGGAATTTCTCCGCTCTGCCAGCTCCTCCTGCCTCACCCCGATCTGAGAGCTAACTGTTGTACAGTCCCTAAGTGGAATTAGTCTTCTTACGGGGGTTTTGGAAGCATGTAATTTCCCGTCTGTTTCCTTCATTCCCACTCCACAGCCATTGTTTGCTGGCAGACTAAATGCTTTGTGCATCCAGTACCTGAGGGCTCGTTTCCCATTTTACCAGCCCTGCAATCAGTTCCCCCTCCACCTCCTCTCTTTGCAAACCTGCTGGAGAGTTGTAAGCCTTTCACCCCGGGTGATTTACTAGGACAATAACCCTGATTAGCCAACAGTTATGCCTGGCAGAGGGCTAGGCAGAGTGCTCCATGCATGCCAGCTTAAAGGAGGGGATGCAGCAGAAACATAAGGGAGCCATTCAGGCCTTAGTTAGAGTCAGCACCAAGAGGAAAGTGCAAGGGTTAACAGGCTGGCCTTAGAAACAAGGCCAGATTTTATGCTGTAGTGAAATACTAGCTAATGGCAACTCTCTCTGGGTAGTCTCAAGATGTTCAAAGGACATTCACTACAATTGATTTGCTGGGCCTAGGACCCGAGGGAGTGATGAGGGAGGGAAGAATGTATGGCAAAACTTGTTTTTCAAGATTAACGAAGGACTTAAAATAAGACAGAGTTTCACTGGTAATGAATGATACTTTTGTGTAGCGGGATGGCTTTTTCCTGTAAACAGGGATGAATGTGGTCTCTCCCTGTTCTCTCCTTTTCCACTCTAGAAATCTCTTGTGCTGTGTGGGCATTTAGCAGTGGCAAGTTGAGCTAGAAAGATCCAGATCCAGAGCAGATGTTTTGGTTCAGACGAAGAATTTCTCTCCGTATGTGTGTATGTAGGTGTGATACATCACTGGAGACCTTGAGATCAGGTTCAGCAGGGTCCTGTACACATGCTGGATTTGTTTTACCCAACAGCCAGCTCTCTGGTGTTCTAAGGCAACTGATTTCTCCTCAGTCAGAGTCCCATAGATACTACTTTGTGGTTCATAGAGGTAGGATACTGCAGAACATTCTTTTAAAGGAAGTGAGCACCCATCAGTATAGCTGAAGTTAAAATCTGAAGAGACTCTCAGTCTAGAGCCTTGAAAACAGAAGTACCCTAAACTATTGTTAAAATTTGAGCCAGATTTTAGTCTGGGGACAGAGTGGCAGTGGTGCAGCATATGCTGGCACAGCAATGACAAGAAGGAGACATTAGGAAAACATACACAGTAGAAGAAAAGAAACTGGATGAAGTCTTTGAATTCACATCTACAGCTGAAGGAATTAGTCCTCAAACTTGGTGAAGGAGACTATGGATGTAGGCCCCACTGTGACTTCTGGCTGGGATTTTCCAAGTGCCTCAGGCTATCAGGAGTCTAGGCCAGCAGCATTCCAGCTACCAGACAGAGCTCACTCTCGAAAGCAGACTGTGCTTAAGCCATGGGCAATCTCTCCTTCTGCTGGTACTGACCATCAGACAATCAGTATCAGGCCTCTCTAGACAGCCTATCCCTTTCATGCCTCTGGCCAAAAATGGAACTTAGCAGAGCTGGACTTAAACACCACATCTAGTGCTTCAGTCTGAAGTGTTGGTATTGGTTGCACTTGGCTTTGTCCCTTCTATGTAATTCTTCCAGTAAAGTTTCAGATCACACTGGCTGTTTAACAAAACATATAGGCAAGCAGCTCTGCTGTCTCTTACACATATAGGCATTGCCATGTTCTCTGCATCACTGCCAGCTCCCGGTGAATGCCTTGACTGAAAAGTGATGTGCTCAAAAACCACCAAGTTTTCTTACATGTTTAAAAAGTTTCCCTGTTCTTTTCATTGAAATTGTCACAGCCTGTTTCTAGCACTGTGCAAGAACCATTACTGATCATGTAGACTGGTCTTCCAGGTTTGCCCAAAATGCTTGCTGCAAGATTTCTGCCCACACTTGCCCTCCATTTGTTTCAGTTTCCTTTATCTTTCCCCTGTTCTGGAACTTGGATGGTCTAAAATCCACATCTGCTCTTTGTACACACTCTCTTGAATTTCCTTTAGTCCAGTAGCTTGTATCTGTTATCTGTGAGCACCAAAATTATCACACTATGCTGTATTTCCCAGAGAGAATCGATGACACTTGGCATATTTTGAGACCCCAAATCTCACCACAAACACCTCAACACCTGTGAGTGAATTTACTTAGCTCTGCTAAGACCTCACAAACCTGTGTTGTGCACTTTCCTACGCTCCTACAAGTGTTTCTGCTGCCTGAACAACAGCAATAGCTGTGCGTGGAAAAGGAGCGTGCTGAGATTGGTTACGCGTGTGCTTACGGTGAAGTTGTGGCGTGATGCAGCAGTCAGGGCTGCCTTGGGCTGGGCTCTAGAGCTGCCCACGCGCTTCTTCACCGTGACGGTGCTGTTTAGGTGACAGCGGGGTTTGGCCGGCACGTCAGCAGCGCGATCCCAGCGGGAAGCGGCATCGCTCCTTCGCACGGGGCGGATCCCGGGAAGCAAACGAGCCCCGCGCAGCCCCGAGCCGCGCGAGGCAGCCGGCCCGCCAGGTGGCGCTGTGGCACCGCCTCACGGAAACCGCTGTTCCAGAAACTCGCAAAATCGCCTCAAAATCGCCTCAAATTCGCGCTGGTGACCCAGAGCTTTGCCTCTGCGGAACCCCCGCGACACACGCACACACCCACGCGCACACACACAGTCACACAGTCACACAGAGAATCACACACACACGCACACAGAGACACGCACACAGTCACACAGTCTCACACACACACACACATACACACACACACCCACACACACCCACACCCACACCCACACCCACACACACCCCCACCCCCAGCCCCGCACAGTCACACACGCCCACCCCATCAACCCCTGACTTGAGCACTGGGAACTCTGTCCTCGCCCCTCCATGTGGTTTTCAACACGTTCACCTGCCGGGGGAGCGGAAGGAAAAGGTGGAGGAGCGGCGTGGGGGCGCTCAAAAATCAGCCACGGAGGTGAGCCATATGCAGGTCTGCTGAAGGACCTGTTTGTTGGAAGCCACGTCTGTATGTGCAGATAATCTGGGTCCCATCATTTTGACTCCCTGGCACTTCCTCGAGCCCTTGGAAGTTTCATTGTCATGACGGCCACCGTGAGAATTGCTCTGAAGGGCTGTGGACCTGTTTCTCCAGCCCAGTGGTGGTCTCAGGGTCGCTCCCCCGATTGTGACATCTTCTGAGCGACACAGACTGACAGCTTCAGCAAGGGCCTGAGCTGCCTACCTTTGTGAGCTCTGGCAGGGTGAGGGAGCGAGATGGAGAGGTTGAATTAAGATCCAGGTGTTAAACTGCAGCCACCAGGAAACCTACACAGGCTAATCTCGAGAGGAGTGTGGTTACAAAGACTTAGAAGTAGTGAGAGCTAACAAATGCTTCTCTTCTGCACTAGACTGAGAAACAAAACTGTCTGCTGAGGAAGCTGCCACCCCCACCCCCATCCTCCTCCTCCCCCCCCACGTGTACCCAGAGGAGCTGCCCAGAACTGCGGCTGCACCCTTCTGCCATGGCCTGTTTCTAGACAGCCTTAGGTATACACTGAACATTGCCACTCCTCCAAAGGAGTCTGGTAACAAAGTGGCTTCAGGAAATAACTTCTGCCTTGGTCTGGAGAAAATTTCTTGTTGTCCAGGTGTGACTTCTGAGCAGAATGGTTTTCTGCTATGTTTTACCACCCAGTGCCTACAACAGGGCTATTACTCCTGTAGGCTGTCCTGCAGGCTGGCTGGGGGCTCTTTCTCTGGGTTCACCCAAGACCTCTGGCCCTCACCAAGTCAACTCCTCAAGGCAGTCTCTCCACATTCCAGTCCTCTGCCAAAGCCAGGGCTCCACAGAGGCTACCCCAAGACAACATCCACTGCCCCTGGAGAAAGGGTTCAGGTCTTCTTCATCATCAAGTCTTTTTACTTCAAGGGGACTCAGCTGGCTTTCTTGGTTCACCCTTGATACCTGGAAGCAGAATCAGGGTCTGTGAAGTTTCAAGACCCAATCCTCTGCTTGAGAGCTTGAGGCCAGAACAGCCAGACTCCAAACTCATGGAGGAGCGAATCAGCTCCCAGACTTTTTGGGCCTGTGCTCCAGCAGCGTGGCAACAAGGTGGTTAGATGCTTAATCTTCTTGTGGTCCAGAGACGAAGGCAGAGCTCTGGCCTTGGATTTCCCTGATCCCACTTGTCTCTCAGGAGTCCAGCATGTGCTGCCTTGCCTTTCTGGGATCTGCTGGATTGAAAAGCAGGGAAGACAGAAATGTCAATGATCTTCCTATTGGCTCAAATTCCCATGGGCATTCCCAGGATCTGGAAAACCTTGGGCAAACAACACAGGTAATTTTCAACAGTCTTCATTTCATCTGGCTTCACAGACTTCGTTGCTTCCTCCTCAGCTTAACAGTAATGCCATCCACTCTGAGTTCATTTCTCAGGAACAGCACTGGCAGAACTGGCAACACTCCTGCTCTTCCTACAGTACATTGCCAATGCACCTCCATCTTCCATGTGCCATCATCCAGCATGCCTGGCTGGCTAACAGCATCCCTGGCTGGCTAACAGCCACCTCCCTGGCTCCAGGGATGGGGGCACCTGAGCCTCAGATCACACAGAAGAGTTCCTCTTCGCATCTCATCCTCTCTACCCTGGGTTCACTTGTTTTCCTTTTTACTCCAAGAAGCAGGTTTAGGTCATTTTCAGCTCCAAGTCCTCCAAGAATAAGTACCAGAGTAAAAAGGTAGTGTTTGGGAATATTACCCCACAGTATTCAAACAAACACTTTCCACCATTTCATTTACTGAGAAAACCCTCCACTGTGGAACGCTTTTCTGGTCTTCAGTATCTCAGGGACTTTTAGCATCCTCTTAGGGCGAGATTGTCACTGGGGCTTGCCCCACTTCTCCTTTGAAGGACAGGTAAAGAGGGCAGGGGAAGTGTTTGCTTGCAGCAGGGTGGGAAGGAGCTGCCTGCACTTCAAAGCTCCTGAGGCTGTCCGCAGGCAGGAAGGGCTGTCGGTGACGCTGGGGCGTGAGGCAAGCCTGCCACAAGGAAATGGCGAGGCTGATGGGATGTGAAAGCTGTGACTGTGTCAAAGGCAGGATGGAAATGTAGGGGCAGCCCTATTTTTAGCAGCTTCTTGCAGAACTTTGCTAGAGCTTGCTGGAGTCAGTGGCTGCTTCCTCTTTCCTTTATGTCAGCAGCACTGGTGAGGTTCAGATCTGTTTTTATTTAGCCACTCACACAACAGTATTGACTGAAAGGTCCTTCCAGCCCCTTGGACACAAATCACCCACGGTCAGAAAGTCTTAGGTAAGGAGAAGAGAAAGCAAATCACACATCCCTGTCTCCATTTCAGGGCTGTGAGAGGTGGAAACCGATGCTGAGGCTGCGGAACGTGACTCTTAGTCACATCAGCAGGGGATTTTGCAATGTGGAGGGTGCAGGGTGCAGGGCAGGCAGCGTGCAAGCAAAACTCAAGTGTTTTCAGAGGGCCTTTGGTTGAACTTCTCCAGCTACAAGACCAGGGTATCATTGCCCTGCAACCCTCACCTTCCTACTCCACTTCAACCTCCTCGTGTGCTCACGGTGTGTGGAGGTGGCAGGGTTTAACACACCTCAGATTAGCATGGGGCACTCTGGAGAGCAGTAGGCTGCCATGAGAGTCCTCTGCCTGTTTCCCTTTGTCAGTACTAAATGACTCCTGCGCCTGCTGTAGGGAAGTGCATGGGGGAGAGGCCATTCCTAAGCCAGATGAGAGAGAAGATGAGGCAGCAAAGTAGAGGAGCAGCCATGGTAAAGAAGCAACAGCTAAGATATGACTTTTCTGAACAGTCTGTAACCACCAAAACATGTTACAGACTGGCTCCAGTTGCTGGGGGTTCAGATGAGTTTGACTTGCAGTGTTCAGTTTAGAAACAGGTTGGGAAGGACAGTGTCCAGGCCTAGGCACCCAGAGCTTGCTGCTGGTCTCAGCAGACCTGGCCCTCCACCTTATTGTCAGAGAGGAATGAGATCATAGGAATGGGAGAAAAGCACATTCTGAGCCAAACCAGATACAGTTCTGGGGCATTTCCAGAGCAAACTCTTCCAAAGCCTGGCAGTAGAGAGGAGTAGCAATGGGATGAGCAGAGGAAAATCATGCTTACTCTGGCTATAGAGCTTGATGTGCCTCATAGGCAACACAAACCCAGTCCCATGCTTGAGTCTTCTTGCTAATGATCTTTCAATACCACACATTTAACACCATTCCCAGAAACCCAGAGCTCCTCAGAGGCTCTCAAGTATTTCTGCAAGATTCTGCTTTGTATCTTATATTTCATAATGTCCTTCATCCCCGTGGCAGATGCATCAATTATCGATATAGGTTATTAAGCTGGATTGATTAAGGAAGCATATGCAATTCTTGAGTGAGAGACGTGGATGGAGAAATGCTTCGTAGTATGGCAATTTTATTTAGAGATGGAGAATCCCTTACATGTTGGTAGTGAGGAGAGCAGGTGACGGCCAGTGCATGGCTGTCCAAGGGAATGTGCTGGAAGGTCACTTCGGCCTCTAGATGGCAGCCCTATTGCCTCCCCCCAACAGGCTGAGAGACAGGAACGCCTTCCTTTCAGAAACGGGACG
Source organism: Callaeas wilsoni (assembly GCA_013398955.1). Classification (NCBI taxonomy): domain Eukaryota; kingdom Metazoa; phylum Chordata; class Aves; order Passeriformes; family Callaeidae; genus Callaeas; species Callaeas wilsoni. Next base: position 4,737 of record VWPU01005400.1, on the reverse strand, counting down.
TAAACACAGGCCTCGCACGCTGTTGTTCAGACCCAAACGTACGGGCAGTCAAGACTGCATTCGAACAAACTCTTTTGGGTTTTTTCTGTCTGGAAATCAGAGCAATAGCAGCTCCATTAGGCCTCACACTTGCACACGCTTGGTTTGTGCTCTGCCTGATGCACTGGCAGCTCTCCTGGGGGGAGAGGGCCAGAGTCTCCTCAGCACATCGTACTTGACCTCTGGGGATTATAGAGCTGTGAACCTAACAAGAATCTAAACTCCACTTTGCCAAAGCTACCTGTACAGTAAATTTCTTTAACTGTTTCAATAAAAAACTACAGCCCAGCATTTAATGGCTCACAGCCGCTGCGATTCTCTGTGATTCCAGTTTAAGGTTTGAATACTTCTCTTCCTTTTGTAGCATAGGGACAAAAAGGGAGAGTTAACATCACTAACATTGACGGACGTATCTTCATGCTCTCTCTATTTTAGATGAGATAAAACCCAGCCTTTTGAAGGAGAAGGGTCATAAATATTTTCTTATTAGACATGTTGGCAGTGGGAATCATGGGAATCTACAAAGCCAGCTATTAGCAGAAAATGTTAATAAATTGTCTTTCTGATTAAAAGTTACTTAGTTAACTTACTTGGAAATACCTCATTTGTGTATTTCCTGAAAACTCATAATCATCACTAATTGTATACTCACAACACCCTGAGAGCTCAGTCCTGTATTCTAAGAGGGGACTGAGACTGTTACCCAGACTTGAAAGGTGTTCAGTACCTAGAGATGGGGACTGGGGTGTAGTTGCCGAACCTGTATGGACATCAAAAGGCAGCAGGTGCAATGCCCTTTTGAAGTCCAATTAGACACTAGGACAGCATCTTCAAGTGCCTTGATACCTGCAACACTACTCCTCAGATGATTCATGGGAAGTGTGGGTCAAAACCCTGCACGAACAAAGTGTGCAAACAAGGCAGATGACATCCACAGGCTACAGAAATGTGACATTTTTTAATTGATAGTTTGGGAAGGTGATAACAAGATAGGAAGAATGTCCTCTTGGTGTGTAATTCTCTTGTGCCGATGCCTGGTATGAGTGACGGGCCTGGAAGTGGAGCAGGGCTGAGGCACTCGTTCTCCAGGGCCAGCAAAGCTGGGGGGCTCAGGAATGCATTTCTCATGTTACGGGGTTCTTGGATCACGGGCTTGTCAGAGTGGATATACTTTGCCCAGTGCCCAGAAGAAGCGTAAAGGAGAATAAATATATAAGAAAAAGGAGAAACAACTTTTAAGATAGTTTTTTTCGTTTGGTTGTTCGGGGTTTTCTTCTGCTTTAATAAAGCAAAAGAAAATCTGCAAGAAATTTATGGTCTGATTTGAATCCTACTAATGCTCATGGAAATCCCTTAAGTGAATACTGGACCAGGTCCAAGAAAAGCAGGTTATTATTCCCTTAACTTCTATTCATCCATAACTGTTCCCTTCTGCATGCAATTTTGTTAAATCTTGCCAGTAGATTTAATGTGAGCCTCATCAGCAGTGGACCTGGATAAGACACGGGGATCAGCTGCCTGAGCCAGTCTTCCCAGGACAGTGGTGGTAAAGAAGGATGCCTTGACTGCATGGCAGGTAGCTGTAACCTTGGCCGGAGCATCCTGGTAGGATCTCTTCTGGTAAGACCCAGCTGAGAGGTGTGTCACTTCTTTCTGTCTTGCACTGAACTGCTCTGCCAGGTGGGTGATTTTAGCACAGCGAAACCAGAGCAGCTCAATAAAATGGTTTGGTTGTAGTCAAAAAGTGCAAAATAAGACCCCTTTGGAATAGACAGAAAATGGCCTTGTGTTGCCAGGACTAGAACAAGGCCAGGCACCTGGAAGCAATCTTTCCCCCAGTCTGGGAGACTGGAGATGAGAGGAAGCAGGTTCCAATCCCAGCTCTACCAAAGACTGGGTGCTCCTTTTAATGTGCCATTGCAACAAAAGAGTTCAATGAGAAAACTCAGCTCTTGTTTCATTGCCCTAGGGACAGAGGAATGCTTTTGGGGAGTTTTGCACTTGCATCACTCTACACCTGTGCTGTCCTCAGCAAACCTGTTTGCGTTTGCAAAGCCAAGAGGTTTGAGCCTGGAGTACTTGTCCTGCTGGTAAGGACATAATTTCTACATGGATCAGGATCTTTTCTGCTGTTTGGAGAGTAAGTCTGTGTATGGAAGAGTTTGGGCTTGAAACTAAGACTGAACCCTCAGTTACCCATATGAATATCTATCAATACTTGGGAATCCACATTGAAGGTTATACCTATAGTACCTCCACCCATACTTAAATGTTGGAAATGTAATTTGGGATAATTTGCTAGCCTTCCTGTCTTTCCCTGTCCTGTCTCTCTGCTCTGTGACTGGGATTATCATAGGGCATGTAGGCTCAGCCTAGATTGAATACTTTTTGGAGACATGGTTTTGTGTTTTGAGTCACAGGGTAGCTATGACTGCTCCTGGTGAGGTGGAACAGCCCTCACACCAGCTGTCTGTCCTTCTGTGATGCTGGGGTGCTTTACAAGGTGTAGAGTGGGAGCCTGTCATGCGTGAACACAGAGGTTCCTGTTGAGGCACAAGGCAAGGAAGCTGGTGGTGTGCCACCAAAAATAGGGAACAGGAGCTGCACCCTCCATCCTCTTGGGCTATAAACAAAAAACCCCTCACTTCTCAGGTCCCAGGAAGCTGAAAGCCGCTCCAGATCCACCCTTGTGTGAGAAGAAAACACACCCCATGCTTTTGCCAACATGTGGCTGCAGGTTCCTCACCGCAGCCTGAGCCAGCCCTCCCTGATGATGTGTGGCCCTAGGGTGGTGTGACACTGTGCCTCTTGGGAGCGGGGCTGTCCGGGCTGGTGATGGAGTAGGCTTCCCCAGCTTCCCCTTCTGCTGGGTGCTGCCCCTGTGAAACAGCCTCCAGCCATCTGAAAATTCAGTATGGGCCTATATCTTCCACAATGAAGATTTCGTTAAGCAGTTTTATATTTCTAAACATTACACAGCTCTGTTGCAAGCTTCCCAATACCTGCCTCAAGCAGCTCATCTGAGCTGTTCCTCCCATGCTAATCTCTGTGATCTGTGGCATGCATACAGCATTGATGAGAACAGGACCTCCCCTCTGCTGCACCATATTTGCCAGAACAGGCATAACTCAAGATAACCAGATTTGAAACAATCAGAGCAGGAAGCAGCAATAACTGGCCTGGAGGAAAGGCAGGGAGTTGCCCATAGACAGTATTTAGGGGGGTGCCTGATTTGTGGTATCTGATCTCTTTCTGCACTCTAGCCTCACCTACAAAGGCAGGATGTAAAGCTTGCAGGATCATCCCTCATCTCCCTGGCTTGAGCACTTGAGTTTAGATCTGTACAACCTTCTGTTTAGCTGTAGTGTTTTGTGTGTGGTGACACAGGTATTGACCTATGCATGCGCACAATGAAGAACTCCAGAGCTGCAACTGGTTTGGACACTGGCGTCATCGCTGAGGATGGACAAGGTGGTAGACCTTCATGTCATTTTTTCTCTAGAGTACATGGACCCGAAGGCTGGTGCTGGTGCAGCAGCTGATGCTTCCCAGGATTTGCACCCTGCAGTCTGTACACAGCAAACACAGCCAGCCTTCCAGCCAGGACCTACACACCGTGGGGGTCAGGGCAGGCCGAGGCAGGTCTGCAAGCGCCTTCCCTGATGAGCTGACGGCTTAGTCACTGGGGCTCTCCACAAAACCCTGTAAACACCACCCACAGCTCCCTGCAGGAGTCCTTGCCATCGGGCTCTGCCGGAGCCCTGTCCTCCTGCTCCCTGTGCCAAGGGTCACAAGCTGGGACCAGCAGCTGGGTGCCAAATGTGGGCTGTAGCTCAGTGCAGCCGGTCTGCTAGAGGTCGTCACACGCCTCCTTAAGCAAACAGGGATCCACGCCAGTTGATAAATCATTTACGAGAAGTCAGAAGCAAAGAACTAGATTAACCAGGTCACTGGGTGTCCTGGGGGAATGACGTGTCAGTGGAGCTGAAACAGCAGATCCCACAGTTGCAATCTGTTGCCTTCTTCTGTCCTGACAGCAATTCATGGAAATCCCTGGAACTAGACACCAGATATGGAAAAACCCATTAGCTCATCCCAGTCAGCTCACTAGTTAGAGCAGTCATTCCCATTGTACCTTTTCTGGCAAAGTTAAAAATGTCTCAAGAGAGGGGATTTCCACCAGCTTCTTCTCAAGAGGAAACTATTCCACCTATCAGGAAGGCTGCCCTGTGGTGATATTTTTGTAAACCAGAAGTAACTCCAGAATCCAAGAGAGAGAAAAAAAAAAAAAAGGATTCTGCTGCAGGAACTGGGGCAGTGATGTTTTTCTGCCTGAACAGATACGTGCCACGTGGAGCACGTCTCCAAATGGAAACTCCGTGGGTACACGTGTTTACACACAGCCACCGAGGTGTGCTCATGTGTGTGTATCTACGCCCGTGTCCTCCCTCCCCTTCCCAAGGGTGGGATGACCTTGTGCCTTCAGCACAGCCAGTATGTTGTAGTGTGATATCACATCTAGCTCACATTTGTGCAACTCCACTGACATAAAGGTAGAGCGCATTGCTCTGAGGAGGGAAGAGACGCCTTAAAGCCAGGAGACAATAGCTGATGGTGGTGCTTCAGCACCCACTTCCTCTGTGAACAGAGAGAAGTTGCGTCTCCTCTCCTCAGCTGTGTCGAGAAGAACAGCCCCCC
>VWPU01005398.1:0-10009 GCA_013398955.1 Callaeas wilsoni | reverse complement strand
CGGGACGGCGGCGGGAGGCGGCCGGGGCGGGGGCCGAGGGGCACCCGCCGCCCCCTGGGAGCGTGGCTGGTGCTACCCCCGCGCCGTCGGGCGGCCCCGGTCCCCGGTCGCACGGTACAGCACACCCTCCCCACGGTGCCACCCCGGGTCCCCCTGCCCCGGGCTGCGCCGCCTGAGAGTTCTGTCGCGGAGCGCCCCGGGCCGCACCGGGGAGAGAGCCCCGGGAGTCAGGAGAGCCCAGGAGTGCGGGCGGGCTGCGGGGCCGCGGCGATGCTCTACGGTTTGACTTTATTAGCCCGAGCCGGGCGTGGGGCCCCTCCGGGAGCGCTGCAAGAGCCCCGGCGGCAGCCGCGACCTCCCGCGACGGCGGCGGGAGCAGATCCCGGGGCCGGTCCTGCCGGGAGAGCTCGGGGCTCCTCCCGGGGCGTTTAACCCTCCTCCCTGACGGGGAGCGGGGATCTGCAGCCCGAACTGAGGACAGCGAGAAGTGTCTGGGGTGCTCCGGGCCTGGCTCCCTGCCCGAAGGGACGGACGGGAGGGTGGGCGCCGGGTGCAAGACAGCCAGGAGAAAACGGGGAGCACAGACGGGCAGCATGCCCGCCTCCCCGCCCTCCTCCATCCTTCCCTCCGCCTCTCCATCGTTCCCTCCGCCTCTCCATCCCTCCCTCACTCTCGGTTTGGGCCCTCCCTCCGGGGCAGGACGAGGCGGGCCCGCAACACCGGGTCCCTGAGCGCGGCACCGGGCACCGGACACCAGCGGGGCGAACCGGGCAGACGGGAAGGCCCCGCCAGCGGCACTGAGTGACCCCCATGACATCCCCCCCTCCTCCCGATATCACGGCCACGCAGGTCCCACGGCGGAGCGGCGATGCCCATCCGCACGGGCACATGCACGCACTCTCCCACTCTCACACCCCGACACGCACTCGCGGCACCCGGACACCGCGGCCGCAGCTCCCCGCGGCCCACGGGCGCCGTGGCCGGGCTGTGGGGTGGCGTGTCACCGCGGGTCCCCGCGGTCTCACCGTGCCACCCGCGGGGTGCCGACCGCCCATCGCTGGGCGGGACGTTCCATTGGCAGCGCATGTTTTGCGCGGAGCAGAGCAGGAACCCTTCACCCCCAGCTGTAACACGCCGTGCTGTGTGATCGACATCAACAAACACAACCCCACACTGCAGTTAATTTAATTCCACTCTTCCCGCCCCGAGCTACAGCTCCCTTCATTTTCATTTTTCCTCTGAATTCCCACAACTCAGACCTCTTTGATTTCCAGGTTTAATTAACAATGCTCATTAAATGAATTTTTATTCATTTCTTTTAATATTACCCTGCCACCTGTCTTTAGGAGGGAAGAGCTGATCGTTTATTCTAATTTATTTCTGTTAAAGATGGCATTTAAGGGTGGGAGGAGGGATATGCAGAGGTATAGAGGGTTGATCCATTCAAATCTCTTCATCCCCCTCAAATGCTCTTCAAGGACGCTGCTCCTGGAAGTTCTGTATTTATTTTCCACCAGATCCGTTTCATTTGCTAGGAAAAATTGGATTGGACATGCTGCATTTTGCAGTTATGTTCCAGTTCATTCTTAATGTCCCTCGCTCATCTAGTCCGTATAATGTCGAGTCTTTATTCATCTGAAAGAGGTGAAACTGTGCAAAATCCAGGCGGGAAGGGTTGTGAGTCGGCCTGCACAGGACTGCAGGTGAGCAGGAGGATGGTCCCTGGCAGCAGCTTGGAGGGAAGCTGTGTTTCCACCCAAAAATGAGACGGAGCAGAGGAAACCTGCAACACTGACAGACAAAGGGAAGGAAAAACAAAAGGCAGAGCTGTCCCGCTGCCCCTCATGGAACATGCTGGGCAAACTGGGGTCGTGGGAACACTGTAGGCTGGAGCAGGGGGCCAGGGCAGCCTGGAGCTGTGGGGCTGCAGGGCTGCTCGGGGGTGTTGCCCTCCCCAGCACAGCACAGTGGTGCTCAGGAAGAAGGGACCCTGCAACAGACTCTGGGCTTTGGGAAAGCCCCAGCAGCCACCCAACCCTGGCACCTTCTCTCACCTCCTCTGGGAGCACAATCAGCACCTTCCCAGCCCTGGGGTCCTGCCCAGAAGCACCCTCAGAGCCCTACAAGCACCAGAACTGTCCTTGCAAGATGTCCAAGACCCGCCTGAGTCCTTCACTGCCCCAGACCCTCTGTACAATGCCTACCTGATAATGAGGACAAACCAACCCCCTGGGCCTCTCATGGACAGGAGGTACTCCTTAAGCCACCAGTGCTGCTGCTGAGCAATGATTCACTTTTACCTGCTGTCCTGAGGTCCCAGACAGGGCCCGGGAGTGTCACACGGGGGGCTGCCAACACAGTCTCCCAGCAGCTGCCTGGTTTTGTTACTGGTTCAGCCTGGCGAGGACAATTGCTGGGCTCACCTGAGCACAGGAGGCTCAAACACAGCTCCCCACTACCTGTTCTTTAGCATCCCTGTTTAAGGACCACAAGTCCAGCTGTGCTTGTGTTTTGCTTTGCCAAACATCCTCTGTGTTTCCTAAGAGTGACACGGTCCTGCCGAGGTCCTCAACACAAGAGCTGCCCCCTCGCCCCCCCAAGCTACAAGGAGCATTCGCTGTGAGTCTGGGCGAGGTCTCCACCCCAGGGACCACTTCTAGCACATGGACCCAAGCCAGAAATCTCTGAAAAACTGGTTTTGTAATGAAAGTCCCAGAGTTCCTTCCCAAGAGATCAATGGGTGCATCAGCACTGCCAGGAGCTTGCAAGGGGCTTGTGGCAGCAACCTCTGCTCTTGGGGGTCAGCAACAAACATCTTGGTGGAGCAGGGCGATGAGAGCACTGAGTCTAAAGTATGTGAGCAGAGCTCTTCCCTAGTCAAAGATGAACCAGCTCTTCTCCAGAAGCTCAGCTCTCATCAACCCCTCAGGAAAATACAGGCTGGCCGTAGTAATTCCCACATCCCCTTCCTGGAAATCTGGATGGGGAAAGAATCTCCTTGCTATGGATCTGGAGAGCCAGGCAGGGCTTTGGTGAAATCAGGGGCCCTGCTGAGGGGTGGGCAGGGACTGCAGCAGCCCCATTGCTGCTAAGGCCTCCACTCTCACCACTTCTGCTACATCCCACAGCAGGAGGGAGGGGGCTGTGCTGGGTTCTGGCAGCACAGCAGCCAAATCACAACCTTATGAAATATTTAATTTTATTGCCAGTGCTTTTGGAGTGAGATGAATAAATGTTTTAAGATAATGTATGCCATGGTCAGGTTTGCAATGGCGTTATGACATTTAAACTGTCAAAGAGAAACAGAGAATGGACCTGCTCCTCTGGGGCCTTGTCCATCTTGTCGGAGCACAGTGAACAATCATCTTCCTCCTGGAGAGTTTGTCCTGGTGTTGGGAATGCACTGGGAGATGAAGCACTGTTTGCTCTGGGTGTTGCTGGCTGCAATCCCCCTCCATGCTGGGATCTCAAACACTGGCAGAGAGGGGACGTTAGATGATGCCACATCCACCTCTCTGGCACCAGATCATCAGTGCCCGCAGATGCCAACTGCCAGGGGCAGAACCTGCGGTTGGGCTTGCAAAGCTTGGGGTGGCTGAGGACACCCCCCAGCCTTTGAAGCCTTGGCCGGGCTGCCGGGGCACCATCTCCCTCGCGTGGGCTGAGCCAGCGAGGCGTGCTGGGGCCTGTGGACTGGCACACACGGAGCCAACGGAGATGCCCACGTGGCAGGAGGCTTCCAACAGCTCCAGTGCCCTCCCCTCCCGAACGTGCAGTGCTCGCTGTTGTTAGTGCTCAGTCTCGGGGAGGCAAAACAGTCTTTTTGGGGGTGCTCTGTCCGAGAATGTTTGGAAAGTGTCCTGGGTCAAGAGAGCAGTGATATTGTTCAAGGAGCTCTGCCATCTCCACTGGCATTCGGCCTGGTAACGTCCCAGAGCAAGGTGGGTGTCTCACCCCTTCCCTTGTCAGCTCAGGAGCTGTGAGGAGCTCAGGAGGAGCACGTTTTGTTTCATGAAAAGAAACAAGTACATGACAAGACATCAGGGTCTCAGGGAGGGTCCAGCTCTGGCAGGGCATGGATAGTCCTGGTCACACTTGAGGGGACTTTGCACCAAAGAGTGTGAGAACGAGGTGCAGATGCTCCTCTCCAGGCACCTGCTGGTGGCCAAACTCCACTCCCTAAGATGTGGGGAAGGATAAAACTGGAGAGCTCCCAGGTAGCCTCTCAGGGAATTAAAGACCAGGAACCAAAGGCCTCTGGGTTAGGACTGTGTTGGTGTTGGAACTAGCACAGTCCTAACCCAGGCTGGATCTCTGGTTGGGTGCTGTGGGAGCTCCAACCACTGCCCACGGGGATGAACCACGGCCAAATCAGATCAGCTGCCCACAGCAAACCCAGCACGGCACTGGGGATAGCAGAGCATCCTCCTGGTGATACATGTCATATCTCTCATTAGCACTAATTAGTGGCTGTCATTAATGGGAAGCCCACATGCCTGACCAGAGGCAAGAGAGTGTACAGGACTGGGAACACTTGAAGGTAAAGGATTGGAGGGTTTGGGTGTTTGTTCTGACACTGTATTGTACTCCTAACTTTTCCTGCTGGTGTTTCCCTGCGGTGCAGAGATGTGTTCCTGGCAGGCTGAGGATCCTCTCCCAGCCCAGCTCCACAAAGTTCTGCTCTTTTCCAAGGCCAGGAGGTTCATTTGCCTGTTTGGCTCACACCACTCTGCTGGCAGCACCCGCCTTTGTTCCAGCTTGCACTGGCTGCTCAGGGCTGAGCTGAAAAGATCTAAAGATACTTTCCCTGAGCACCAGCCTCCTCTCCAGTTGTGTAAGGCACTCGCTTTAATAAAGCAGTGAGCCAAAAACACGGTGTAAAGCAGGAATACACCCAGAGCCAGCCCTCCTTTTGAGGCAGCTTCGTGCTTGATTTTCCCTCGATCAGACAATTCCACAGCCCCCTCCAATGAGTTTTGATCAACGCCTCGGCCTGGCAGCAGAGCCGGTCCCGGCGAAGCAGCAGCTCGCACAGAACTCCTCGGCTGACACCTGGTGGAAAAGCAGGAGCAGGGAGCGCCGCTCGGATGAAGCCGCCCTCAGCGGCCAGCCTGTGCAGCTGCTCCTGGGAAATATCCTCGGGATAACGGGGCACCCGAGAGCTGCAAGGCCAAGCTGTAAAGCCAGTGCTACAAGAGATTTACTCCTTGGTACACGTGGCGTCTTCTCTTCTGTAAAGCAAAGTGTTCCTTGGTCTGCAGGGAATCAGCAAGGGGGAATTCACTCATTTTGGCTTTCACACCCAAAGGGAGCAAAGGCAGACTGAATCCTTCACCTTGCAAGAGTGGAAAACTCTCCCAGTACATCCCATCCTGACAGCGAGAGAGAGCAATGGATGAGAAATTCATGGATGTACTTTGTGCAGGTGTTTTATGGGGCAAAACAGGCAAAGCAAGTGGTGCTGGGAAGGTTTTCTAGGGGTGAACTTGGGATGATGGTACCAGTGGTGGATAGGAACAGCGGGATCATCTGACAGCAGGGCATCTTCAAGTCACTAGGAGTTATTTCCAATGCTATCAGTAAATAATAAAGCTTTTCCTATTCTTGCCTTTTTCAGGGTTCTGTGTGTAGTACCAAGTTATTTACTAATATAATGTGCAGTATTATATTTACTAATATAATATGTGCAGGACTGACAGAAAATAAGGTGAAAACCTGCAGGGCTTACTGTGACAAAACTGCGACCACATTAACGGGAGAAGCAAGCATCCTGTCAGGGCCCTGGGCAGAAAGAAATCCCAGCACTGAGGAGTTTGAAAAACAAACCAACAAAATGTCTTTAATAGCAAAACAGGCTGTTTTTACAGAAAAATCCTCACAACAGGTCGAGCAGGAGCGTGGTGAAATGTTCTGAGGCAGCAGCAGTTCTGCACACTGATGTGGACAGTGCTGATCACGCTGGGCTCTGCTGCATCATTCCAGTTTTGTAAAGTTTGGTCATTTAAATTGGTTTTTTTGTGCCCACCTGGCAGCAAACAGCACGGGCGAAATGCTGAACAGACCTTTTGCAGGTGTCTGGCTTCACTTCCCACCCGGAGCGCTGCTGGCTGCTCCCTGCTCGGCCAGACACTGTTCCAGAGCTGCCATTCCGTAGAGATTGGCCCACTCCAAGCCGTGGTGGGACAGGATCACATCTTGTAAAGGTTGGTCATTTAAATTGGTTTTTTTTGTGCCCACCTGGCAGCAAAGAGCACGGGCGAAATGCTGAACAGACCTTTTGCAGGTGTCTGGCTTCACTTCCCACCCTGAGCGCTGCTGGCTGCTCCCTGCTCGGCCAGACACTGTTCCAGAGCTGCCATTCCGTAGAGATTGGCCCACTCCGAGCCGTGGTGGGACAGGATCACATCCCTGCACTGCTCACTGGCTCTGGCCAGCTCCACCAGCACGGCCTGGAAAGCGGTGATGAGCTCAAAATCCACGGAGGCTGGAGCGACACGGGACAGCAACTGCGAGAGCCCTCGCAGCCAGCGCGCCTGGAGAGCGGCACGCGGCAGCCAGGGGAAGAGCGGGACGCAGCTGGCCAAGGCCTGCATTCCCAGGAACCAGAGCTCACGGATGTCACCCCAGGCGCTCACGTAGGCGGGTGACACGGCCACAGCCAGGCCGTCGCTGCTGGGGTCTGCCTGGGCCGTGTGGGCCTGGGAGAGGAAGCGAATGGCAGCTCCAAAAAACTCCTTGGCAGACTGTGCTCCCTGAAGGGCTGGAAGAAAAAGGAAATGAATGACACAATACAGAGTTTGCTCACTCAAAGAAGGGCCCTGTGGTGGGGCCCATCTTCCTGCCCTAGAAATCTCTTCATCCCGGCACATCAGCCTGTTGAATGTTTCACGTATTCCTTGCTCCTGCAGATTTTTGGTTTCTCACTTTTCCAATGACAAACTGGACCAGTTTCCCTTCTATTTGCTTTCTCCAGCCCAACTTCCCAGCTCCTGGTCTCTGTCCATGCGGCACAACGTGGGCTTTACCAATGGGAACTTCCCTTACCTGCTGACCCTGAGAGGATCCTGGCCATCATCAGGCCCAGAGTGGCGACATTTGCTGTCAGAACCAGGTGATGCTTCTGGGGCAGCAGAACTGGAAGAGACTTCAGCAACACATCCATCAAGGAGGAAAAGGTTTTGTCTCGCCTAGAGAGAAAATAAACCCTTTTTGATGCATTTCCCGAGCACAGCCAGAAGCACCTGAGAATGTCAAGGTTAAACACAGCACCAAAAATGTAATGAAATTTGGGTTGATAAAGAAACATCCCTTTTCAGTGTAGTGTGTTAACAGATCCTCAAGCTTGATGCACAAGGCACCCTTTCTTCCCACTGCCAAGCTCAGAGCCAGCTCCCACAGCTCTGTTACCTGACCAGGTCCGGAGAAGTCACAACCAGGTTAAGGAACACCCCACACAGGGTCTGGAGACTCATTTCAGTGCTCGTCAGGGGCGCTGGGGCCGTGGACTCGGAGGTCAGAACCTCCCACTGCTGCAGGAAGTACTCACACAGCAGTGCTGGTGCCCCTTCGGAGATGAGGATGTCCCGGGGTCTGTCCTCTGCTGTCAAATGGCAAAAGCCAGGTAGCAGAAATCTGGAAGGGGAAAGAAACTGGGAGCATGAGGTAGAATGGGTCTAAGCCCTGCATTTACATCCATCTTGGGGGAAAAAGCCCCATGGAACTGGCACTGCAGGGAGAGTGAAAATAGAAAAAATATTTGAACAGGTCTATGCTAAAATGCAACAAACGTGTGCTTAAAATGCTCACCTCAGAGCATCCTGGGGTAAGGCAGAGCCCTCGGTGCTGACCAGCTCTGCCTGGGGAAGACTCACAGCTGGGCTGCCCTCCTTGAAAAGCTTCCTGGCATAATCAACAAGGAAAGGCAAGAGCTCACAGATTTCCTGCTTGAGGGAGGATGTCTCTTCTGCCATCCAAGCTCCAAGGACTCGAACAGAGGCAAAGATGAAAGGATCTTGCAGCTCCTCCTGTTTAATCTGCATCAAGAAAGCAAAGTGACACATTATTGTCACTGTACATCAACTACAAAAAGGTCTGGAAACCACAGTGGGCTAAGAGGCAGAGAGGCAGAGTTTGCTCCACACAGAGACACCCCACAACCTGCTCTTTGTTAAAAGCCCTGCATTACCTGTCTCAAGTAGAATATTACAGCTCCAAATGCCTCCTCCATAATCCTCATGAGCTGCATTTTCTGCACATTTTCTAGCAGAGGGTTCTCTTCCCTCAGGCACTCCTGGATGCCCATCTCCATAAGGGCATAGCACGCTGTCACCACTTCCTTCTTCCCCTCCACCTCCACGGGATCTGGCTCCTCCAGGGTCAGGCGGACCTCCACACAAGCCAAGTTCACCAGCAGGGCCAGGAACTTGCTGCCAGCATTCCCTGCTGGGATCCACTCAGCGCCACAGGCCTGCACGAGGCCGGCCGCGAGCTTCAGAGCAGGGTCCCGCTGCGACTGGCTGAGTTTGCTGCCCAAAATGTCAGCCAGCCCTTTGTAAAGTCTGCAGAGGCACTCAGAGCCCTGCGAGGTCTCTGTGAGAGGAGGTGACAGGGGGATGAAGTGAGGCAGAAGCTCACACAGCTCAAATTTGGTCATGTCTTCAGCCTTGAGAAAATCACCAGAGAGCTTGCTGAGCACAGCCAGGAGCTGTGGAGCATCTCTCTGCCAGCACTTGGCCTCTGCTATGGCCAACAGCCCCACAAGCAGTGCGAGGGCACGGTCAGAGCCGTGACCACCATTCAGGTAGGCCTGGCACAGGGCAGACACTGTCCCTTTGGTCACCAACTCCCTGGGGCCCCTGGCCGTGGCCAGGACAGCGCTGAGGCACTGGTACACGTCATCGACCATGGATGTGCTGTCCGGGTCACACGGGGAAAGCAGGATCTCATGGAAGGTCGGGATTTTGTTGAGGATCTGGGAGTGCCCAGCTAGCTCTGGGTCGGTGCAGAAACAGGCCAGCAGGGTGAGGCCGAGGGCACGGAAGGTGTGCGGGGGGCAGCCGGCTGGCGGCTGCCGGGAGGTCAGAAGGCGGGTCGGGAACGTGAATCCGATCGCGTCGAAGATCTGGCGACGGGTCTTGGCGTCCACCTCTCCTGCTCTGACTGCTTTGGTCACCTGCGAGGCAAAACAGGAGTGAGCATGAGCATAGCAAAAGGATTTGGTACGCATACAGGATGGAACAGACAAATCAGAAGCCAAAACAACTTTAATTAGTGCAGCGAAGTACCCACAGAGCTGGCACTTGGTCCAAGTGCTAATCCAGAGGTTTACCACGGTGTTCCAAGAGTGTGGCAGCACTGACCGACCCTCCGCACGCCAGATCAAGGCCAGGCTCCCTTACTTTGCTGAAGTGAACCCCAAAGCTCTGAAGCAACTTGCTCGGAGCTCCCAATCCCCACCTCCCCGCGTCCCCCAGGCACTCCCGTGTTCACCGGGGTGTTTGACCTCCCCCCTGCCCGCTCCTGAGGTGATTCCGCGGCTCCTTACCAGGAGCAGCGCTGCGAACTGCTCGCTGTCGTTCCTCGCGTCTCTGAGCACACCGAGGCACCGCTTCAGCGTGGCGTGCCTGTCCCCGGAGTCCGAGGCCATGGCCAGGAAGCGCGGCTGAAGGACTAGAGGGGAACACCGGCAGCCTTCCCTCACGCCTTCCCTCGCCGTTCCAGCGCCTTCCCTCACGGCGCCGCCCGCCCCCTCGCAGCCAATCCGCGCGCCGCCTCCGCGCCGCCGGCCAACCGCGTGCCGCCTTGTTGGGCGGTGCCCGAAGCCGCCGCCTCCGCGCGGAACTGTGGGCAAATCACCTGTGGCTGCGCGGCCTCCGCGCCCGCCCCGCCCGCTGCGACCGGGACCGGCGGGGCAGCGAGCGGCGGGGACCCGTGGCTCCGCAGCTCCGGCACTTGCCCGCACGGCCGGGCCCAGCCCTGGTGCCGGGAGGCGGCGGTTCAGCTTCCGGGT
>VWPU01005395.1:0-21690 GCA_013398955.1 Callaeas wilsoni | reverse complement strand
GGCGGGGGCGGGGCGGCCCCGGGCACCCCCGGCACCCCCGGGACCCTCCCCGGCCTCTCCACTTCCCCCCTCGGCGGCTTCCCTACCGCAGCCACGAGCCCACCGTGTCCCCATGCAAACACACCCCGTGTCCCCGCGCGACCACCCACCGTGTCCCTTTGTGTTACTTTTTAAAAACTTCTCCCCTCATCTCCCCACCCACACCATTAGTAACACTGGTGGCCGCCTGTTCCCGAGAGGTCCTGGCCTTCCTGGAGGCAGGAGGACACATCTGCTAAACCCATCGCAGGCGTTTGAGCACGTCAAAGCGCTCGTATAAAAGTGGATGAAGGTCGTTGATCCTCTTGCTCCATCCCAGCGGCCTCGGACCCGACCCTCTGCTTGCAGGGCTGAGGTGGACCCCAATCCGCCGACCCCGAGGGCGCAGACCCCCGTGCACAGCCCTGAGACTCACCAGCAGCCCCGAAGCCCGTGTGGAGGGATGGATCCCCACGCTCCCGGCTCCTGAAGCAAAGCCAAGGCAGTGCTGATCCTGGGCCGTATATGGGCAAGGCAGACCCGGGGCTGGGAGGACATAAACTTAGTATTTATCTCCACAAAGTGATTCAAAGCATCTCTGCGCAATACATTGCTTTCCGGACTGGTGTGTTTATAATGCTTGGGATAAACATTCCCCTCAGGCACTTGAACCCATGTCTGTCACATCCTGGGACGATGCTCGCACCGCTTTCCGAGGCAGAAAGCTCTGCCCTTTCCTTTCCTCAGAGGACGTTGATGTGCACTGACAGTGTCCGTGCCATTGGGCCTGGAAGGGGAGGTTTGGGAGCTGTGCTGGGCGTGATGAAGCCTTTGGAGCTGAGAACAGCAGTGTGTGGGTGCTGGTGGCCTCTGTGTTCCTCTGAAACTGAAATGAAGGCTTCCCATGCTTCCCACCTCTCATGCCCTGAAGCAGCTTGTGCTCCCAAGCAGGATTTTGCCCACACAGTACATATTTTAAAGTACAGTCCAAATTTGCCATTTGAGATGTTTGCCGTTAAAAGCTGCAATTACTGTATTTGCAACACTGGACCCTTAGAGTGGTGAATGCTTTTTCCAAATAGGCTTAAAGAAGCCACATGGCAACTCGTAATATTGCTGGCAGTCTACACCAGCAATCCAACTGATGTCTGATGATATGGCCTGAAATATGGGGACTGAGTAAAAGATAGGTTTTGACACTGTCCTATGAAACACATACAGGTTCTGTGTCTTTTCATATGGCTGTTTAATAAGATCCTTTTTTGTGTGCTATTGCAAGTGAGCCCTCAATATGTCTTGTAGCATTAGTAGCATTTGATAATAATAATAATAACAATAATAATAATAATAATAATAATAATAATAGGATCAAGATAGGAGATGTAAGACAATGTTTTCTTGTAGGCTTCCATTAAAAATCCTACAGTGAAATGCAAACTCCGCCCTTAAAATCCCAAGAACATGCTCAGCACCTTACATATTCAATATAGGTCAGATTTTGAGCCTAAATTATTTGGCAGAACCATTTCATATCACAGCTGTGGGAAAAAATAGTTTGGGATAAAAAGGAATTAAAATCCTTCCTGCTGGCAAGCTCATCAAATAAGCCAGGGGATGAATAGGCATGGAAACCTATCTAGGCTTGCTGCAAACACTTCTCTAGAATCCAAGACTGGATTTTGAAAAATAAATGTGTGGCTTTTTTCTCATTCTTTCCCTGTAAAAATAGCTGTGGGATGTAAATTGTCCCACTGAGTCAGCGCAGAAAGGAGCAGCCTCCATGGCTTAGTGGGTTGCTAACTTCAAAGCTGAATTTAGCGGTTGCAGTGTTGCTGCTGCTAATGTTGGGGAGCTTTTATCTATGTCTGACAACTCACAGTGTTTGCGTACAGTGAGCACAGTGCTGTGTTTCACAGAACCTGGTGCTAAAACAGATGAGTGGCACATCAGCATCACCCCCACAAAAGGCAGCAACTGGGTACAACCCTGAGAGACCTTTTCTCCCTGTCTTCTGCAACGAGGGAATCCCTGGAGCGGGGAGGTGAAGGAAGCCCAAGCTCACACCTGTTCTCTCACTCATACACAGGGAAGCTGTTTTGGAGAAAGGTTGGACTCTCCACCCTGCTGCTGCACAGCAGCTTCAAGTTCTGGCTGAAGCCTTTTCCAACCTTAACCACCACGAAATCCCTGGACAAAGAGGAAGGCAGGCAGTTTTTCATTTACAACAACATTATTGCACAGATGTAAAATGTTGCTCTGAATCACCAATACTCAGCTCACACTCATTTTGCTCCTGGAGCTTGTGCTGTACCTTAAAGGAAGCCCTGTGTTGTTTGGATACATGTCTGAGCAGTCAGGGGCTGCTGGAATATGGAGCTGGTGTGAAACAGGACAAGCCTGCAAATCCTTATTCCAATACTGTTTGGGGAGTGGAGTCACCAAGATTGCAAGGATTTTTCTCCATGCAAGAACTGCAGGATCTGGTCTAAGCATCTGATATGAGACAGCATTTTAAAGTGCATGTGTGGGCTGGGTTGTATTTTTTTGCAAAATCATGGCCCCAAATCAAGCAAAGATAAACAGGTCATAAGTATATTTAGGCTGGGAACCAGAAGTGCAGCTTCCAGTTGGAGAAACTACTGATGTTAAGATAAGGCACCAGAAATTGATGTGCATATTTTTCCAGCCTAAGCACTGTGAGGATGGGGGTCTGAGAAACCTCACAGGGGACCAGGATGGTCTCGGGAAGTCTGGGAGGGTCACATAAAAGTTCAGTGTGCATCCAGAACTTACTGTCCCCTCTCTCCTGAACAGGCTCTAATCTTTGTCCCAAATCTCTTGTCATAGTTTGCCCCTTTTAAATTCTCTCCTGAAGCCAGCACACCTGGGGGCACCAGCGCTCTTTGGGGCTCAGCCTCGCACTCACCACATCCATATAAAGACCAACCACTGAGTTTTTGGGACTACACATTCTCCTAAGCTCACCTTCTGCCTTCTCTTTGGTCTGTCTCACCGGGAGGTGCCATTCCCTGCTTGTATTACGTGTGTAGGGAATGATGAAACCCTTCCTAACCACATTCGCATGTTGGACCACTCCTGCTCCCTGCTGGCACATCCATCCCCGTGGCTCTCCTCCTGCATCCCAAACCCGTGAGACAGGTTTGACTCAAGCTGCCAGTGCCACCAGCTGTGCAGTCTGCGATGGTTTTAATCTGTCTCCAGTGCGTTCCTCTTGGGAGTCCTGGTTTCTTTTGGCTGCTGCTGGAGCAGAGTAGCAGTATTCCCTGGATTGCCGTGTGCTCGCCCTCATGGGTGACACAATCCTCTGCTCTCGCTGCACGTTCACAGTCACAGCAAAATCAGCTGCTGCTCCTCGGGAGGCAAACATTGCCAGGAGCCCTGTGTGCCTCAGAGAATGGCTGGGGCTCTCCTGCATGACACAGAGTATTTAAAAGACACTGAGCTGATTGATTTAATCCTATCTCTCTGCACTCAGGAGGGCCCTGTGCTCAACTCACAAAAATGTTTGTGTAGTGTTTACAGGAGGATTTGTGAATGAATGGATCAAACTCTCTTCCCTGAAGCACGTGGTGCTGCACTAAACGCTGTTATTAATCAATCAATAATTTTCATGGGAGAATCTTGGAAAATGTGCTTTCTGGAGAGGTCCCACCGGAGATCAGCACACCCAGCAGCAAGTTGGATATGAGCAGGGTGTGCAGTACAGCCTAGGGAACTCTCGAAGTGTTGGTGATAACGTTCAAGGCAGAGCAGAAAGCTGTGATACCCAAGGGATGCAAGAGGAACCTGCATTTTGGCTCAAAAATTCCTACAGCAAACTTTGCTTGAGATAAAGTAGCAAAGGAACTCCCCAAATCTCTCCTTTCCAGGAATCGCTACTGCTTGCTGGATTTGCTAAATCTATCCACAACTTCACAGCCTGCTTTCAAAAGTGTGAAGGCTTGTCCCTGTGCTCTGTTCTGAACATCCAAGCTGTCCCTGTTCTCGTTCCCTCTGAGCTCCTGGCTGTGAACTGCAGAGCTGCATGTGAGACTGCCGGGCTCCTTTTCCTGCCTTTTTCACACATTTAGAGCACATCTGACCCTGGGAAGGACCTGCACAAAATGCCCATCCCACTTAAATCCCCAAAACAGGATTGAAGCAAGACTTCAGTAATGCTTGGAATGAGTTTTCCTGAAGTGGACTGAGGAGTGAAGATGTGTTTCCAAAGCCAGCACTATAAACGGGCACTGCTTACAGACCAGATCTCAGCTAAAAGCACTTCACTGCAGAGAAGGTGGTGCTCAGGCTCATGGAAAGGGCATGCATTAAATCACCTTCAAATTATCCATTGCCATGAAGGCAATGCCACAGCAGAAGGTTGTGAGGGGGAAGAATCTGATGTGCATATCTCTATTTCTGGAGCTTTTGGTTTCTGCATTGCAGCCAGCTGAGTTCCCAGCACAGTTCCCTCCTGTTTTGAGCTCGTGGAGCTTCCTACTTTCCTGCCCATCTCCCTTACACACACAACAGAGGAACCTTTGTGTGGTGGGAGATTTTTCTTTTCCCCTGAGATGGAGATTTATACTCACAGCTCAACTCACACAAATTTGCTTCTTACAAAATTTTACAAATTAAGCCTAGAGAGAAACGGAAAATGTCATTTTACTAGTGAGTTTAGTGGGAGGCTCATGCACAGGGAGGCCTGGAGGGTCTGAGAGCGGAGAGCAGTGCTCTGTGCTGTGAGGATGATTCAGCACGTGCAGGAAGCAAAAGAGTTGCAGTGGTCTGTTACCGGAATTGTTTGGCCTGACAGGCAATAAGGGCACCACTCATTGCTATTTCTGATGGACTAAAAGTGAACAGAAACGGTGACATCATCTCTCTCCCAGATTTCTGTGCAATTTCAAATCCAGCCCCTGACCTGGGTGAACCCGAGCTGGGCTCTGAAGCCCTTCCTCTGGGAAACCACTTCACCAGCCCGATATCTTACCTACATCACAGCACTGGTGACATCAGAGCTGCAATCTGTCTGAACAAAACAAATGTGAGCTACCAGCCTCCCAGAAGAACTGATCTGCTCTCGGGACAGCTTCCTTTCTGCTCTGTTGTTTTGTGGGTTGTAACTCATGCACTCTAAGGATAATTTCAGTGCATTTTTGAAGATTATTGTGTAAAAACTCCTTCTCGTACTGAACGGAAGTGTGGCAACAAAACGGATTAACTCTGCAAAAAGCAGAGACTGCTGGGTCTGGTACACAAATGCCACTTGGAGTCATCAACCAAACTCCCGTGGAGTTATTAAAAGGCTGCTGTGCTCCAGGATCAGCCCGTGGGGCTGAACACTGCCCCATGTGTTCCTGCAAACACTGCACCTCAGGCAGGGCTGAACTTTCACATGGAAACCTCTGCAGAGATCCAGAGCTGCTTGCAGGGCTCAGATTTCTTCCTTACAGCAGAATAATTCAAGTCTGAGGCTGCCTGCATATCACCAGATCAATACATGCATTTACCTGTCAAGAATGACTTGAAAAAAAGACTGACAAACATAATTTTGAGAATTAATGGACCTCAGCAATTATCCATCTTTCTGTAGCATAGTGAGGAGGTAACAGCAAGCCAGGGGATGGTAGGAGCTGAGAAATTCCAGGGCTGGATCAAGTGCAGCATATAAAGTTTAATTTACTTCAACAACTTGCTCAGAGGAGCACTTTGCTCAGAGCTGACAAAACTATTTTTTGTTTTTTTTCAGATATAGGATTGCCCTAACTGTGAAATATGTGTCCCTGCCAGCCCCTCAAACACACCCAGCATGAGATACGGCTGAAAATGTCTAATGAAAAAAGGCAACAAAAAAAAGCATTAAAAGTCCCATAATTTAAGGTGGATTCTGTGGTGGTGTCGTGCAATGTGAGGAAAAAAAATCTTTGTGGGAAGAAAAGGAATTGAAGACTTCATTATTTTTGGCAGGACTTCTGCACATTTTGCTTATCAAGGGACTGTCGTAGGGAGGTGATTATTTTGTAGTCCGTGAAAGTTCCCTCCCTGTTTCAGTTGTCCCGATTGCAAGCAACCTCCCCACAGTATGAGGGTCCTCTTTATGGGATTACATTTCGACTTCTCTCTTTTTTTTCCCCACCCCCCTCGCCCCCTTGCCTTGCTGGGGTATTTTTAAAACACAGATTTATCCAGTTCACCACTGTGTTCAGTGGGTTATTGCTCTCCCCTGTAAGCTGGTCTAAGAAGGGACAAACACAGTTCTGTCTGCCCAGGACCAAGAGGGAAAGGCATCAGTGGTGGTCCTGATCCATTTACCATGGCCATGATCCGATGAACGCTTTGAGCAGGGATAAACCAGCCCTGCAACCCTGGTGACCCCATCACTGCCCTGAGAAGCTTGTTCCACTGCTTGATAACCCTTTCAGTGAAGAATTTTTGCCTAACATCCAATCCAAACCTCCCTTGATGCAACTTGAGGCCGTTTTCCTCTTGTCTTATCACTTTTCAACTGGGAGAAGAGACCAACCCCACCTGGCTACAACCTCCTTCCAGGGAGTTGTAGAGAGGGATAAGGCCCCTGCCGAGCATCCTTTCCTCTCAGCACCCCAGTTCTCTCAGCAGATCCGTGCTCCAGACCCTTCCTCATCATCCAACGAGCTCTTCCAAACCGTGAAGACATGAGAAAGATGACAGCTGTCTCAATAATTTTTCAGCCAGGAAAAATTTCTCTCCTGTAAAATTCCGTGACAGCAGCAGCAGCCCCGCGGGACACCCCCGCTCCATCCCCGCTGTCGGAGCTGCCGGGCGTCCCCGCTCACCTTCCCGTGGCTCCACGGCCATCAGAGGCAGACGTGCTGTGCCCCGGGGAGGCTGAACCGCATGCCCCTCGCTCCGGGAGCGGCCCCGGCCCGGCCCGGTGCTGCCCAGCAGGCGGCACTGCCCGCCCGCCGCACCGCCCGCACCGCCCGCACCGCCCGCACCGCCCGCACCGCTCCCGGTCCCCGTCCCGGTCCCTGTCCCGCTCCAGCCCGGCTGGGTGCGAGTGCTGAACCCTCCCGCCCCTGCTCCCCCGCAGCCGGGGCTCTCTGAACGGGATTTTGGGGTTGGGGAGATGGGAAGGTGCTACAGGCAGAGGTTGCTGCTCTTGGCTGGCTGTGCTTTGCCTTCGTTCTTGTGAACAGGCAAACAAAACCACGTTTAAATAGAAAGAACTGCAGGTAAACGAAGTGGGAGTAGACCACAACAGGAATTTGCTCTGGTACTTCTCCGCTGGTCTCCCTCTGTTTTGTCCCTGTTCTCCACCTGTGTGCCAGGAACGACCCAGCCTGGCTCCTGCATCGATGTTGTGGCTACAGGGACACTCACTGCAGCCCTTGGCATCTGATCCCATCTGAAAAAAATTAACAGTTTATCCACATGGAAAACAGCCCCAGCAATCCTGCCATGGTCAGTGCGAGGTGCTGAGCTGGTGCTCTGCTCTGAGCCACGGCTGGGTGTGACACACGGACCTTTTCCAGGCAATGCAGGACACACTGGGGAGAGGGAGCACCAAGCCCTGCCTTTCCACGCTCTTCTCCCTGCCCTCTCCAGGGACAAATCCCACCTGTTTGCCATGTGCTTGCTCCTCACTTAACTAGAAAATAAAACCATGGACTTTCTCCAGGTCAGACAAGATCCACATGTGTATGAAACCTGGGGAGGGATTTAATTGAAGCAGGTTTGTGCATAGGGCTCTGCAGTGTTTGGTTTGGTCACCACCCCTCAGCCAGCCACTGGGACATCCTTCATGGGGAGGGGGGATCTGCTAGTCCATTCTCCAAGTGTGAAATCCCAGGGAAGAACATGGTTCTGATGCAGGGTGAGGGTTGCAAAGAGACATCTCCTCTTCCTAGCACCAGTCTGAGGGTCTGCTCTGGCACAGGGCTGGGGTCACTGACTGTGCTGCTCCACCAGCAGTGACCTGGATGCTCCAGGTGTCACCTCCACGGCTCATCCTTGCCCAGCCTCTCCTGTGGCACTGAGTGAGGAGTTTCAGGGTGCTCTGCTCATTAATGAGTCCTTATGAATTCCCCACTGCCTGGCCCAGCATGACAGGAGGATTCACTCTCCCAGCGTCGGTGGGATGCTGAGGTCTCTGAGACCTCTCCTTTGGTCTGCAGTTTCTTCATCCTGCCCTGCTGTTAACTCTCCTTGGATGGATCATTGTGGGAAGCGGAGCAATTCTCCAGTTCCTTTGTGATCCCCACTGGACATTGCTCCACTTTGATCTTCTTTCTTCCTCTCATGGACTTCTTAGATCCTGTAAACAGCAAGATGACAGCAGGAGTTAACCACAGAGAAATGGATTTACACTTCTGGAGTCAGCATGGCCTCATCCCAAAACAGGGGCAGCGCAGGAGGAAGCAAATCTCAGCAAAGGAAGAATGAAGAGAAGCTCCTCAGATGTAAGATGTGTGGGCATCCAGGGGAGGCTGTTGTGATCCTGGACACAAAACAACATGGGAAGCAGAAATAGGCAGAGAACTGACCTGAAGCAGGAGCATTCCTGAGATGGTACCCAGAGCAGTAGGATGCATTCCATGGATTTCTTCCCGTACCAGTGTGGTTCATGCCCCACACCACATACTGAGAGAGGTGCTACACCCCTCCATCACCCCACTCCTGCCACAGCTGCACCCACCCCTCACTTGGGACATCCCCGTCCAGTCCTGGAGGGTCATGTGTGTCTGCCCTGGGGTACACAGGGCAGCTTCCTCCCCATTGCTCCAAGTGGCAGGTTTTGTACAGCAAATCCTCTTGTCACCCAGCTGTGGTGGTGTCCCCCGAGTGAGCAGGGCCCTCTGAAGGCCGGGCTGTTAAACAAGCTCCCTTCAAGCTGAAGCAATAGCCCTCTACATTTATAGCTGGACCAACACTTCCCTGTTTTTACCACCGGTACAGAGCGGGTGAGCAGCAGGGTTTTTCTGACAGAGCATTTTTTAAGGCCTGACAGACAAATTGTCTTATCCTTTCCCTTATCAGGAGCAGTTTTCTGCTTATTCACCTGTAGGAAACACCGGTACAACACATTCCTCTGTCAGCAGGGAAACCTCCACAGCCACACTGGAAGATCAACAGAACTGGCAGAAACCTTTCTCTGAATGTCAATAACTCACCCCTGGGAATTTGGCCTTCCCCAGTCACCACCTCCCTGACCAGAAAAGCAAACACAAGGGACTAAGCTCTGTTAGCATAGGTGCTTGGAGTGCTCTCCTGGTCACCCTGCCCAGGCTGTCCTGGCTAACCATTAGCAGGGACTCCTCTGGCTGGAGATACAAGCGTTGTGAAAACATGGCTTAGAGGAGCATGGAGGAGAACCCTCCTCTCCACTGTCCTTGGGCATTTCTCACAGGAGTCCCTCTGGAAGCAGCAGAAGTTACAGCCCTGAGCTGATGCCCCAAGGAACTTCTCCTCCCTACCTTTTATCCAGGGATCCTGTCCTCTTTTTCTCTTCCTCTGCTGCACATGAACTTTGTCTTTGGGGTACAAGTATTTCCCGTCAGCTTCAGCTTCTTGTAGGATCTCATCTTCATACTTCTCCTACACCAAAGAGAAGAACAGTCAGTCTGCAAACTACCCTGGCTTTCCCAGGAAGCTGGTGGCATTGCCAGGGACCTTTGTGACCATTGCTACAGAGTGATGACAAATGCTATTGTTCATAAACACTCTTGACTGGCTGGGAAGAGTGGCACTTCTATCCCTCAGCATCAAGTTGTGCAACAGGGTGGGAATGAGGTTTGGCACCTGGTGCAGGAAGAGCCATCACGTTCCAGAGGGAGACTGGGCTGGGACAACCTGTCTTATGCCTCTGGGACCCAGCAGCCTAAGCTGATGGCTGAGGAGAACAGACAAACAAACCTCGCTGTCCGTCGTGTCTGGCTCATCGGATTCTTGCTTCCCAGACTCGGCATCATTGTCATCTAAGGAAACACAAAAGGAAGGGTTTTTGGCTGGTGGGAGGCTTGACAAGCTCTTGAGCAGATGCAGAGCTACTGGCCCAGGCTGACAGAGCCACTGAGGCAGAAAACAGCTTCAGCAATAAACTGTGTTGTGAAGCAGAGGCACTGCAAGCTACGTGGCCTGGAATGAAGGTGTCGGGGTGATCCAACAAGACTCGATTGGGAAAGCAGCTCCCAGGAAAGCTGTATCCATAGGACTTTGCTACGCCAAGGTCACAAGAGCTGTCCCAACATCTGTGGCTACATATGGGTGGGAAACTGGGGGGTATTTAAGCCCTAGACTGCACCTTCCTGTTTGAGTCCCAGGTGGGGAGAAGTGTGTTGGGGTGAAGAGGCCAAAAGGGAGATTGGCCAAAGATTGGCCAAAATGTGGCCAATACCCACGTTTGCTGCTGGTCAGTCAGTGGCTTTTGGCAGGGAATGTGTGCTGAGGAGCAGAGGAAGGAAAGGCAGGGGAGGAAGTTCCATTCCCAGCAGAAGCATTTCAGTGTACACAGACCTGGGGCTACACAGCCCCAGACATGCAGACACCCGACCTCTGCACAGGCTGAATCTGCATGAGTTGGGGGCCAAGCCTTGCTGGTGGTGGCATCACCCTGTCTGCACACACAGCAACACACCTGGGCTGGCCATGGTGGGCAGAAAGGGCTGGGCACAGGGCTGTGCCCTCTTCTGAGGGGCAGGGGCATCCCAGAAGCTCAATGCTTGTTGCTCACGACACCCAGGTCTAGCCAGGATGGAGCTCAGCAGGGCAATCCCCCTTGCTGTACCTGTGGAGGTGGGAGAGGAGATGATGCTGCTTCCAGGCACTCCTGGATTCCCTGCAGCCTGGTCCCATCCTCACCTTATCCTTCTGCAGGTTAAGGTTCACTAGAAAGTGCAGAAGTATTTGTATTGTTTCCTGGGCTTTATGTCAACTTTAAGGTGAGAACTGAAGAAAGTCCTGTATTCCCACACCCAGAACGTAATCAGCTGAAATTCTTCTGCCATGATGATATCTCCTTAGCATGTAAATCACACAGGACTCTTTTCTTTTTTTTTTTTCCACCGGTGAAAAATCCTGCTCTGGAGAGTGTTCCCAAACCACTCCGACACGCCCAGACCAACTAATCCAGGTGAGCTCAACTTTCTGGCCAAGCCAGTAAGGCTGGTACAGAGCAGCTCCCAGCAGACGTGCTTCCTGCTCTGATCCCCATGGCTGCTGTGTCCCACTTGCCTGGACAAACCTGGCACCTGTGTCCCGTGGGGGTCAGGCAGGGAGAAAGCTTTGGAAGGGCTCTTATGGAGGATGGAGCAAGGAAAGGGAGGAAACCATCCTGATCTACCTGCTGCAGGTACCAGCATCCCTGGCTCCGTGCTCAACCCTCTGTGCTGTGTCATCACAGGACACACTTTGGGGCAAGGGCACAGACAGGGATGGTTTTCCAGTGCTAGTCCTGCAAACCTCTTGCATTTTCCCCATCTCTGCTGGGACAGTCTGAGCTTCTTCTTCCCTGAGAGGAGTGGGAAATGCTGGAGCAGCAACAATGGCTTCTTGCTGCTCATTGTGGAGTGAATTTTGCCAAGAAGTGGGAGGTACACCGACTCTTTAGCTCCTGGAAAATCCCATGCCACCCAGCACGGAGTGCAGGGTGCTCTGCAGAGCGTGCAAGGGCACCTCACGGGTGGCTCCTGTCTGTGCTGGACGGAGACATTGGGCTTTTCTCCAGAAGAACTGGGATTGCTTTCTCCCTATAGATACCTGAGCCTGAATTTTGGACATATCTAGGGTGGAAAATTGAGCTCTCAAGGACAGAAATGTGAAATCTGAAGTTTCTCCCAATGGCCCAGAAGAGCTGGGAGCCAGGAACACTTGGTCCCTGGAAGGTGGGTTTGCAGGTGTGTGCAGAGCCCAGCAGAGAGCTCTGGGCTGGGAAGTGCCTTCACCAAAGGCACCTTTCACTCTTGCCTTCTCAAATGTCGTATTTGCCTGGGGCTTCTTACCAGCTTCTCCCTTCTGTGCACTGACATCTCGTCTCATCCCAGCCTCAGGAAGGGCCTCTGGGTCGCTCGGTGTGGAGTTGTTAGTCAGATATGCCCGTGAGAGCGTGAGCTGTGGGACACAGGGAGCACAAACGCTGCTGTCACCAGGCAGGAGAGGATCGTCCTCAGCCCTTGATGACTGTGACACCCACAAGGACAAGCATCACAGAGAGGTTCCTGTGCACTGTGGTGTGTTTGCAGGGAGCCCAGCACCTCCTGCAGCAGCCTGTGGGAGGGGGCACAGGCACTCCGTGTCCTTGGGCCTGGATGGAAACCCTGTGGACACTGGAGGTGGGGAATGAGAGCCAGGACTGAGCAACCACGGCTCTGCCATGTGCAAATTGGCTTCACACATATCAAATCCATCCTCCCACAGGATATTAATGCTGGTCACAATTGTGCCAGTAGCGGTGCTGGACACCCTGGGGTGGGGAAGGGGCTGCAGTCGATGCCAACACGAGCTGTACTCACCACAGCTGCATCTTCCTCCTCCTCCTCCTCCTCCTCCTTGGCAGCACCAGGCAGTGGCCGGGTGGCACTGGGCCAGTGGTAGGGGCAGCGCAGGTCGTCCCGCTGTGCCCTGTGTCCCCCGCCGGGGCCGCGGGCTGCCGGCACAGCCGGGCTCTCGCCGGGGCTCTCCCGCGGGCTGCCGGAGCCCCGCAGCTCCCGGCGGCAGTGCCACTCTGTGTCCCTGCCACGGCCGGAGTCGGACAGATCCAGCGGCGCGTCTGCATCATCGTCCCTCGCCTCCTTCACCTTTGCTCGGAGCTCGGAGCGGTCCCGGCTCAGCCAAAGCTCCTTCTCTTCCTTCCCATCCGCAGCATCGTCCAGAAAGGACCTCTCCTCCTTGCACCCTGCCGCGATGCCCAGCCACGGGGACAGGGGCCGCTCCGCGGGCGGGAGCTTCGTGTCGCCGTCCGCCCGCTGGCCTGGCTGGCACTGCTGCAGGAGGAGATGCTGCAGCCGCTCCCGGTGCTTGAGGAGGTGCAGCTTCTCCTCCAGGTGCTGGTCCCTCACGTACACCATGGTGGCAGGAAGCTTCAGCAAGTCTGCGTGGTCTTCCCAGCTGTCCCGGGACCGTGTCCTGCCGTCGGCGGCTTTGGTGCGGAGCAAGTGGCTGGGGAAGCTGCCGCCGTCCCGGTCAGCCGCGGCGCAGTGACTCGCCAGCCCCAGCTGGTGCAGGGAAAGGTGCTTGTGCAGGAGGCAGAGCTGTTCTCTCCGGGCATTCAGTTTTAAATTTTCGTAGGATGGAGCAACCTTAGGGGAGTCCAGTTTGCTTGCTGTTAAGCAACTAAAAAAAGCGTGGAAAAAAATTACGTTAGCGAGATCACATTAGCAAAAAAAAAAAATAAAAAAATTAAAGAACCCCAATCACATTAACATTAGCGTTTTCCCATGGTTTCCCAGCTCTGCAGGGATGTGGGATGTGTGTGCTCTCTCCTGCTCTTTCCATGTCCTATTGCAGCTCTTGGCCAGTACATCACACGTGTCTTTGGGTTCTGTGCTGGAGGGGAGGGTCCTGGTGGCCAGGGGCATCAGGCAGTCAGCAGTGGGTCTCCACACAGCTCAGAAAGCCATTCCCATCCCACCATCCAGCAGCAATCCCCTGTTCCCGGGCCACAGCAGCTCAGGGCAGCGGACAGAGTGAGGGTGAGGATGCAATGACCTCTCACATCAGCACTGCTGCTAAGAAGTCACTTTTTGAATAATGTCTTACAGCCAGCAACATTCTAACTACACCCGGGGGCTTTCTTAGTGCCTGAAGACCCCTGGGACAGGGGAACAGCCCACTCACCCCTAACCTCACTCAGTCTTTTATAGTCATCCTAGGAATGTTGGTACAGTGCAGGAACCTGCCCTGCAAACCCAGTCCCTGCTGCAGCTGGTTATGTGTCAGCTTCCATGAGTGCAAGCTGTTCCCAGGAATGCTCAGCAGAACTACTCACACTCAGGGAAGGGAAACTCGCTGTCTCTACAGGTGAACTCACTGGCCTTGCTCAGCCCTCTGTGCTCCTGAAATCAGTGGGGAGGATAAGCCTGGGAAGTGCTGAGCCCTGCAGGAAAGTCCATTAGAATAGATAAGGAGGAGCAGGAATTGCTGCCTGCCTGGGACAGTCCTTCTCCCTGGATGTGAGGGCAGCCGGTTCGCTTTGTGGGTCTGTCTGAGGAGCTGGAATAACAAGAGCCTGATCTTGTTGGGCTGGATTCCAGTCATTTTTTACTGGTGTAAACTGGGATATCCCCCCCATCCCAAGGCTGTGGGAGAAGTTTGGAGAGGAAGGTGGACAGACAGAGTGAATACTGGCCATCCATCCATTGAGGGATGGGCCATGGATCAGGCCCACACCATGACCCCCAAGCTGGTACTCACGCCTCCAGGCTGGGGCTGTGCTCACGCTCTGGAGGAAGAGGAGTCTTCCTTGCTGGTGGAGACACTGCTGCCCCTGAAGAGCTCTTTTCCAGGAGGCAGGGTCTGGAGCCAGGTCTCACCAGAGCAATGGTTCCATGCAGCTGGTTGGAAATCCTCTGGGACACCTGTGGCAGAGGAGAGAAAGTCCAGGGGAGCCATTCTGCAGTGTGCCCCAGGCTCCAGGGAGCCCAGCTGAGCTGGAATGCATCTCCTCACCAGTGAGAACAAGGCAGACAGCTCCTGAGTGCGCTGCTTGATATGGTTCTGGTCAACAGCTCTACAAAGTTTTTATTCATTTTTCTAGGAAATTTTCCCTTCATGTATTCTCTGCTTTCTGGCTGCACTGATTTGTAGCACAGGAAGTTTTGCATCTCCTCTTGAGTCATGAGTCAGCGGCTTAACCAAGATAAGACCCTGCAAATTCCTTGTCCCCTAGTCAGGCCTTTTTACTCATGCAAGACTTTATTCATGCAAGCACCTGGCACACACTGGTTTGGTGGGTGTATTTCTGGTGGAATACCTGGGCCAGGACATCACTGTCTCCATCAGCTGTCATGCAAGGCTCACCACCAGTCATGTTCTGACTTGACTTTCCCCTGCCCACCTGGAGATGTCACCAACCCTTCGTGTGATCCCTATTAATTATCCCCACAGCCTGCCTGCAGCCTTACCAAAACCCCTTTTCACCTGCTCTTTCAAGTTTTTTGTGGAGGTCGAGTAAGCAAAACCTGTGCCAAAACAGAAGAATCTGCGTGGGTGTGTACATGGGCTTGAGTTCCCATGACCAGGAACAAGGTCCAGGTCCTGCAGTCTCATCTCCCAGTGCCCAATGTCACCATATAACTCAACAGCCCTCGGCTGACACCCTCTCTGCGTTTGTCCTTGCAAACACTGAATTCCAGGCCCTCTGAAAATAACAATATTCATCATGCTGCAGATGGAGAGACATCTGTGATGCTCTTGGGCAGGGCTGCTGTGGTGTATTTGTTCTTGGTACCCACAACTCCCACAGTTTACATGTTCTCCAGCCTCTTCCAACCTTCCCTATGCTGCAGCTCCCTGCTTGCCCAGGTAATGGGGAGCTGGCTCTGTGGCTCAGGATAAGCTACACTGAAATGTGGCTCAGCACGATCTCCCCAGGTGCTTCATTCCTCAGAGTTTTCCCCAGCAAGACCTCTGAGAGAGGAATTAGAGAGATGTGCAGAGGACTCAAGGACTCTGGAAGTGAGGTCACGGAGGATAAACACAGCAGCAAACAAGGACGTGCATGGTCACAGCAGGGACAGGAGCCTGTGCCAAGCTCCGTTTGCAGCGAGTGGCAATTTCTGCAGAGAGGATGGATCTGGCGTTTGGTAGGTGGCCTCCTTGGCTCTGGCAATGACAAACTGCCCGAGTCTGGCCAAGTGTTCCACCCCCAAGTGCCTCCTACTCTTTCCCTATCCCAGTCTGCTTGTCTTGGTGCAGTTCAGATGACCGCAGCAGTGGGGAGAAGGCCTGAGGACATCAGGCTACCTCTGACAACTCACCATTTCTGCAAGGCTGACTTCTTGGAGAACAGTGCCTGGAGAAGTCCTGCTGCTTGGAGAGCTTCTCTGGAGCTTCTCTGGAGGCTTTTCTGCAAAAAAAGGCACAACCAACTATTGTGATGGTCCCCCAGAGCTGCTGCAGCCTGCCCTGCAGCATGCTGGAGGCTTGCAGCCTCCCAGGGATGGCACTGGCTGGTACCAAACACCTCTCAGTGAAGATTTTGAGTCAAAATTGCCTTCTGCCTCAAGTCAGCACCTGATGAAATGTGCCTTTCATTGCATGTGTGGGTGGCAGGAAGGGAATGCCATGGTCTCTGCATGAATTATCTTACATGAGGGCACCCAAGCACTCTTTTGCTCTAATGCAGAGCAGAGTGATTCTCCCTTGACCTGCCCCAAATCAGCTTTTCTGCCCATGGCAATATCCATCTGAGCTGCCAACAGCTTGGTCTTTGCTCTCCAGACCCTTTCCCCAAGCAGTTTTGCACTGCTCAGTCACCCTTCTTTTGACTGGTGCAGTCACTCTTCACATGCCCAGGTCCCTCAAGGGTGGCAGGAGCCAGCAACACCCACCTTCACTGAGCTCCAGGCCTGGCACATCCTGGTGGGCTTCTTCTGTTTCCCTGTGCTCTGCTTTCTCCGTGCTGACACTCCTGCTCACAGGGGACAGTAAAGGGGAGCTTGGTGTGGAGCAGCTTTCTCTGGAGGTGACTCCTGGGGTCTTTGTTCTGTCCCTGTTGGAAGGAAAAGGATGTGAATGAATGGGAAGGGGCAGGAGAAGGAAGGTTTTGGAGCCGCTGTACTGAGAGCTCTGAGCCTGATAGACGAATGTACATATTTATGTATGTGTGTATGTGGATATACCGGATCCTCAGACTCACCTCCTTCCTCTGAAGCTTATCAGTAGCCCAGTTGCAGTCTGGAGCATGGACAGAGCCAGCATGACAGCCCAAGGTGTGATTGCCCCACTTGGCTGTGGGTAACGTCGCAGGAAGCCACGATGTTGGGTAAGCCAGGACCCAGCTGTGGCTATTGCAAAAGCTCTGTGGGAACCTGTCCCTGGCTGGGCTTTCAGCCTGGTGGAGAGGTGGATTCAGCACAGGGATGTGGTGTCTGTCCCCTGTCACCATATCAAGATGGAGAGGCTGATGCTCTCGGTGACACAAGGGAGTGACTGAGCCTTGGAGACACACACACAGACCTGGATGGACTCTGATGCTGAGACATGGATGGCTGGAAATCTTCCATCCAGCACCTCGGGAGAGCAGAGCAGAGCAGAGCAGAGCAGAGCAGAATCACTTCGTGCTCAGCAAGCCCAGCCCAGCCTATAGCTCTGAAACTACTCAGCTCTTGGGAAGCACTGGGGAGTAAAAGCCAGACTTTCTCTTTAAGTGGATGGTGCTCCTGTGCTCCAAAGAAAACACATTTCTAAACTAATCCCTCAGTGCTAATTCCTCTGGACTTTAAACCCTTGAGGAATGAGCTGATTTGTATATATTGGCCAGCCTGGCAGGTTACTTGGCTTCCATGCATAGTGCTCTGCTGGGCTATGAACCTGTTGGTGCAGATCACTTCTCCCTCTTTAACCCCATCACAGTCCCTTGTGTGTCACTCTCCTTCCCCCAAAACAACCCATTTCCTGCAGACCCTCTCTGGTTGCTGCAGGAGGGGAGCTGGTGCCATGGAGAAGCCGTGGAAGCTCAGGCTGAGGTCCATGCAAACTGCCCAGGGCTTTGTTTCCGGGGGGTTAAATATTTTTGTTCCCCAAAAATGAATCCTTGGATGCTGGTGAGCAAAGGTGAACAAGGATTTTGAGACCATTAGGGATGTCTCCATGTCTAACATATACAGGAATCCACAGGAATTAGATGCTAAAATACCCCTGAGGGTGCCACAGTCTGGACGTGTCCCTGCTCAGCTGTGGGGATGCCCTGGTGGTTATCAACTTCCCTTGTAAAGAATGAAACCAGAAAAGTGCTTACTCCAAGCTCCGGAGCCTCTTCAGTTCTTCCTTGAGAGTTTTGTTCTCTTCCCTCAGGCGATTGGTCTCGTTTGCTGCAGGGACAGAAGTGGAGCTGTGAGTTCAGGCACTGCAAGGAGAGAGCTGATGCTCCTCACAGCTCGCTGGGGTGCCCGGGGCAGGATGAGGGAATGGCACCAGGTTTTGGAGCAATGCCGAATTTCCTTCCTTCTTTGTAAACATGCTGGGGCTAAGGGATAAAAGGGAGCAACTTTCTGACTCAGGTTTCATCGGGATTGGGTCTGCTTGCTCGAGGCAGAGCACGACCCAGACGAGGCAGTGGTGGGTTGGACACAGTGAACATCCTGCCCCTGACCACCAGCGCAGGGTGAGGAGTGGGTGCTGTGTTAGGGGGAGGGCTGGGGGTCTCGGGGGGGATCAGAGGGTGGCCAGAGGGAGCTGTGAGCACCCAGCACCGGGTGCTGCAGCAAGGAGGCCACGGAGAGGATGGGTGGGCTCCTCGGCACCATGCCTTGCCTTGCTCCTGCTCGAAAGCAGCACTCAGGGAGCAGTGGCATAGCAGGGGAGATAAACCAACGGCTCTTGGCACCTCTCCATCCCTCCTAAATGCCTTATCTCCTTTACCCCCATGACCCTCCCCGGGCCGGTCAGATCCCCAGGGAAAAACACCCCGCGCCTCAGCGGTGCTGGGAGCTCTGCCAAAGGCTCAGGAGAGGATCCATCACACGTGTTGCTTGATTTCATTTACCCGTGCTGAGCTGCTGCTGTGACTTTCCTGTCTTTGCCAGAGTGTTGCTTCTGCCGTGCCAAATGCACCCTTTTTCCAGGCAGCTGACATGGCCTGGAATCTCTCATTTTTCTGGAGGTGCAGAGGGCTGCAACCCCCAGCTCTGATGATTTGTGTGAAGGGTTGTGTCTGCTTGGGGGGATGTGAACAGCCATCCACAGTCCTGCTCCCTCCCTCCTCCCCATCCCCAAACCCTTCCCAGATTCCTGGTCGCCACCAGGGCTCACGTGCAAATATCTGGGAGAGGGATTAACTGAGCAAAGACTCAGCCTGCCAAAGCTGAGCTTACAGTGGGTGTCAGTACGTACAGAGGATGAAGATGTGCTGCAGGCTCTGGAAATGAGAGGTCTCGTACTCATTCTGCTTCTTTTTGGCCAGCTCCTGGGTGACCATGCATCTGTCACAAAGACCAGCTCGCAGCCTGGAGGAAGGAAACCCCACAGCTTGTTACCATACGGTTTCCACGGGAGAAATAAGTTCCTGCCCTCCCCGCAGAGAAGTTTGAACACCCAGACCATCACCCAGAATCATTCTCGCAGCCCAGCACTGGCCCTTGCACCCCTCCAGATCCAGCCCCATCACCACCAGCCTAGGAAAGCTCCTGTGCACGTGCCCAGACTCCTCCAGCTCTTCCAGCAGCTGAGTATAGGAAAAACAGAGGTTCATGTGCTACATCCCACTCCTGGGAAGGCAGCAAATCCCAAACTCTTCCCCTAGGACGGTGCAGTCACTGCCACTTAGCAGCATCCTACTTAAAAACGAATCCTACCTGTTTTCTAACACCTTTACATTTTCTTTAAGGACCTTCTGTTGTTCCCTTAATTGGTGATTTTTAGCAAATAGCTCTTCAATTCTCTGAGCATCGCTAATTGAAGAAACAGAACAAAGAAAAGAGAGTTATTAGATTTCTCCCCAAAACCTGTGCTTTCATTAACGGTGCCCTTTTTCTTGTGTGGCAGGAGGGGAAACAAATGTGTTGGAGCCTGGATGCTGCCCTGTGACACCCTCCTTGGAGTTAGCAACTTAATTCCTCCCACTTATTGTATTCCAAGGGAGAAAGCACCCAGTGGCACAAGCATCGCCTGCCAGTGGGAAGGCAAACTGGATTTGGGCTGGAATCACCCCAAGCCCTGCCTGGAGCCAAAAGGCTTGAATTTGGCAGTGCCAAAAAGGCAAACAGGGTGCTCTGTAATCCAGCAGTCTTGGAGGATAACTCGGGAAGTCTGAAATTCCAGTGGTGCAACCACCCCTCTGCCCCCCCTGCCCCAGCATCGCTCACCGGCACTTCTCTGTCGTCAGCTCTGTCACCTTGCTGTGCAGACCTGGAATAATGAACAGACACAGAGAGGTGAGTGCTTATTGCCTGTTCCCCGGCACTCAGAAGCAAACGACACCGAGGGAATTTCAGGAAAGTGCATGGCTTTGCAGAAATCTCATCCATTCACAAGCCTTATCTCCGATAAGGAATAACACATTGCATGTGTTAAACACAATCACAGTTTAATGTAACTGGAAAGTTGTACAAAATGTGAGCTCGTTTTGTACCCCCACTATTTAATAAGCATGCATTTCCTTCCCAGACCCGAAAAGTCTGGTTTAGTTTTGTTTCTTCTTATTTCTCACTACAGCCCCCTTTTCCCAGGTGGGCAATATTTTATAGCTTTCAGGGTTGGAAAGCATCTTGGAGGATATTTACAGCTGAATGGCTTTCCTTGATGAATCTGCAGACATTGTATCCTGTCAAATCCATTTTATGCAAAGTAGATGTAAACATGTGGTTTAAATTGCTCAACAGTTTCCTCTAACTCTCACACGGCTTGAAATTACACAAGAGAAGAATGAATTCATAAGCCAGAATCATCCAAAAGTGCTGAAGTTTTGTTCATAATATTGATACTGGGAATTATTCTAATAGGAAAACAATTGGACTTGGCACTTGGTTGCTTAACCTAATGGGTTTTATTTTAATAATGTATGACATGAGAAATAATTTATTCCCTAGAGGAATAAGCTATCCAACCTGACTCAAACGTTTTCTTTAACAGAGCTTCATCTCCTGCTGCTTCTGTCTTATAGATTATTGCATCTTTCCGCTTTCCCTTTGATCCCTCAGTATCCAAAGTACTCCAATCCTCACTGCCCGGAGCAGATGCCCAGCAGGTGTGTGTGTCACCTCTGCAAACCTCCCAATTCACCTTTATCACAGACCATGACAGCAGGGGAAGGAAAGGAGCCAAATCCCCCGTGGTTAATGCTTGGAGCGAGTGGGATTCCTGCCGGGACCGAGCACCTCCATGCCTTGCTTTCCAGGAGCACGGAGTGTAGGAATGTCCTCTCTCCTCTGCTCCTTCTCATCATTCAAAAAGTTACTTTTTTCTCAGTATGCCAATGAGAGGTACCAAGGTGCCATCAGAGGGTGTTCTCCCCTGAGGGACAGGCTGTGTCCCAATCCCTCCCTGTGGGTGCTGCTTGCTCGGCAGTAATCCCCAAAGCTCCCTAATCCACACGTGCTCCTCCTCCCTTCAGGTTATTTGACACCCAACGGATTGAGGCGGCATTACAAAGAAATGGATCTTGGCCTGTTTTTGATAAGACATTTTGTGTCTCCCTACCTTGGACCTCTTTCTCATGGATTTCCTTGAGCTTGTTCAGGAGCTCTGCAAAACTCTCCGTGGTCATGTTCAGGGCTGAGCCGCACACCAGGCTGTATCCAGTGCGAGGATGTCCTATTGCTTCAAATTATTCAGGTTTCAGCCTAAAATAGAAAGAAAAAGTCCAACAAAAGAGATGTGTCTGTGAATGTGGTGCTCTGGAAAGGATGAAGCCCAAAGCTGGGAAGGGAAATCCTTTGCTAAACCATGGGATGCATTTTTGTCCACCTTGCCTCAGCGCTGAGCATAGCAAAGAGCATGTCTTAGATACCGGGAGAAGCCCAGCTGGAAAATCAG
>VWPU01005390.1:0-40872 GCA_013398955.1 Callaeas wilsoni | reverse complement strand
GTCTCGTGGTGTGGGTGTCTCTGTGGGTGTCTCTGGGAGTGGAGTGTCTCTGTGGGGGTGTCTCTGAATGTGTCTCGTGGTGTGGGTGTCTCTGTGGGTGTCTCTGGGAGTGGAGTGTCTCTGTGGGGGTGTCTCTGGATGCGTCTCGGGGTGGGGGTGTCTCTGCGTGTCTCTGGGGGTGTCTCTGGGGATGTCTCGAGGTGTTTGCTCGGTGCTCCTGTGCATGTGAACACAGAGGGGTCGTGGTGGGTTTGCGCAGCTTTGCCTTGGGCAGGAAAGTTGCAGGTTGTTTCCTCCTGAGCCAAGTGGAATCCCAGCATTTTTGACTTGGAATGTCATTCCTTTGCTGAACTAGATGTGGAATGAGATCTTTGTTCATTTCTCCCTGTTATGCACTAAGACAAGACTTCCCCATGTATTTTTCTTGTCTTGCTACCATTTTGCCATAGGATGATGTGTCTGCATGAAGGGGGGTCTGGGGAAGGGAAGAAGAGGGTCTGTGCATGAGCTGTGGGAGCCTCTGGGATGCAGACTGGTGTTCTGGAGGAAAGTGAGGGCAAGGCAGCACAGAGAAAGGATGGGAAGGAGCTTTGTCCTCAGTATGCTCTGAGAGGCCAGAGGCAGGAGGGCGAGAGGCAACCGCTTGTTTCGGGCAGTCTGGCAGCCACAGGCTTCTGCTCCGTTTTCCTTCACTGTTGGCTGGCCAGAGTCAGCTGGCTGCCACTTCAGCAGCTTTCCTCGGCAGACTTTCCTCTGGTTTAAGCAGGAGCTCCATCTGTTTCAAAAGCAGGTATTCCTATTTTATCCGAAGTGTGAAGCAATGTTTTACTGAAGCCCTCAGACAGTTTGAGAACCTCTTTCATTGGATAGATACTGTAAAAACACTCTTTTTTAGTAATACATTTTTGAAATTCTTTTTCTTGACATACTTTAAGTCTTTTATCTTCCCACCCATAAGAAAGTATATTTTTCATTCTCCCACTTATCTTTTCCCACCTTTACCTCCAGGAAAATAGGGATGGGAAAGGAAAGAAGAAAATGGACTGAATTTTTTTTTCACTTTCTGCTCTTGTTAATTGTGATTTGAAATGCAACAAACTTATTTCATGAAAATTGGTTACATTCGAGCCCATTGTTCTTTAGAAAAACACAGTTTTAAAATAAGCTATTAGGTTCATCATTCTGTATTTAAAAGTTTCCATGTGAAGGCATTTGATAAAGCTTTTGAACATGTTCAAAATGCGAGCTTTAATTTTCCCTGCAGATTAAAAAAGCAGAGCAAGTTTCAAAAATTAGCAAAGAGCAAATGCTGCTGAAACAGCATCGTCAGGTGTGGTGGCAAGAGCATAAAAGACTGAGTGAAAGCAGGTAAGGGCTGAGGAATCTGAATGAGTGATTACTAAAGAGATTTCAGCAGCCAGAGTTTTTGGGCTGGCATATTTGATTCAAGGGACATTAAGAAAAAAAATATTAAAATATCGAATCTGAAGGTACTTTTGTGTGGGGAATGAAGGTTTGTGATTTACGTGGAGAGGGGTCTGTGGCACGGAGAGCTCACCTGAGGGCGGGGAGAACAGTGGTGTTGCTCTCGGAGCCTCTCAATGCTGGGCTCGGAGCGGTTCGGTTCATCTGCAGCATCTGGCAGCTGTGTCTTTGCAAGAGGATCAGCAGTTTTCAGATGCTTTTTGATTCCTTCGGAGTCTGTGTCTAGACGCGTGTGTTGAGCTCACACTTACAGCAGGGGACATTAACAGTGCTCTTGTCTATTACCCTGTGTACTCAACAAGAGCATTTGTGGCTTCATTACCATCTTTGTGTCCAAGTCCTTCGCTTCATACCTTCTCAGGAAAAGAATCCCCTTTTTTATTGAATTATTGGAGTATTTGAGGCTCATCATTCTTGCAAATGTAATGAATAAGAAATTAAATCTTCTGCAAAACCCATGTTCATTTCCTTCAGGCAAAAAGCAGAAGGAGAAATTAAGACTTTTCTTGATGAAGAAAGCCATAAGAACAACTATTTTTTTGATTTGAGGGACTTGGGTAAGAATTTTTTATTAATTTCTGTTTTTTTTTTTTTTATAGTCAACATTATCTTGATTGTTTGTTTGGGTTTTTAAACCCCTTCCTTGAGAGGTTTAAATTTACAGAACACAGTGCTGTGTAATGTTTTTTTGTGTATTTGAGAAAGCTTTATGTTTCATACAGAGCAGAAATTGTCCAAGGAGCTGGACACTTATCAAACAAACGCTTTAGCTCCTGTCTGGCAGCTAAAGGAGGATTTGGAACTCAAGCTGGCTAAAATGCAGCGTTACCTCTCAAAAGAATCTTGTCAGAAACACGAGATCAATTCAGTTGAGGTCTTGCAGCAGGTTGGTATTTTAACTTTATTTTTACAATTTATTATGGCCATATTTTTAGCATTTTCATTTATTTTTATGTTGAACTTTGAGACTATAACTCACATGCAGAGTGTGCAATAAACCCCCCTTCTTATCATGGTGTAAATCTGCTCACCAAAATCTGTAAAAGTATAGCAGTGCAGGGCTGGAAATCCGACTTTGTTTCTAAATAAGAGTTTTCATGTTGTAACAAGAGGAAGAAGTAACAGTAACATGTTTCATGAAATAGATCAAATTTATGAAGAAGCAACAGAAGGCAGTTTTGGAAGGTCTCATGCTTGAAAGTCTGGCTTTGGAAAGAGAGCTCAAAGAGTATAAAGAAAATGTAAGCTTTTCCTTGTAAGTTCCAGTAGAAATTTCTTGAGGGGGTAAACACGATGCAGAGTAGTGTCCTGAGCAGCATTTCTTCATTGCAGGCATTAGCGCGCTCTTCTGAAGAGAAAAATGGACTTTTCCTTGAAGTTCCTCCCGAGCTGCTGTCTCTGGAATGCCCTTCCCCTGACTTGAAGACCTTAGTGATGGATGAGTACCAGCGGCTTGCCAGCGGGTACTGGGCCGAGCTTCAGGAGGTCGATCAGCAGCTAGAAGCTTTGTCTAGGTAAAGACACGTCCCTGCACGTCTTTTGCTGGGGATGAAATGTGTACCTGTAATGTGATTTGTGAGCTGTAGATGCTGTGGTTGGCTTTGCCACTTGGTCTGGTTCTGTCCTGTGCAGAGCAGGGGAGGCACTGCCCTGCCCTGGGGCTGGACAGTTGGTGTTTGCACAGCTGAAAGTGAAGCCAGCCCTTGCAAGAGCTCTCAGCTGAAATAATAAGCAACATGTTTGGTGTATTAAGGAACCAACAATCTGGTGTGCATCAAATGTCCTTTTCGTATGCTCTTGGAGGAATGGAAATTACTCTTTCTGTATGGTAATTACACTAGCAAGATTATGACAGAAAAGTAGAGTCTTCCCAAGACATACCTCCAATGCTTTTATCTATAAAGCAAATAAAAACGTCCAATCTTCTCACAGATTTTGGATGACTGCAGTAATTGTCATCACAAAGAGATGTAGAAGATGTGCATAGCTCTGATTCAGATAACCAAAAGGAGGAGAGATTTTTCTGTAAATGAAAACGTTTATTGAAAGAGAAGTATTCGTAATGATCTAGAAATGTAATAAACCTGTATATTAATAATGTAAAGCTTAGCCTTTCTGCTGAGGCTGTCTAGAGTCCGGGAGATACTGAGTTGCAGACATTGGATGGCCTTTGACTTCTTTTTGCCATCTCCTGGTATTCCTCTGGCTTTGGATGGCTTCAGGTTGTCAAAAGACTGAGGAAGGGGAGGCCAGTGGAGTGGTTTGAAGCCTGGGCAGGAGAAGGTGGGGAGAACAGGAAGGTCCCTGAATTTTTTTGGTAAAACAATTGCATGTTGCTTCCAAATCTGTTTTCTATATACACATACAGTGCAGTACTTGTTCTGTCCCTGCTGCTGAATTAGTCTGGTGTGCTGAAACAGGCCAAAGATGCTGGGTGCTGTAAAGGGATGTTGTGATCTATTTATCTTTTGTACAGATTGTACAAATATTCTGTATGTTCTTCTTGTGTTACCTGAAACCTGTATATTATTACTGGAGCATCCTAGCTGTTAAAACATAATACTTATTGAAAATTGTTTTGATTTATCCCATATTTATAGCATTTATTAAGCCACAAATGGCAAATTTAAGAGGTTCTTTTGCAGCTGTCTCTGATATTTTGTTATAGTCTCTCTTACAGAAGAAGTTTTAACAACTTCAGTGAGAAAACCTGTGACAAATGCTAAATCACTAAATATGTACAAAGTCTTTCTAGTGGTTTTAATCAAAATTGTGTCAAAGTTTATGATCAACACAATTTTGGTGAAAATTCATAAATTAAAATCCTTGACTCATACAGCATGTGTGCTACTGAATAATAGACAAACATCAATAGAGACAAAATAATCTCTGAAAATGGTTGAAAAATCTGCCGTAGTATTTTCACTGATCATAGGCCAGGTGTGAGTTTAGGTCTGGAGCTAGCTAATTTTGCACCAATAATTAAATAATATCTGGACTTAAGGATAAAACACCATATTTGGAAGGGAAAGAAACTCAGTTGTAGCCTGAACACATGTGCAGTGGCACTTTGGAGGAAGGAGGTTGTGGTCTCCAGATGGGAAAAACGCAGGAGGACATGCTGGTGGCAGAGCAGGAATCTGCTGGGGGCTGTAAGGGGCTGTAGGGCCACAGACCCAGTTTGGGCCCACGTGTGCCAGTACTGAGAACTGGAAATGGAGGGAATCATAAATGAACCACCAGCAACTATCTCAGGCATTTTACTTAAAGCTAGACCTTGGGGATTTTTGTTTGCCTTCTGGTCTCCAAATCTTTAATGTATTGCTCATTTATGTTCCTACGATTTTATCCACAACAGCATTATAAATGAGATTTCATTTTTAAAAAAAGGAAGGCTTTGTTCTTGTAGCATTGCTTGCTTCCAAGATATGGGTTTGTAAAAGACTCAACTCACTTCTTACATTTATATTGGCTAATTTGCATGGAGATATTCAATGAATTTGCAAAGACACAGCCTTGTGATTGAAGCACTCTGCAATTCATCAAGCTAACTGTGATCCAACAGGCATGGATAACGCTGTCAGAAATGGAGCGACAGGCCCTTGACCTTGGTGTGTGTCCCTGTGCTCTACTGATTAATACAGCCTTAAGGAAGCCTTTGCAGTCACTGTCATTGCTCTGCACCCAGAGAGACCAAAGATCCTCCTGCAATACACTTTTTTCTCATTTCTGTGATTTGAGAAGTTGCTCAGTAGCACGTGATTCTATGATAACACCATAACTTGGTCACTTCAGCTGGGTCACTTGGCCACTTCATTTCCTCTCTCATCACGTGTTGAATGTACAGCAAAGAAACCTTCAGTTAACACCACTCAGGCATCGCACATCCCATTTTTTAACAGTTCAGACTGCCTGAAACAGAATTTGGAAAATGTACATAGAATGTTCAAAAAAGAAAATTTAGAATAAGGTAATATTCTTGTCTAGTCTGTTCTGTGTGATTTTCATTCCCACTAGAATGCACATTGCAGTAGTCACTGCTTTTAGAAATGGAAGAAGAGCTTGTTTTTTTTCCCCCAAGCCTTATACAGGATTATAATATTTTATAATCCAATTTAATTTCTTTTGCTGTTGCTAAACCACAAATTTTTGTGTTTGGGAAATGCCCAGGTCCTGAGCTATTCCACAAATCGTGGACTAGGACTGATGTGTGTCAGAATGATTCTCTAATCACTATTATATTTTTTCCACAATTTCCGAAGATATCTGAATTATTTAAATCACTGAAGGATGAATGGAGTATTGCAGACTCAGCACTGCATCCTCTGCAGCATCCTTTCAGAGGAGCGGGAGAGTAGGACAGAGCACAGTAAATGTAGCTCGCCGGCCCTGGCCGGGGTGTTTGTGGTGCAGCAACGGGCAGCGCCGTCATTTCCAGTGGGGCCGGGGCTGCCCNGTGGGTGTGGGTGGTGGCACTGTGGCTGGCGTGGGTGTGTGAGGTGGCACTGTGGCTGGCGTGGCTGTGTGAGGTGGCGTGGTGGCACTGTGGCTGGCGTGGGTGTGTGTGGTGGCACTGTGGCCCGGCGTGGGTGTGTGTGGTGGCACTGTGGCCCGGCGTGTGACTGCAGCTCACCGGCAGCGGGGCCAGGCGAGGGACCTGTGCGCGTTACAGCGGGGAGAGGGAGCTCCCCCTCGGCGTTGTTTGTATTCTTTAGAGTGCGTAAAGCCAGGGATTAATGCTGGGTGAATCTGTTTCAAAGGAAGCAGCTGCCTCAGGGCTGTTGCATATAAGACAATTGCTGCGTTTCAGCTCTGAAGCAAAATAAAGCTTGTGCTGTGCTCTGGTACAATGCTGCACACAAGGAAAGCAAGCACTACATTTGAAATTTGGGTCAGGCATTCAGCCTGGCAAATGTTTGTCAATATCTTGACACTGCAGAAACCTGATAATACCTTAAATATTCATGTCAGATGTGTTGGCACTTTTCAGACTTGTTTTAGATGAGATATTCCTTTCTGGAATTTTTCAGAAGTGTAAGTGAGGTGACATCTCAGATTCACTCAGCAGGATATGTTGAAATTCTTCATGTGTTTGGTGGCTATGAATATGCTGGGCTGGGTCATGCTGGTTTGGTTTTTTTTTCACTATTTGTCTATGAGCAGCTGACAAAATCTCAGCACAGCTGACAAATTTTGGCACAGCTGACAAACCAAGGCATTGGC
This sequence comes from Callaeas wilsoni, assembly GCA_013398955.1. Lineage (NCBI taxonomy): Eukaryota > Metazoa > Chordata > Aves > Passeriformes > Callaeidae > Callaeas > Callaeas wilsoni. The sequence goes on along the minus strand of VWPU01005390.1, from coordinate 34,164 downwards.
AGTCAGTTTGTCCCTACTTACAATAAACTACTTGTAGCTCTCGCCCCAGCTGATTGCTCCTGAAAGGATCTTCCATAAAAATTTCTTGTTTTGAGCAGTGCAGAGATTCATGGTTAGCTGGCCATTAGAGGAATATAAATTGGAGGGAACTCTGCAGAAGGGCGAGATGGAGGAAGCAGGAATGCTGCAGCTGCCGGTGCATCTGCCCGTGTGCTGGAGGCAAACGAGGTGGCCAGACTGGCCACGGGGCTGCAGCATGTCTGCTCTTCCCTGCTCTCGAGGACATGATGTAATGCTCCCTGACCAAGATGCGTCTTACTCTGCCTCACTCTTCTTTGTAGGCAGAAGACCTCTGTTTGTTCACCACCCTGCATCGGCAGAAATATCCAAGGTGAAAAGTTATGAACGCGGAGCTCAGCTCTTAGAACTGTCTCACTACTGTCACTAGAGTGACATGTTCAGGTGTCAGCCTACCGAGGTGTGTCAGGACTCACAGAGGAGGATTATTGATTTCATTCAGAAATTGCAAGAGGTAGTAATCCAAGCCAAAAGCAAGAAAACCCTAATCTTGGTACTCCCTCCAAGTGAGGACTACCAGGGTTTTTTGGGCGAATCTTCTCATAAACAAATGAATAAAGTGTTGGGGCTGGAAAGACAAGAATTCGAGGTGTTACCTACAGAAAAAAAAAAAAATTTGTACTCACTTAGGTCAGATCAATAGGAGCAATTGGAGTGGAAGAGATTTAAATCAGAGGAAAAAAAATTAATTTGTTCATTAAAGTAATTCTTCAGGAAACTTGTGCTTCAGAATATCAAATTATGACAGAGAGATTCTAAAATTAAAAAACAAACTGACTTCATAGAAAAGCTGCCTCTAGAGAAAAGGGAGAAGTTTAGAACTGTAATTCCTGAGAACGAGTTGCTGGACATTATTGTTAGAGGCAGTAAATGCTGCAGAAATAGCACATCTTTCCAACACGTCCCTGTGACCAAGCTCGGGAACTTTCTCTGGGAGCTGTGCCTGCTGTTCCAGCCCTGCAGTGTGAGGGTTATAGGATGTTAGAGCACCACTCTCTCTTTGAAGGATTCCTTAGCCCCATTTTCCTTCTGGGATATTACTTTTGCTTTAGGCTTAGTGTATGAAACGCACCTAGCTCAGATATTTATATTCCTTGTTTGTCTGGGAAATCCAACAATCACCTGTAAAGAGACACTTCCACTGCTGTTCTGCTCTGGCTTATGTAATTTCACCTGTTAAGTTGTCTCCAGCCTTCCCTTGGTAGTTGTCAGTTGCTGCAAATGAAATTTTTGCAGGAGCTAAGTCTTTGCTCTCCCTTGTTTTGAGGCTGGCTCCATTTCTTTTCATGAGGGCTGGGCTTAGTAGCAAATTCCTGGGTCCCAGAAATAGTTTGTCAGATATTCATACAGCTGATAAGAAGAGAAAGTTTCATTTATTTTCCTGTCTCGTGGAAGCTCGTATCAGGAAGGTCGTTTCCTTCCACGGCTTCAGGCGTGTAGCTGCTCCCGAGGCTGCAAGCAGGACCGTTTCTGCGGCATGCCCAGCCCCGCGGTGGGCAGCGGTTCGGTTCGGCTCGGTGCGGTTCGGTTGGGTTCGGCCCGGCCCCGCCGCGCGCCGCGGCGCGGTGCGGTTCGGTTGGGTTCGGCCCGGCCCCGCCGCGCGCCGCGGCGCGGTGCGGTTCGGTTGGGTTCGGCCCGGCCCCGCCGCGCGCCGCGGCGCGGTGCGGTTCGGTTGGGTTCGGCCCGGCCCCGCCGCGCGCCGCGGCGCGGTGCGGTTCGGTTGGGTTCGGCCCGGCCCCGCCGCGCGCCGCGGCGCGGTGCGGTTCGGTTGGGTTCGGCCCGGCCCCGCCGCGCGCCGCGGCGCGGTGCGGTTCGGTTGGGTTCGGCCCGGCCCCGCCGCGCGCCGCGGCGCGGTGCGGTTCGGTTGGGTTCGGCCCGGCCCCGCCGCGCGCCGCGGCGCGGTGCGGTTCGGTTGGGTTCGGCCCGGCCCCGCCGCGCGCCGCGGCGCGGTGCGGTTCGGTTGTGCCTAGCCCCGCGGCGGGCAGCGGTTCCGGCCGCGCCCCCCGCGCGGCGCGGGAGGTCTCTGGGCTGCCGCAGGTGCCCCGAAAGGCGGGGGCGCGGTGGAGCCGCTCGGGCAGCGCCGGCGCTGCCGGGGGCTCTCGTCGCCAGAAACTGGGTTGCTGTTGAGTCCTGGGCTTTGATGACCCCGTTCTGTGAGTTGTTCCAGAGCTGTCAGCAAGTGCAGGCTGTGAACCTTCTGTTGGTGCGAAGCAGAGGCTGAAGGGTCAGTGTGCGCTCTCTGTCCTGTGCCAAGATCTGCTGCCTGTGGGCTCTTCTGCCTCTTTTGAAGTCCATTTTCTGTGTGTCACTTTCATTTTACTCTGTTGATAATCAGATCCACTGCTTAAAAGCGCCATGAGAGAGCCCAGGTTAGAGTTAGGGATTCACATTTTCCCACAAAAACCTTTTTTGTGCCTGGAATCTCTGTGCACGATGCACACATTGTTACTGCAGAGCTCTCGATTTTGATGTGCTTGTAGCACTAATGGCCATGGTAGTGTTACTGGAGTGCGCTGCAGGAGGCAGCGTGTGATTTCTCCTCGCCTGCCCATCCTCATCGTGACGGCCTTTGCATAAAAGGCAAGGGTAACTTTTAACACGTGTTCAAAGAGGAAAAAGAAATCAAACCAGAAAAAGCGCACATAGAATGCCAGAAACAAGGTGTTTTTACCGGGGAATAGTAATTTTAGTGTTTCCTCATGTTTGGTTAGCATTCAGTTGCCACTCTTCTGATCCTGGAATAATGACTCTGTGCTGGAAATGTTATAGTAAGCTAAGATTTTTTTTTTTTCCATTAAATCAGAGGATGAAAAATTAAACCAGAAAGGAGAGAGCTTCTGTTTCCAGAAAGGTGGGTGAAGGTTAATTCTATCTAAGACCATATGGGTAAACATACAACCCCACTGGTCTGCCTGAAGAAAGTAAGATGAATGCCTTTAGGTAGGTGAAGATAAGAGGGCCTCCGTTCAAATTTGGGCCAGCTTCCTGGCAGAACAGGCAGCAGGTAAAGGGCTAGGAGGTAGGAAAATGAAATGCATGTCATGGAGAGATTGGGTCTCTTGCCTGACAGAGTACTGCTTAGAAATAGTTTGTTAAAATGCAATCTTGCCTTTGCATTCTTAGCTGTGTCTGTAGGTGAAGCTTTCCCTTTAGAAAGCTGATGGGTGTGGGATGTTTCCCGTGTCCCCCTCGGTGTCGTGAGTGCAGTCAATGGGGAAGATGCACTGCGGGTTCACTGCACAATGTTTTACAGAAAAGTTGTGTTAAAATGGGTTACATCAAATAATTTCTTAATACTTAATACTTAATGGTCACGCTTTTGTCTTCAGAGATAATGCTAGATCATGGAGTCTAGTTTAATATTAAGTATGTGTGAGTTTCTCACAAAAATCCCCTTTTTGAAGTACCTTCTCTTTCTGCCTGCATAAGGATAAGGCTGTTCCAACACCTCCCTGGATGCAGTGCTATGGAATACTGAGGCAGTGCTGCTGGCCTGGGGAGTCCAGCAACTGCAGCAGCTGGAGGCAGCAGGAATTTAGGGGGTGGGTAGAGTCTCATGATTTTCTTTTCATTATCCCTGGGCTCTTAGTCACTTCTGAAACCAGGTCACTGGGCTAGAGAGACCTTTTGGTCTGACTCAGTGTTGCTGCTTGGATGTTAATGCTGACAATGACAGCCTGACATTAATCCCTTCAGGGCTGAGAGTTCAGATTGAGGGTAAAATCTGCATCCCAGCCCATGGTACTCTTTTAAATGCACGTTACTTCTTGCTGCTCTCATTTTCTGAGACAGATTCCTGCAAGCTGATTACTACAGCTCCTACTCTAAAAAATGGTGAATCTTATGCCTTGCTGATGAGTTTATGGCTGTTAGGAGTTTGGCAAACTAGATCGTCATTTAGCTGTGTGCAAGGATTGTCACTTCATTCCCTTTTGATCATTTATTTAGTGCTCAGTGGTAGAGTCTGATCATCTTGCTCCTTTTTCACACTGTGTTCTCCCTGTGAGGTCACTGATTATCCAATTATGTGGCATGTTTGAGAAACACAGTGACATTCCCCAATAAAAAGCCAGATTAGAAACAGAACAATTCACTGAAATGATGGTGCAGTAAGTGTCATATTAGCAAAGCAATGTACGTTTGCTTTATTTCATTAAATCTGATTTTGTCACCTCTGACCCAACATCCAGTTTACAGCATCAGGGCTGTGAGCCCACTCAAGGCTGGGCTGTCCAGAACCAAACTCCTCCTTTTTGGTGGTTAAGTTATACTGGGACGGATTGTTTTGCATTCCTGTAGGAACAGTGACTGGAAGGAAGAAGATCAGTGGGTTTTCCAGACTGTTATCAATCAGTACCCAAGTGATCTTCAGAGGAGGAGGACTTTGTACCTGGATATGCTGCAGAGACATCTTCCTCACAAATCCAGGCATGAGCTGGTCAGTGTTCATTTATATTTAAATATCTATTTACATATTCATTCAGTTATACAAATTCTTAAACTATGTAGTGAACAGTTGTATTAAAGAATGTATGTTTCTTGAAGTTTTTTTCATTTTAAAATTTCTTAATTATAAATTTTATTCTGCACAGTAAAGAAGAAATATCCCTGTTTTCAAAATGCAGGAATTTTAAAACCTATCATCTCTTCAAAACAAGTCCTGGGCAGATTTTATAGCTCCACATAGTCTTACAGCCAAACTCACAAAAATAATTTGTTAGCATTGCTTCTGCTCTACAGTTTTATAGCTGTGTTATGCCACTCTGCTTCTCTTGGTGTTTTTATTTTTCATGAGGATGTACAGCCTTGTTGCACTGTCTAGGAATAGTTATTTTAATTGTTCCGTGGCACATAACTTTCCACTCTCCCTGCTGTATATCTCCCACTCTAAGGGAGAGGCTATTTTTATATACATAATGCCTTTCAAATTGATTGCTGATTCCTCTTGCACTCCACAGTGAATAAGCACATAGCAGCTAATTGAGAAACCCATTTCAAGGCCAGAACACTTCAGGATGTCATAAGGAAAGTAGGAGGCTTTTTTTATCTCTGTCTGTATTTTTAGACCATCTACTTCCCTGTGTTTGAGGAGTGTCTAGTGCAAAGGAATGACAGTGAAGTGATACTGATAATTAGCCAGAGTTTCACTAAAAATAAGGTTCTCGTGGATTTCAGAAATTTTGCCTTGGACTGAATAGGGCTGAATAGTCACAAACTTTGGACGATGGAAGTGTGTTTTAAGCACGGCCACTATTAATGGGTCTCCCTACTTCTTTGAAGGTTCATTTAAAATTTAAAAATACTAAATTTTAAAATCCTGGTTCTACATTGAACTGATATCTCTTGGTATGTGTATTAGCATGACAACTGTGGAAATGTTAAACCACTGCTCCGAATCTGTTCTTAAAATGTGCGTGTCACACTGGAAGGGCAGCCCGAGAGCCTTCCTCGCCTCCTTCCCTCCACGCACAGTGGGCAGGCACTCGGAGCCTGATCCCTGAGCAGCTCCTCGGGGAGCTCCGTGTTTGGAGGAGCAAACTCTCCAGCTCCTGCCTGGCTCAGGAGCGTCTTGGCTTCAGGAGCCTGTGAGTCTGGGCAGCAGCCCTGGCAGTGGGAGCTGCTGAGGCAGAGTGCTGTGCTTTGGCCACAGGGAAGCTCGGGGGGCACCTTCAGCCAGCCACAAGCTGATAGGAATGTCTGTGAGACAGCCACCAGGTGAGTCAGCATCCCCTGCTCCCCTGCCAGAGGCCTGGAATTAGCATCTGGAATGGTCCCCTTGACACCTGTGAGCAGCCAGCCATCTCTAGAATCTCGTTCATCCCTATGTATTGTGGGGGTATAAGACAGGTTTGAGACTCTACTGCCTCATTCTATGCAGCCTTACCTGATACTGCTTCCATCAAAGTCTTGAACCTTGAATATCCTCGTGAACCTCACTGAATCAGGCCAAAGCAAGTGGATTTCAGATTAAACACTCCCTGGTTTTGCTAGGTGGTGACAGTGGTGGTGGCACTGTGCTTCTTGGCAAACTAAGATTCTATTTCCAAATTTCCTGCTAGGAAAGAAGTGAAGCTGATTCCCTCCTGCACTGCTTTTTTACAATTGCTGTTATTGGTGCCCTGTTTCTCTGCAGATCAGAATTTGCTAGGAAAAGCCTCATCTTGCTGGAAGTGCTCCATATCTCTGGAGATGTATTCGGAGGACCTACTTATATGTTATGTCCCTCAGGGCAGGGGGGGACCGTTGCATTTCATTTATTCCCCTTGCAAAAGTGTAGCTGAACGAAGAGCAGGGCCAGGAGGATGTTGTAGTGCTGGCAGAGAGGGCCACGCTGGAGGGGCGTCAGTGCCCAGGGCGCCGGGCGCCGGCGGCATCCCTGGCACCTGGAGGAGTGCGCTGGCCCTGTGCTGTGGATTCCATGGGAATATTGGTGATACAAAACGAAATCAATTCCATGCGAGGTTTGCAAAAACGTCTAGAATTTTAATTTTATTTATGAATAGTTTTTAAGCCTTTCTGAAATGCTTTGCTCTTTCAGGTTGCTCATGAGAAGGCTTGGGATCATTTCCATTCCCTTAGGAGTCAGCGCAGAGTCTTGCTGCTAACCTGGGCTCAAGCTAGGAAAGCCTTTGTCCTTAGGGCAGTGGCAACTGCTGCTGAAGCTGCTGCTGCTCAGGAGGCAGAAGTGGTGCTGGCTGATTCCAGGCAAAAGCAACTGGAGATCTGTGCTGGTCTGAAAGCAAAGGTATGTTTGGTCATAAATCCGTCACCAAATCTGTATCTAACAGATACATTCAAAATGAAGTTTTTTACGTCAACACTAATCTGTTTTCAGATAAGTAATGGATATCTGTCTGCCCTTCTGTTTATTTTTAAGAATACTTTTTAAGACCTGAAACAATGGATCCCATGACTTGTTGCCCTTGTCATAGAAGGTTCACAATATTCTGACTTACTGTGGTAAGAGGTGAAAAAAGATAAAAATACCTTTGTGGTTTTGGTAAGTGAATAAAATAAAGTGGGAGGAGGCTGGACACAAGAGGAAGATGTTGTGATGTTCATACCTAAGGTGTTTGTAGGAGGAATCCCATATCTGGGCATGAGAAGCATGTTAAGATTTGTTTAAACTGCTCTCTGTGATTTTTTGATTTGCACAGAAATGAACATCTGAGAGCATGCATGATGTGTTATTCTCACTTTACCAATATTCTCTCTGCTGAGCCCTCACTTTTCAGTGAAATACTAAACACTTGATTTAGGTTTTCTATGTGAAGGAAAGCATGGTAAAACCTGTTCTGTGAGGCAGGATTTTGATGTTGATGCTAGTTTTTAGTTAGCAATAACACAAAAGCCCTTCTGTCTTCTGTTCTGGAGCTGTCTGGTGTAGGAAGGTTTGAATCTAAACGCTTTAGGGTTAGAAACTGTCTGGGCATGACTAAGTGGGGAGTACCCTGCTCTGACTCCTGTGTCAGCCTCCCTTGAGCCAGGGGCAGGAAGGAGTGGTTCTCTGGAGCTGAGAGGATGTTTGGTGATTTTTTTGCCTAGGCCTTCCTTTCTGGAATGCCTGTGTGTCTCTTACCTGCACAACTAGAGATGGAAGGGCCAATTATTCCAGAACTGTGAATTTGAGTCACTTTTTTTTTCCCTTTGTTTCTTTTATTTTTCTTCCGCACAAGGAGTAACGAGCTGGTTCTGTTGTGCTTTGTTGTTTCCACGTAGTTTAAGATTCTCACAGATGCACTGAACATTGTCAGAAAGTTTTTTGGATTCTGACCTCCCGTTTTCAGGGACTGTTTGAAACTTAAACTTATTAGGCCTACACTTTTCAAGGGTGACCTTCAAAGGGATCTTTGTTAAAATGTTGAATGTTTGAACTAAACCATCTCACCTGTTTCCCAGAAAAGAGGAATGAAAAAGGAACTTTTCTTTCATTAAAGGAAGATATCATTGTGACCTTGTTTTTATCAGCTCCACAACTGAAAGGGCTGGAGGACGGAAGCTGAGATTGGGCACAGAGCTCACTCATTTTCAGAGAAATGATTCTCAACGTATCCATGGGTTCTGTTTTGGTTTGATGGGGATATGCATCTGAAAACTCATAGTTTGCCCAGTTATAGTTCATTTTACAGACTTGTCCTTCTACACTTCTGGACTTTACAACTACAGAGTGTTGGACATGGAAAGCAGCTGCTGGCAGGTAAAAGGGACCTCTGTCCAGTGAGCCAACTCACGCAGGTAAAACCCATCCTGAGAGGGATCCATGAGATGGGTAAAAAGTGAATCTGTCTCCGAGGGAAAGAGTGTGGAACTGGAAATCAGGAATTAGGGCTGTTCTTCCACCTTTTCTTTTTGGCCATTGACTGACTTGGCATTTTGCATTTCAGTCGGTTTTGCATCAGGAGTGGTACGTGTATCGCTTTGCCAGAGGCAGTGTAGCTGCTGTAATGGTTTACCTGTAAGTGAACCCTAGGCATGCTCATGAGGAGGTTGTGTCTGACTGGCAGGGACAGAGATCTCCTTGGTTACAGCAGCAGGTTTCAGAGAGAGCCACAGCATTCGTGTGCCATCTGTGAAAGGAAACGATGGCACCCACTTGGAAAGGTGTATCTATCTATATATGTATATACACACACATATATCTGACAGGCTGTGCACTGTTTTAGTTACTGCAATAACCACAAGGTATCACCCAATGTTAATATAGTTCTCTTCCTCTGTCAACAACAAACCAAAGGGGCAGCAGACTGGCTAAAGAATACATGATTTAAAGCTGCTTTAAATGCACTAGAATCACCTATGCCGTTGGTGAGACTCTAGGCCTCGTGACTGATGGGAAGGGATAATTAAAAAGTAAAGCAGCAGAGAAGTTAAATTAATATTTATAGCAGTTTTTACCTGGGGAAAGGACTTTCAAATTTTTATTCCATGTTCCATCTCATGGAAGATCAATGCGTGTCCTTAAGAGAAATCAGAGTCCCTAAGGAGGAATTTTGGAACAACTCAAGAAGCTCAGGTGAAATAAATCACAAGGGCCATATGGTAGTCATCTGAAGGAAATAAAGTGTGAAATGGATAATGTTGGGGAGGATACACATTCTTAAAGAGGAAATGTTCCTGGTACTTATCTTTAACATCCCTGTTTTCCATGGGAAAGCAAACAAAACAAATCCTGAGGGGTTACACTTTGATGAGTGATCAAGAGTCACTCAGATCTGGTGTGCTTTGTGCTGTGGGAATCTGATCCCCCCAGGGTTCTGGAGCAGACACCGTGTAAAACAAATTCTCTCTGTGTAAAATTCCTTTTTCTGAACAACACAGAGAAGCAAATTTTTCCACGTCACAAGGTAGGTAAGGCGTGAGGTGAGGAGTGATCTTTTCAGAGGCTTAGGAGGTGCTGCCTCACAGCTGGGGTTTGAAGTACTTGTATTACATCACAAATTCAGCTGAGGTGTCTGCATGCATTCCAAACATTACTTTTCTATTGAATCTACCTTAAAATATTTGTAATCTAGTACTTTCCATCTTCACATAAAACAATTTTAAAAGAAGACTCGAGGGAAGATCCACAGCAGCAGACATTAGGACAATTGGATCTCCTGTGTGTGCTGCTTAGGGGGGGCTTTTTCTTCCTCAGCACAAAGCTGTATGCCTGCTTGCCTTTAAATCTCTTCTCTTCCTCATTTTGTGCTCCAGGATTAATCCCCACTCCAGTGCTAAAATCTCTTACAACACATTGTGAATTTTGGGAGAGCAGCTCTTGCATTTCTTATCCTGGCAGAAACTAAGATAAATTCTTTTCAAAAAGAAAAGCATTAGGTGGAATTAACAGGGATATTGCAAATTGTATAAAGCATCTTGCAGACTGCTTTCCTTCTCCTTTCCTGTATTGTAAGAAAGGACGTGACGGTAAACTTAGGAAAAAAAGAAAAATCCCTATTCACCATGTAGTCAAGTCACTGATTTAAATGCTGTGGCTATCAGAGATCAACATTGAAGTATTACAACTGAATGTTAAAAAACAATCCACAGAGTTATCACATCTAGTGCTTTGACTGTAATCTGATCATTTCAAAAGAAACTTTTTAAAAGAATAAATATTTGAATAGTGAGCTACTTAAAAGAACGGTTTTCTTTTTCAGAAGTGTTGTCTATTCACCACTGAGTTGACCCATTCATTTGTTAGACATAAAAAATACAAGGCAGTTATAATAACCTAAATTTTAAATATAGCTACTCATGTTTGGGGTGAATTCAAGAGCTGTAGGATGCTGTAGTGTTTCTCCAAAATGGATGTGAGCAAATGTCTAAGACTCTAATGTTCATCAAAGATGAGCCAGCTCTGACACAGTAGTAAGTTTTTAATCCAGACCTAACACACCTGGCTTTAACAGTCTGAGGTCAGCACAGCATTGACATATTGCGTGTTTTGCGTCAGATAAAGCTCATGCACAGCACGTGTGAAGCATTTGCAGAGGTTGTCTGCACGTTGGCCTTGCTTGCCCTTTCACCACCCTTTCTCCGCTGTTTTCCCGTTCCCTGCATTCCACCAATGGTGCTGTTGTCAGGGATCTGTCAGCCTCCTGCCGACGTCTCCCACCGTATTTGCCCTGCGTGCCCGTGGCCGCTGCGGGCAGGACTCGGGGTGCAGAGCCCTGCGCTCCGGGGAAGCCGGCCAGGGCAGACTGCTAAAGCACTGAGAGTGCTCCTTTCCATCCTTCCAAGGACACGGTTTTGCGCTTGATCCACCGCCCTTAAACCACAGGGAACAGGGGCTGCCGGCTACTGGGCGTGGGAGGAGCCGTGGACCGACCTGTGGCTCTGAGATCCATCGGAACCACCCACATCACCCCAGAACTTCAGCTGCTCAGAGGAGCACCTATGCCTCCGCCTGCGAGGCAGCCTGCTCAGCTGCCCGTCTGCTGGCTTTGCCGAAGCTTGTAAGATCTGGAGGAGGTTTGAGACAAGCTCTTCTCTCTCAAATCTAGTTGAATTTGTCCAGTGATACCTAAAGTTGCTTGAGGATGGATAACTAGACAAGCAGGCAGCTCCTGCTAACGTTTTTTTCTTAGAATGATCTTCTTCAGTGAGGAAAGTGGCACCCCAGGCAAGCCAAGCTGCACCAAAATTTTGCAGTTGTAAAGGTTCAAAGGACCTCTCCTCCATGTGATGGCAGATGGGACTACAAGAGAGAATTCTGTACCTAAAGAAAGCAATTTAGATAAGTAGCTGTAAATAGAAATGCAGCCTACTTAAGGTTATGCATGTGTGAATATTTAAGCCTATATAATATTTACACATGTTAATAAAATGTTGACACTCCTGTTGTCAAGAACAGAAAGATGTTCTCAATAATGCTGGATGAGGAAAAAGAGGATCTACAAGGAGAAGCTGTGAGAAATAAACTGTTCACATGCTGCCTTGAGCAAAGATGATGTGACGTGCTGTCGGCCCCATGGAACTGCCACTGCTGCTTACTGGATGCCAAGTTTTATCCGTGCTGATCCCAGCCCTTGTGACCAGTTTCCTCACTGAATTCGGTACCTGATGTTCCTCCTCAGGTCATGACTGAGGGTTGTGCTCAAGTGCTTTTCTTTCATATTCCTTTTTCAGATTTAAACACTTACAGAGCTGATATTCTGTTAATGATCAAAACAGTTACTTTTAACCACTTTTCTGATTTTTCTACTGCCAAATGGTCTAATACTGCTCTAATTCTTCTCGTAGGTCTTGTGTAGGCCAGTAAGATGCAGAAATTGTTAGCTTTTACCATTTACTGTTTGTCATTCAAGACGCTGTGGAGTCTTGATGTGATTCCTGGTGCTGTTCAGAAGTTTTCAGGGTTGAAGAATCCCCAGTTTAGAGAGAAAGGGGCAGGTTTTTAGAGCTGAAAGTTACTGGAGTCTTCAGAGCACCACCTGTTAATACCACACGAGTTTGTTGTTGACGACATGTGGATGTTGATACCTGCTGATGTCAGAACTTAACATGTGACTGTGCGGCCTCAGGACTCTGTCCAGTAACACAGACGAGTTCTGTGCCAGGACAGGAGAGCTCGACTGTGTTCCCAGGGAGAGGGAGCACCCTTCTGTCTGCTGAGCAGCTCTTTGAGTCGTTGCTGCCCTATAGCCCCTGTCATGGGGAAGTTGGGGGGTTGTATTTACTACTCGGGCTTCATGTGGGTTTTGAATGCCATGAATGTAGTGGACCCCGGAATTCTGAGCATCGAACCACAGAAGCACGGCCAGCAGGACCTCTCTGGGCCTCTGCCCCCAGCATCTGAACAAAACACGTGAACAGCAATGGCTCTTGCTGAATGTTGCTGCTTGATGGGGATATGCAATATGGAGGCCCCACGCAAATCTGAACTTTTCCCACCTCCTTCTGCATTTCCTGACATATTGGCTGTTTAAAACCTTTGTGGCAGTTCAGGAGGTTACTGACACCTGAGAAAAGAAAAATGGTATGTACCATGCTTATAAAAAAGCACTCTCTAAATTTAAAAAATGATGGCTTTTTCATATTGTTTGGGTGAACTCCCCCTGCCGTGTAATATTTCAGACTCCAGGGAACTGTTCTTAATATACACTTTAATTTTTTCCCTTTTATAAGCTCTAGTATTCACACCCTGAGGCACCCATCTCATTAGCTTTCCATTTAGGAATACACACATACACTTCCTATTCTTATTGTATTTCCAGGAATAACACTGTTAATATTTTATATTTCAGCGTGTGGTGGCTTTGAATACTGCAAGTCTTTTTTTGTTATTATTAGTTAATACAATTACACATCACTAGCGGGTCTCCTATACATCCCAGTTTCCTTGGCAATGTCAGCTTTGTTGGGGCACGATTTACTTGTGACTTCTAAAACCTTGGCAGGCAAGTCTCTGCGTGGCGATGCAGAAATCCGTGAGGTGCCGCACAGAGCTCGGGCAGCGCCCGCGCTGGGCCTGCGGCGTGTCCGCAGCTGCTGGAGCTCCTGCGCCTCGGCGTCTGCTGCCGGCGCCGCCGGGGGTTCCCAGCGCCGCTGTTTCCCACGCACGGCCAGGCCCCCGCGGGAATCCAGCAGCGCTGCCCGCGGGCCTCGGGGCGCGCCCAGCCCGGCAGGGTCCCTTTGGCCGCACCAGCTGCAGCAGCTCTGTGCTGCGGGTGGGAACGGGTGCAACATCCATCCCGTACCTTCTCCCTAGCCCTGGCAGACAGGGAAGAGTTCGAGTAGTCGAATTAGAGTTTGTATTGAGAAATTGTGGGTGAATGCAAGTATGTTCGAAAAAAACTCCTTTTTTATTTCCGAAAGAAATGCACTACTTTTTAGTAGTCGTTGCATAGACATTTCCATACTGTTAATGACTTTAAAAAAGGTAAGTTTTGTAACACAAACTTCTATAGTCCTGTTTAATTTGTAAAATATTTAAATCCAGGAGATTTATTAGCCCATTAACCCAAGTGGGATATATGTGCTTAACTTCTATTACTCTTGAGAGAAACTGGGTGAATCCTTACTCTTCTATGGAAGACTGGGTCTTTAACTTTTTTTTCGTTCAACATTTCCCTCCCCTTTTCTTTAAAAGATTTTGTTCTTGTTGTGCACCTCAGAATGGCAGGGAGTTGCTGAGGCAGGAGACACAGATCAGCATGTGCTGCTTTTGCATGAAGTATGAACGACTGAGCTATCTTGCAAGTGAAGAGGCTGCACTGCTGGCAGTGAAAGTCACCTCTTAATGTTTTCCATGTTAATCTTGTAGTGATGTTGGTTTGGCCAGTTCTAGAGGAGATAGAAAGCAATGACTGTGTGTGCGGAAATAAAAAGTCTGCCAGATTTTAAAAAATCATCTTCCTTGTTAGATGATGTGTCCATTAGGAACTGAGCTGAGAGCAATACCCTTACTGAAGAGCTGATGCAATCCTGTTATTTCTTCGGCACAGAACTTCTTATCGCTTACCTTTTGCTTCTGCTTTGCTTTTTTCTCTTTTTCAGAACACACTAGAAAGGCATAGCTCTAGAATGGTCTTTTCTCTATAAACAGAATTCCTTCAATCACCAACTTGTTCCGAGGCTGCAGCCCTTATTTTAAAAATGTGAAGGAAAAATGTCGTAGTTGACGTGGTTTAAATGCAAATTTGCAATTGAGAGGCATTTTTTCCCTCTCTGTGCCTTGTGGCTTCCATCTGGAAGAATCAAGAGGTATCTCTGACTTGCCATAAATGGGATAACTCTCAGTTCTATATTCAGCAAGACCCTGAGCAGAGGAGATGGTGATGACGCAGGGAGGCTGGGAAGGAGGGGAGAGGACTAGAGCTGGTTTGGGCAGTAGATCAGTGGTTATCCGAACATCACGTGTTTCAAAGTGCTTTTGCACTCTCTGGGTTCCCAGCTTTCTCTCTCTCCCCTGAGCACAATGTAAGCAGCTGTAGGAGAGCCTGAGCTGACTGAGCAGTGCTGTGGGAAGGCAGCTGATGCCAGCTCTCATACAAGGCGGTGCTCATCCTTTCCAGAGCTTATTTCATGGTTCTCAGTGACTACTTGGCCTCTATCTGGACTGACCTAAAAGCTACTGGGCTGATTCTGTGGTCCAAAGGTACCTTCAGTAGGCTGACATGGAGCTTTGCCACACAATAGCAATTTTATTCGTACTTGTACTGATTTTTGGTGCAGATGACGTGCACAGTCTAACACTGAGCTCAGGCAGCCTGTGCTGGCCCCCCTGTGAAACATGAAATGGTGCTTTGTGGCTCTTGCTCATTGGGATTTCCCACCTGCTTTGTACAACAACCTGTGGGAACTGTGGGACAAATGTGGGGAGACACGTGTGTTTTCTTTCTTTATGCATGGCATTTTAAAAATACTAGATTCCTTTAAATAGTATTTGAATCTCTAGTCATCTCATAATGCCATTTTGCTGTTTGTGACCATGCATCCCTGACCTGCAGCTGTTGTGTTCCTGTGACCTCACCATGAACAGGCTGCCTCTGTTCTGCCATGGGCTTCTATGGCTATTCAAATTTTGTGGTTCTTCTTTTGCCATGTAGAATCTTCACTTGTGAAGTTATTTTTCTTGAAGAGACCCCCTAAATGTTTTCCCAGGGATTCTTAGAATCAATTGTGAACAGTTTGAAGAAGAAAAAAACCTGGAAACAATAATAAAAGTAAGGAAAGATGAACAGAAGTGTTTCAGAGATTGACAAAACTCTGGGAGATTCTAGAGGAGTATTTAGATTGTGTCATTTTACAAGGTTGAAAAAGAGAGCTAGAAAACATCAGAGTGGGGATCTCAGAGGATTTTCCTCTTATGCCTTCAGTTATGACAAATTTTTGCTTAGAATTTGGATTCTAGAAGCTTAGTATGTCTGCGTGGCACAGAGTGATCTGGGCTCTGGGTGTCATTTCTGACACTGTTCCCCCCAGGATTTTAGATCCGTTTGGTTCCTTGTGCACGTTTTCCTCGGTTCCCAAAGGCTGGTGTTGCTCCCTGCTTGACCTTTGCCGTGCAGACCCTCCTCACTCCAGCCAGCTGCCCTGTGCCCTGCGTACCAGCTGAGGAGCTTGATGCCACCTCCTGTGTCACCATGGGCAGCTTCAAGGTCTGTTTATAGCAAGTCATTGCTGCTTGAAGAGAAAATCTTACGTGGTGCTGTGTTACTGTGTGCTAATTTAATGGGCATTCCCAAGGAAAGACTCTCAAAAATTGGTTTGTCTTTAAAAGAGTTGTATCTGTAGCATTAGGTGAATGGTAAATACATTATTGCTATTCAGATGTTAGAATGAAAGAACTAATTTATTACTTTAATTAGTTTGTAGTGTACTTTACATTATTGTAATATGCAATATTGAAATAATGAACTGAAAAAAGGTGTGCATGCATTCTGTTCAGCATAGCAATTTAATAATTCACTTGGCAAAACCTCCTCTAATAATACATGAACTGTGAAATGTACTTGAAATGCCAATTGTAATTAAAAACTTTCAGAACTTAATGTTGGCAGTGCTTTTACTGCTAAAATGCAAACTGTTTTGTGGAACAGGCATGGGGGAGCCAGGTTTCACTGTATTTTCAATATTAGTTTAACTACTAGGATTTTTAAAAAATATTTAAATAAAACATTTACTGTTGACGCAGTAAAAGATACCGTTCTGATTTTGAACTTGTAGGAACGGAAGAATGCAATCAAGAACACATTAATTTTTTTGGTGCAGTCTGTGGTCCCAGATTGCTGCTGTAGCGAAGCAGAATTATTGTTTGGGAGGTTTTTTGTTCTCCAGACCTGCACGATCCTGCCTCTGGAGATAAAAGCCTGATGAATGCAGCAGGCTTTCTTGGCACGCTTCAGTTGCAGGAATGTGGCGGTTCAGCATCAGGTGGTCACTTTTAAGGAGCAGAACACTAAAAGGCAGGAAAAGCGCCCTGCGGAGATGCCTGAGCCCTTCTGCTCCGTTTCCGTCCCTCGGCAGCGCTGCCCGAGGCTCAGCACAGGTGAGGGCTGCCCACCCTGTCCTTTCTCAGCTCCTCACTTTAGCCCCTGACCGCAGGGACAGGGCTGCTTTGGGAATCTCTCCTGCCACCTCCTGCGGGTGTGGATTCCCCCGCCTGGCCCACGGTGTGTTGGGGCTGTGAGACTAGAACTGCTCTCCAGCACAGAGGATTTTAATGTTCAAATGTGGTTTAAGAAGTGAAACACACTGGTATTTGAATCACCTGGTTAATGGCTAATTTTTGTTACTTGTTACGCTTCACTCTACCTCTGCTCTGTTAAGAACATTTTATCCTATATGATTTCTACTCTTCTTCTGGGAAAAGCCATGGCATAACTCCAGCTTACAGAATCACAATCACGTTTTATACGTTTTGCAAGCATTGCTCTTCTGGCTTTTACTAATGTTCCTTTTTTGTTTGATTGGTTTCTTTGGTGGGATTTTTGTGAGGTTTTTTGTTGTTTTGGTTTTTCATTTTTGTTTTTTGTGAGAGGTTTTTTTGTGGGTTTTGTTTTGGTTTGGTTTGGTTTGGTTTGGTTTTTTTGGGGCTGTCTTTTTTTGGTTGCAATTATGTCCTTTTTTATCACAATTATAAATTGTTTTTAAAGGAAATTATTTTTCTTTTGCCCTAATGAAAAGGCATGGATTAGAAAACATGGGAGGGAGCAGGGATTATCTAAACTAATTTCATGTGCTGGATACAGAAAATAATAGCTGGGTATTTATGAACAGGTATGGTACAGTGAAACTCTCCTCTGGTGTCCTTGTTACCCATTTTCCTAATTGGCCTTGGGCTCATACATTTAAAATCCTAACTAAAAAATGAAAAAGTAGATTAAAAATTGAAATTAAAAAAACGGAAAGCATGTTCTACCCTGAGTAAATGTGTGTGTAAGTAGTGATTTAGGGCAGAGTAGGGAGCACTGCAGGAGATACACGCTGAGCTGTTGGCCTATTGCTTCTATCTGGGGAACACTGTTGTGAGATGAATGCTTTGTCAGCTGAGTGAAGTTCTGAATTTGATGCTTGGTTATGCTCATGTGTTTGTACATAACCTGTCAGAAATCTAGATTGTGCCCCAGTATTGATTTCTGACTTGGATCAAAAGGCTGTAATGAAAGAGCTATGTGGAAACACCCAGAGAAGGTGATCATGGCATGTCACAGGCTCGGGGTGTCACACACGCCACGCAAGCTGCTGGTAATAAACTGGATTAATAAGGAGGCTTGAGATGATCTCAGGCAGATCAGCGCCTGTATCTGCTCACTGCTTCGGTGTGGTTCGCTTCCTTCAGTCAGGTGTCATCACCCCAGACTCCCTGCTGGGATCGCTCTGCTCTCCACGGCCATTTCCAGGCACCAGTTCCCCTGAAGTATCAGGGAAATGCAACTTTTGTTGAGACCAATTAAATGGACTTGCCCTACTAATGGCTGCAATCAAACAACCACACGAGGCCCTGGTTAATAGGTAAATTAATATCCGGAGAAGACCACTAAAAGATCAAGAGAGTTCTCTGACATGCAGGGAACTGAACCTGCATCATGAACTGCACCTGGTGGCATTGGCCTCAGTACTGGAGAGCATTTGAAAGGAGTGAGAAGCAGGATGTAGGAAAATCCAAGCTTACAAAAAGCAATTTTTTTGTTACATAATCTGTTACCTCATATCAGTCGAGAAAATCTGTGATGTTATTACTGAAGTTTAAAGCTCCTTCAAATGCCCCATCAGCTTATCCCAGCTCCAATCTGAGTACGCTTTTAGCAGATTTCATTCATTGTTTGCTTGCTAGATTTTAAATCTTTTCTCTGTGCGGTTTTGCTTCGGTCTATTTCAGAAGCAAGGTAGAAAGGATTGCATCTTCTGACTCATTTTCAAAGCATTCCTTTTTGCGTTCATTAGCGTGGCAAGTGAAGGGTAACTGAAACAATTTAGCATTTTATTTTAGATTTGAAAAGCACCAAACTGCGTGAGCCGGCTGCTGGCAAAATTGCTACATGAAGATTCAATGTAGACAGCCCTGGTGTTACAAGTTTCAAGTGTGTGGGAAGCTCAATTCGCCTGCAGCAGCTGAGGCTGAGGAGACCTCTCGGAACCCCGCGGTCACCACCTGCCCAGGCAGGGTCAGGTACAGCTGCTGACCCAGGACTGCCTTGAATCGAGGTTTAAACAGCTCCACAGCCTCCCTGGCCAACATGTTCTAGTGTTCATCCAGCCTCTCAGTAGGGAAGTGATGAATGCATTCGAATTTCAGGTGTTTTCAGTCTGTGCCTGTTGTTTTCCCTCCTGTCACTGGGCACCTCTGGAACAGCCTGGCTCTGTCCTCTTTGCACCCTCCGCATTTTCAGGTTATTTTCATGTTATTACTTTGCCTGCGCTCTATGAGAAGACACAGCACTGTTCAGCGTATTGCAAAGAACAAAGTTATTGTTATATAATTGCTATTTTGGCAAGAAGCAGGGCAAGCACGGCATCGTTCAGAGATACAGCTCTCCGAGAACCTCGGACCATGGGAAGTGCTGGGTTTCTAAACAGAACATCTTTTATAAGCACAAACCAGAAGAATTAATAATCTGCACACACAGCCCGTGAAATGCAGTAAAGGTGGAATAATTATAAGCATTTTCATATCTTTGTATTAAAGTGCTGTAGTATAGAAAACCAGCTGAAAAATGGCTGCAATGCTTGTTCCTTAGAGGAATGCAGAGTGCTGTTAGTGCTTGACAAATCCATTACAAAAAGAGCTGGCAGGCCAACACAAAGGAGACATCATTAATCCTTTTGAAACCAGCGTGAAACAGATGAGCACACAACTGCTCTTGACAGCAGCGGGGTGAACCGGGGCCCACGCTGGCTGGGACGCTGGAGAGCAGTCACTGTCCATGGCCAGGTACAACGGGACAAGTTGTCTTCTCTAACCAGCGCAGTCAGGATCATGTCAGGCATGGATCTGTGGCACTCTGGGCTGGGTGATCCATCCCACCCCCAGGAGGTTTTGTTAGGAAGTGTGGCAGGCCCTGCAACAAGGGGTGTGGGGGAGCGGGGCCCCGTCCCGCCCTGCCGGGCAGCGCCGCCTCTCTTCCCACAGAGGAGTGGGATGTCAGGCGTGCAGGACCCCCAGGGTCTGAGCAGGGGGCAGGGGTCTCGGACTGGGTTGCACCCTCTGTAGCTGACAGAGGTGAAGTCCCTGCCGCTGGAGTGAGCCCTGGCTGGCAGCGAGGTGCTGTTACAGGAGTGCCTGTGCCAAAGGCTGCGAATGGACCCTGCTCTGTGACTCTTGGTCTCCATCCCTTCATAGGTTCTAAGTGCTGAAGGGAGATGTGAATTACTGAGATGGTTTTAGCAATTTTGCCTCAAATCTTTTCATATGTGATTTTATTGCATATTATGCCATCAATTGGGAACTGCACATGAACATGCAGAAAGGTGATGCCTGCCTAAATGATTGTGTTGTGGATAAGATTATAAATCTTACTTTGTAAGCAGGTGACATGAGTTTCCTTCCCAGTCTTAGCTTGGCAGGATTAGTGTTACAGAGTCTGCTGCAGGACTGTCTCTTCAACTGTTTCTTGCAGGTTCTACAGTGGAAAGCACAGCAGGAAGAAGCTGCTAAACTAGAAGCTGCTGTAGCTGCCAGAAGGAAAGAAAAGGAAGATGAGAGAGAAAGGCTACAGAGAGAACAAGAAACCATTCGTAGAGCTCAGGATAAAGAGAAAGTATGAGAAACATTTTTACATTTTTGCATATATTAATGTGTACCGTTGCTTCTAAAATCTGTAACTGATCTCATAGCACATGTATTCTTGTAAAGTATTATCTATTGATGTAGAGATGGGCAAATGGTTAGTCAGGTCTTGCTCCTGTCTATTTTAGCTCTAAAGCTGCCTGCTCTGACACGCCAGTTATGTTACTCTATTGTGTTTCTTAAAAACAAAAGCCTCAGCCAGTCAGTGTGTCTGTCACAAAATGAGCACAGAGGCACGGCTGGGCTTGACTCCACAGGTCTGTGCCTTTGAGCAGCATGGCAGCCTCGGGAAGCTCGCAGTGCTGCAGCTGTGTGCTGCAATGCAGCAGGGCAGCCCCGCAGCACAGCGCCTGCAGGACAGTGTTCCCAGGAATTGTGTGCTGGCTCCTTGGGAAATGGCTTGGAGGCAACTTACTAGAAACCCAGAAATGCACTGTAGTGAATGTAATGCTTTAGAAAATCAAGCTGTGCCACAAGTGTTTATGTTGGCCTTTTTACTTAAGTGACATGGCAAAAATCCTTATGGTTGTTTCATTGAGGTTGTACCTCAGAGTCCAGTGGCACGGAGAGGAACATTTAGTGAGAGTTTGCTGCTTAGGTGACCAGCAGCTTTGCTGCTGCTTCTCTTTTTGTTCCAGCTTGTCCTGTGTATTTGCCTTTGTACACATGGTGTTTGTAGTGGCTGGTGGCTCTGAAACCACAGGGAAGGAAGAGGCTCAGGGAGGCAGTGCTGACCCAACCACCACCAATATTCATTTTGTCTGTAAATATTCTGCTTGTGCAAACTTTTCTCTTGCTGTGTGTAATGTCTATATAGAGCAGTCCTCTGCCTATGCACAGATGGAATAGCAGCTGTTTGGGGTCAGCAGTCATACGTTTCACTGGAGTATTTTGCATTCTAGATCCTTTAAAGGGCTGCTAACCTTATACTGCAGCTGCTTTTCTGGGGAATGCAAGCAGAATATTTAAAATACCTGTGAGTAGTGTAAAAGGAATGACCACACTACCTGCTGTAACCTAGGTAAGGTATGCCAAGTAATTCCAAACCTGGGAACGGGTAAAATGCCATTAATTCTAAATACCAATGCTACAGTTGCTCTATTGGATTGCAGATCAGATTTTTTCCTGTGTATTTAAATACAGAATTTCAAAAATATCTGCTGGTCTCTAATTAGAATTTATAAGAGAGACTTCAGGCAAAGGGAATACAGAAGGGGAATAATTGCAAAAGAGAAAGTTTTATTTTATAAATATAAGTATTCCAAACAATATTAAATAAAAGCATTCTAAGAAATATGCTTATAGCCAGCCTTGTTTCCTGACTTTCACATGTTAAAAATGGCCTGCATGTACAGAAATGATTGGCTAAAAGGTTGGGACTCCTGAAACGTAAGCACTGATTGGAAGACCTATTTTAGGTCTGAATCATGATCGTGAAAGGTTTCCCTGCACAAAATCAATCATTCTGTGCAATGTGCTGCCCGTGGGCTGGGGCAGTCCCAGGCACACGCACAGGCTGGGTGCAGATGGATGGGGAGCAGCCCTGGGGAGAAGGACCTGGGGCTGCTGGTGGCTGAGAAGCTGCATGTGCCCCAGCCACGTGTGCTGGCACCCCGAGAGCCCCGAGCCTGGGCTGACCCCAGCGTGGGCAGCAGGGGAGGGGGGATTCTGCCCCTCAGCCCCGCTCAGGTGAGACCCCACCTGCAGAGCTGCCCCAGCCCTCCGGCCAACAGCAGAAGGACCTGGAGCTGATGGAGAGAGTCCAGAGGAGGCCCTGGAGCTGAGCTGGAAGAGCTGGGAATGTTCACCTGGAGAAGGGAAGGCTCCAAGGAGAGCTCAGAGCCCCTTCCAGGGCCTGAAGGGGCTCCAGGAGAGCTGGAGAGGGACTTGGGGCAAGTCTCTGGAGCCTAGAGTACCAGGACAAAGGGGAATGGTTTCCCACTGCCAGAGGTCAGGATCAGATGGGATACCGGGAAGATACTAGTTATTCTATGATATTGGATATAACCCAGTGCTGGGTTATTGGTTGGACTTAAAGATCTTTTCCAATGTGAATGGTTCCATGTTTTGCAACATATGTCACGGTAAGATGGGAATTACAAGCTTGCTATAAATTTCACCAGTAGTTTCTGAAAAACTGCCCTAGTTTATGGAACAGGATCCTGTAGAATTCATTCAAATGGAGAATTCAGAGTTTCGCTTCAGCAATATTTACTTGACTTCCTCCTTCTGCATCCCACTGCTCATCTTTCCAGATAAGCTTTCCTGCTCAGGTTTCACAGTCTTCCTTGAGGTCTTTCTTTCTCACTCGGCTTTGGAAAAACTCTGAACTTATGTAAGGAACACTCTTGTGCTTCTTCCTGTTCCTCAGCAGACTCTGCACCTCAGCACAATGAACTGGGTTGGATCCAGCCCTTTGAGTTGACCCAGGATAGTTTAACTCAAGGAACATTCACTCTTCTAAGCAGCACAGTTGAAGGGTTTGATGGCAGAGTAGGAAGGCAAGGAACAAATGGAAGTGGTAGTCTTCAGACTGTGGTGGAAAAATATATTCAAATTATTGTTCACAGTCTGATTTTGCTACTTTTATTGTGAGGGCTCCACATCCCCTTGCTCTGCTAGTAAATATTCTGTTAGCTTGTAGTGCTCTAAAATAGAAATCTTATTCTAAAAGGATCAAAATTGGAATCTCTAACTTAATGCTTTTCTTACTTGCTTTGTTCTCACTGCCTGGGCTTTGGAATGAGTGTTAATTTGTTTGCTGTATTTGTTCAAACCCTAGCTGAAAAAATACTGGGCTGAGAAAGAGCTCAAGTGGCAAGAACAGGAGGAGAGAGATCTACAACATCTGGAGGAACTGAGAAAATTAATGGCTGAACAAGCAGCCAAAGACAGAGAAAGGTAAAAGAAATTAAATGTGAATACCTATAGTATCAATAGGAGCTTCTTATAATCTAATTTTGATCTCCTGACTTTCTTATTTAGAATAAATTGCGGATAAGTTTGGTTTTTTTCCTTTCTGTTTGGTAAATGCTTCAAACTGTATAGTAAGGTTGCATCCTAGGTGATTGTATCCTAGATGTAATTTATTTCAGTTTGAATTAATTCACATCCATCAAAATTTCAGACTATTGTAAGCACTAAACTGTCATAAATTGTAGCTGAGTAATAAGACCTTCTATATTTCACTTTGCAAAATGATTTATAATCAGGTTTGGTTTGTTTGAGGGGCAAGTGAAAGGAGCACATTCAGCACTTAACAGACTCAAAGATATTTATTGTTATCTTAGAGAGTCCTAAATTGCTCATCTAGTTGTAGATGCTCTTCACCTGTTTGATGGGATTTAGGACCTGAACCTGCTCAGGCTTGAATTGCCAAGTCTTTGTTGCACAATATGGCCTTTCATGGTGTGTTGAAGAAATACTGAATTTCATAGAGGAATCCCTCTGTCAGAGGAACATAAAACCCTGCATGTAGTCTGGTTATAACTGCTCTCAAAGCACAGGGTGACTCTTTTTACATAGAGGAAGCCACCAAATTGTGTGGACCAGGAATGCAATTAAAATAGGATTAATGTGCCATTGGCATTAGAATATTAAACTTGGGCGTAAGGATTCTGTGGGAAACACTACTTGAGTATTATTTTGTTAGGACACCTTGCTGACAACTTAATTTAAATGTCTATGTCCTTATGCTACAAATATATCTCTACCTTTCCTTAGACATGCCTGCAGTGGTTTTAGCTCATAGGAGAAGGAACACATGTATTTGAATTACTGAATTTCCAGTAGAACTGATCAGGAAAAACTGACTTTTCTCTAAACCTATGTACTGCACGCTGCCATACTGCTGGGAGTGTTCTTATGTTAATAAATGTTGCAGAATGAACACAGTTTGTTGAGGAATGCAGGGAGGAAATAATCACCCCTTCAAGCTATTGTGAATCAGAAGTAGGTAAATGCTCAGCATTCTGTCACTCGGGACTGACCTACTGTACAAAATGAAACATTTGACTGTCCAGGCTCAGGTACACACGTGGCATTGTCATGTGTCCTGACATGTTCCACCTGTCAGAGCACAGAAACTGGGTGTGAGTCTTTGCAGAACGCTCATGGAACATGGCACAGGCTGGTACCACCCTTCTCATCCAACACATTTTCAGGGCCTTTAGGGAAAGAAAAAATGAGCTGACTGACTACTCCAAGTACAGGAGATGGCCTGAGTAGTGCATAGAGTTTCTGGTAGGTACAATAAAATGTTTTTAAAACACTCTGCTGTTATCCTGAATTGCTTTTAATTAAACTAAATTAATTTAAAATTAACTAATCAGGTTTATTTATTAAAAAGAAACCTATTATCACAGAGTCACTATGGTGTTCTGTTTATTCAGGTCTTACTTTGTAATTGCAATAACCAGAGCTCTGACCAGGTCAAAGTAAGTGATTAAAGGCACCTGAAGCTGAATGTAGACTTTCAAGTGATTGAGTCCAAATTTGCATTTTACAGCTCCTGTCTGAGAGTGGAGACATTTGACTGATTGGGCATTTCATTTTTTGGCTGTGAATGTTCCTAGGTAGCTGCAGTTCTTTGTTGTCTCCAGGCAGTGTTAACCCACACATGCCTCAGCGCAGTGGGTGCAGCTTTGTGTGAGGTCCCATAGATGTTGAGCAAATAAAATGTGGTGGGAATAGTGAAATCAGCAAGAAATCCTATCAAGTAATGCTCTCTGCATTCAGAAAGTGGGGGGGAAGGGTTGTGATTCCTGCTCCAAGCACAGTATCTATTCTCCATTAATTCTTTTATCCAAGTACTTTAATACAAAATTTGTAAAACAGTGCTTACAAGAATCGCTGGGGTGAGATCTGCCTCAGTTCTGTCAAATGTCCCCAGATGTAGATAAAAATCATACTCCTTTTGTGCTTTCTTGTATTCCTTTGGTGCTGTCTGCTGATAGTGGTCCAGTTCTTAAAGCAGGGTGGAGGTGCCTTACCTGACTGCTGTATTTTCTTGCTGGTTGTTGTGTTTGCTGATAATGCAGAAAAGGCAGATTTAAACTCCTTCAGGCTGAGAACTGAGACTAAAACAGTTTGAACAAGAGCTCTGATTACTGGTGTGTTGTCATAAAAGGTCTGGGCTGGCCACATTTGAAAAGGAAATCAGAGAGTTCTGGTTCTCTTTTTTTTTCCTAATAAAAATGGAAGGTTTAGTAGCTGACAGCCTGAGAGAGACACGTGCTCCAGAGACGCAGCAGGTGTGAGATCCATGGTGTGTGCTCTGCTGGCTGGCATGCAGGGGAGCTCAGCCCTGTTCTCCTGGCGTGGCTGTGGGACTGCTCAGGGGCAAGGAGCTAGTGTGGCCCATGGGAAGCGGAGCGTGGGGCAGGAGGTGCCTCTGCTGCAGTCTCTGCTTTATACGTGCGCAGGATCACACACAGCTGTTCCGAATCTCTTCGCTCCACGTGTCTGTGTCTTTAGAACACTAAATTATAAGCTCTCTTTTAATGTGGTATCAACAACTACCAACGGCATTTAAGTCTTACTGTGCTTCAGAAATTAGCATCCAAAAAGGCAAGTGTTTGTTGTTACCAGTCCACTTCTCCTTTTTTATCTGTGCAGTGAATTTTAGTCTGGTTCTCCATCAGGTCCTTGAGGTAGGAAGTAGTTTGAAAATACATCACGTTCTAAAAGAATATTCCCCCCAAAAGCAATAGATTTGGCATTACTCTTGCAGGGTGAAAATAAAATTGGCATGGAATTGTGCAAATATTTGCACTGACTACCTGTGGGAAACAGGTTGGCACAGTCTTGCTCTCCAGGGAGGCAGCAAGAGGGAAATACCTTCACGTGTTCTACCCCAGCACCTGAACAGCTGCCAGCCTGGCCCCGGATTCCAAGGGAAGGCAAGGATTGCTCGGTGCCAGAATTTGATGTGCTTGACCCACAGGGACAGCGTGATGGCCACTGTTAGCCATGGGGTTCTGTTCACCAGGGCTGCACCTCCCCTGTGCCCTCAGAGCAGCTCTGCGCGGGCTCACCTCCCTCGTCCCTCCTCAGGGCTCTCACACACTCTCCTGAAACTCTCCTGGTCTCTCCAGACAAAGTAGTTTATTATTTCCTATTGAATATTTATGAGACCGTTCTGAAAGCAGAGTTTTAATGAAAATATTCTTATCAAAAATTACACAAATGTGTACCTGCAATGCTACAAAAGGTACCTTTACTGACACTAATCAGTTATGCTCATTTATAGCTGGTGATTTATTAAAATTGTTACTTACTGTGGTGCTTAAAAGCAAAATTGAGTATTAAGACATTTTGATTTTGAGGTTTTCTATAAAATTAACTTTACTTAGAAGAAATGGTAGCTAAAATGTTGCTAAGTGTAATAGAGTGAAAGGAAATTAACAACTTTATTTAGACGTGGAGACGGTGAAATCAAAGCTTGAGTAAACACTGGAAGCCAAGTATAAAAATGTATTGGAAGGGCGTTCCAGCTTAGGAACAAGATGTGCAGCTGAGTAAGTATTTCTAAGGGTGTCTGCCTTCCCTGAATGTGGATTTCATAGCTGTGCCATTGCCTGCTGACCATGACACTTCGTCTTTGTGAATCCTGGCCGTGCTGTCTCCAGCCCGCGCAGGATGACACCACAGCAGTGAGAACAGATCCTCCGCGGGAGCAGCGATCGCGGCCCGGCTCTGCCCCGCGCTCCCTGGCTGCTTTTTGGCAATCCGGGATCACCTGGGCCGGTTCAAGCTGGGCATGGAAAGGCCACAGAATGCTTCAGTTTAGCACTGCTTTGTACTCCTCCGTGCAGGAAAACTGCCAGGGGCAAGACAAAGTGTTTGAAGTTACGCCTGGCCAAGTGCCCCCCAGTCTCTTTCTTGGCTTTGCACAGAAGCTTCCAGAGTACTGAATTTCATGTTTGATAACTCTGGAGTATTTTAAAACGTGTATCACAATAGTCAGCTCAAGCAGAGTGAAAGGGTTTCAGTGTAATATAATTTTTGTCATTTTTTTAAGAAAAATGATGTTCTGCTTTTTTTATTAAATGTTCTCCATATAAAAAGCAGATTAAGCTTTTTCCCTGGTACAGAATGACCCCTGAGCACTACTGCTGTAGCTTTTCTCCTCCTAAGCTACAGTGGACACCATGAGAAACTGGAAGCCTCTCCTGGGTACCCTTTACTGGTGTGAACCTTCAGCTTTTTCCTTTCGAAGAAGAGTGTAAGTCTCTTGTAAGTGTAAGGTTTTTTTCTTTTCCCAGTGAGATGTTTCTTTTAATGGAAAGGGTTATAGGAAAGATTTCTGCCATACACAGATGTGAGAGAACATTTCTTCTTGGCAAAGAAAATGGGGGAGAAAAAAGAGTACCAGGGCTATATAAAGCATGCTAGGGAAAATCTGTGGTCTAGACATGGAATCTGAAAGGTTAGCCAAGTTGTTTAAAAGAACAACTGACCAACCAAAACCCACCAAAAAACAAATCAAAAAGCACAACTCTCCATACTCCCCTTCCCCAAAAAACCCAAACCAAAAAACTTCAACAAAAAGAACACGTTCAAATGAAAAAGCACCTTTGCCTTTCTGAGGTGCTTTGATGAGCCACCACAGCGCCAGAAGGTGGATGTAGACAACATCAGAGTGGTTTTCAGCCTGAAATGGCACCACGGACATGTGCAAGCGCAGCGCCTGTGTGCTCGGCAGGGTGCGGTTCCGGCGAGCGGTGCTGGAGGAGCGGCGGCTGGAGCAGAAGGAGCTGGCGCTGCTGCGGGCCCGGCAGCAGGAGGAGAGGGAGCAGCGCCGGGAGGCGCTCCGACAGCAGGTGGGCTGCGCGCTGCAACACGGGTTTCACGGCACGCCCGTGCCCACGCAGACCGCCGGGGAACGAGAAAAAGAACAGGCCCTCAAAAGCGAGTAAATGAACAAGGTGAAAGGCACCTTGGGTCTGAGCAACAGTAATTCTGTCCTGTTATAAATCCTATGTGCTTTGTAGCTCTGACAACAGGAACATTATGACATTAAACTGTACTGTAGGAGCTGTTGATATCTGAAAGGAGATAAAGAAGGTTTTTTCTAGGTCGGATGTGATTTTGTTCTGTGATTTTTTCTGGGTTTCGTTTATTTTAATAACCTTAAGTCTGCCTTGAGTCTTAGGCAAGATTTATGAGTAATTTATATTCTTTTTAAAGTCTGAAAACTTGCTCACCTTGGATGATTTTTCTTCAGAGATATTTTACTCTCTGAAACTTTTGCATGTTACTTTTAAAAGGACACTCATAAAATGCTTATTAGTGCTTGCTAATGTCATAGTAAAAGTATTGCTAGGGTTATTTTTTTCTACTGCTGACTTTTGAAAGAGTAATTTTGCCTTAATTTACATTTCTGTATGTAATGTCCTTATTTTTTCCTCCAAAGAGGCTGGTTGGTAGTCATGATCTGTTGAGCTCTTCCCACTGACTCAATTCTCTTGCCAGAGTAGAAAATGCTTCTAGAAGGGCCTTTGCCTGGGATGGTGATGCTCCCACTTCACTACACTTCTCTGACCAACATTTGTTCTGTGTTTCACACTAATGAAATGCTGCTTCATAAAGTATGTACGTTGTTTGGATGGGAGAGGGGAGGGGAAAGATCTTTATTAAGTCATTCGGCCTGTAGATTTGGGCAGCCTGTAAATACAAAGATGACATTTTATTAAAGAGGTGGGTGAAAAAATTACTGTATGCAATTTAAAGTTGTTTTTTACTGGTTTTAGCCATTCTTCATATGGGCTCATGACTTTAGTTATTTTGCAAGTGCATCTTTCTGTATTTTTCCAAAGTAGTACTAACCTGTATCTGAATATTTGAACACAAAGAAAGTAAACAATGAAAAAAGATTAACTCTGGAACGATACAGTGTCTGGGAGTTTTTGATACTGATCTAGCCACAGGAAATTACACAGTTAAAGCAGATGCACTTCAGAAAAAAACCCAGACTTGTATTACTTGGGGCATATCACTCAGTGTTTTTGCCTGTGACTCTAAAAATTGTGAACTACCACCCTGAACACCTTTGTTTCCATTGGAGGAAAAAGAAAAAAGTTTGGACTTCCAGGACTTGTGGGTATTGCAGAATTCTGAGGCTGCTGGATCCTTGTAGAGACTGGGCTGGACACTGGAGCTCACGTCAGTGTCTGCTGGAGAGCTCGGGGTGCTGTTGCTTCTCTCTCCCACATCCTTGCTGTGCCCAGGCCGCCTCTGCAGCAGGGACCTGGTGCCGCTGTTACGCTGCAAAGACAGTGAATTGTGGTGTTCTGCTCTCACCTTAGCTCTACGTAGATAGAGTGATTGTTGTTTTCATATTGTGTCTTTAGGTTGCCATTGTTGCAAAATTCGATCCAGCCAGAGCAGTGGCTGATACGGTGGCGTCAAAAGCTCGGATGGGCATTGGAACCAACGATGAGTTTGAGCTGCAGCAGCCCCTGTTCAGGCTGCACACGTACAGTGAAGAACAGGTAATGGGCTGCCATTGTGCCGTGTGGGTTACCCGGTGGGGACACGGGACAGTAACTTTAATGGTAAACCCTAACCAGCTGCATTAGCAGTAGAATACAGAATATAATGTGTGTAAGACAAATGCGTTAGGGGTCACGGGGGGGCGATCCCTCTGACCCTGCACAGGGGATGGAGGAGCTTGAGAGGGGACCCCAAAGGTCCGTTCAGGTTCAGTGTGGGACTCCTGGCTCTTCAGAAGAGCATCTCCAATGCCACCACTGGAGAGAGAACACTGGGCTAATTGGACTGCTGGGCAGTTCTGGTGCTTGCTAGGCATCTTGACCAATCGGTTTGAAATTTTTGCAGTTTGAAACTCACCCGTTTTACATTCTTATGCATTTATTTCCAAAAGTGCTTCCTTTTCACCTGCCCCGGTCAGTGGAAGTTCTTCCACTGTACAAAAGGGCTGTGGTAACCAACTACGGGCTATGCCTTTTTCTTGAAAGTTTATGCATAGCACAAGTCTGTTCACAAGCTAAAACTCAGTGTCTTGACCATCTTTACACTATTGCTGGATTGAAGCTCAGTTGGGATGTGATCTGCAGGGGCTAAAGGAAAAGAAACCAGTGAAGTGTAAATGAATCAGGAACTGAACTAACTGTACTCATGTTTCAGGGCACTCAGGTTGCTGAGGAGGCTGCTCCCTCAATTTCAAATGCAATCAAGGAACATCTTGGTATCTTTAGATTCCCTCACTGTTCCCTATCTGCTCAGTCAATGCATTTGCAATTATTCCCACTCTGGAATTTGAAAATTATGTTTACTAAAAGAGAAGAGCTATTGTACAATACTGTGGTGTAAAAGCTTTCTTTTGACACTGAGTAAGATGCAATTTAACAATATCTATAGCTAAAGTTGTCCAGCACTTCCCCTTTTAAAACATTTTAAAGCTTCTCAGTCTGGTAACGGAAAGATGCGGGTTTTGTTTGGTTATTGAAATTCCCCAAATCTGACCAATGTACAAGGTTCTGACAAGTCTTAAACATGCTCCGAACATGTATATTTGGGGCCTATACCTTAATTCTCAGCATGCTCTTTCTGTTTCAACTCCAGACGGGTTTGGCGCTGCTCAGGCTGCAGTATGTGATCCCTGCCCAGCACATCCCCGAGCTCCTTCCCAGTGCTGCAGGGGCTGTGGATTGTGTTCCCACTGCTGGTCTCCAGCAGCTCTGGGCACTGGGGAGGTAATGCTGGAACTGGAAGCAACTTCTCTCTTTCTTCCTTATACTTCCAGTGCAGTCCCACCGCAGACCATGGAAGAGGGATTGGAAAGAGGCTTACAAATTTTGTCAGAGAAACTTTTGACAAATTTCAGAAGTAATTTCCCTGGGATTAATTGTCATTCTGACAAATGGAAGTGGCACTGCCATGTAAGCACAAGGTGACACTGTGAGAAAAATCATAAAGGCATTTGAAGCACTTGGATTCTATAGGAACAACCAGGAGGAGATTGGAGTCTGCTGCACTTGAAGCTGTGTGCACGGAGAACATGAGAGAAGGCAGCAGCTCCTCAGGGCGGTACTTTTTGGCTTCTATTGATCATTGCTGTGGTTTTTTTAACAGGTCATTTCTGACCCAAGG
The DNA here is from genome assembly GCA_013398955.1 of Callaeas wilsoni. NCBI lineage: Eukaryota > Metazoa > Chordata > Aves > Passeriformes > Callaeidae > Callaeas > Callaeas wilsoni. The sequence goes on along the minus strand of VWPU01005390.1, from coordinate 2,756 downwards.
CTCCGTGTCGAGCTCGCTCTCCGAGAAGCTGGACTGCATAAAACACTTTATGCAAGAGATGTTTTGTCAAAACTTCCACCACTGAAGCTTCCAAGAAGAGACATGGAATCTACAGCTTTTAAGCTGTAGAGCACCTCTCATATGGGGGGCAGAGAAGCATCAGGGGTTTGGTCTGGCCCACAACATGCAAACCTTAAATAAATTCCCTTTGGTTGTGTCCTAGAACTGCTCGGTTCCCCGTATGTGCAACCATTCTAAAGCACTCCAAGCCTTTCTGAGCTGTGCTGCACCACATTACACCTGCCTGGTGCGGGTTTGGAGGGTTGGGGTGTGTGCTGCTGTAGTATGATTGCCCGTGTCCCTTTTGACTGGGAGCTGGGACACCTGTGCATAAGGACTCCTGCACACAGCACAGGCCAATCTGATGTGCAGCACCTTGAGCAGGAATTCTTGGGATTTAATTGGCAGCAGAAGTCCAAAATAGCTTTGCACAGCAGTTACTTTAGATTTTATTGTGTTACATGAATAAATCCCACAATTTTCTTCCCAGATTTCTTGAGAATTTGATTCTTTTAGTTATGAAATCTTCATTGTTGTTAATGTTTCTAATATTCCTTGATTATGATAAGATGAAACTTAAACCTTTGTCTATATTTAGAAGGCAACTTGCTGCATCATATTTACTGCAAACTAGTCATACAATTTCATATTGCGGATTAGTTTTTCAGTATAAATTAGAAATAGAGCTGGGATCTTTGTTAATTTTCTGGTGTGACAGACTCCTGAGAGTGAGCACAGGGTCAGCCCAGGAGCAGCAAAATCCCAGTGTCACAGCTGAGTTATTTAGTGGGGAAATGCTGCAGAGCCCAGCCTGAGCTGGGGGAGTGATGTCTTCTGGGCTCAGCCTCTGTGCCTGTGCTAAAATTGCAATTCTGTGTATATTTGTTCTCATTATTTTGGTATCTCCTTTGGGGTAACTCGTTATTTTTAAAACACTCTTGGCCACCTCACAACTGGTTGGATATTCCTGCGGGGAGACCAGCAGTGCTTTGCTGTGGGGAACAGACTGGCTGCGAGACACTTCCCAGAAAGGCATCGTCCCAAACCTGGGCAGCTGATTTTCCCTTGCCTTTAAAAGCAGATCTAAAAGATAAAAATTTTTGCACCACTGAAATTGAGATTGTAGTTGTCATATTTTATAAATACCAAGATGTTAATGAAATAGTGTAAAGGGAACAGACATTGGATTTGAAAGAGCAGGCACAGATTTTTAGGCAGAGGTGTTTTTTTGTGGTTATTTTCATGTCTGTCATTTCTCAGGGTAGAGACTGAGTAGAAGTTTATAGAAGTGTGGGCTACCTCAGTGCAATGGTAAGTCGGGGCCTTTAGTGATACAGTGAGGCCAGAATGAGGTTTTTGGGGGGGATTTTCATGTAACAGTGGAGTGTGGAGGACATGCAGGTCAGTAAAAGGGTATTTTGCACAGCACAATCAAGGCTGCTCATGCAAGGAGAGCTCTGCAGACCCCTCGGCTGTACCCCAGCCTGGCCAGACACTTCTTTCCTGCTCTTGTGGGAAGGAGCTGGATGTTTCACGCTACTTCATCATCCTCCCCTTAGCATTGTTCACAAGAGCTGATCAAAATCCTTCAGGAAATGGAGATGCTTACAGTGACATTGGTTTTCATGATAAATCTTTCTACACTTAAACAACAACACAAAATCTTCCAAGTTACACACATGAAAATTGTAGTTTTAAAAATGTTAATGGTAAATAGGCTTCTCACCCCACACCTCTTGCAGCCCTGCTTTGTGGGTTTGGCTGGGTAGGGGTGGCAGCTCAGAGCTCAGCTGTCCTTATGCCAGGGATGAAGCACGGGCAGTTCACTCTCAGTCGTATTTTTATAAAGCCTGATGAGAATTTCTCTGTGAAAATTATTTGATTTCAAGATAGACTACTATTTTGTGGATTTTGTTAGTGAGAAAAGTGGCTTTAATGTTAACTTGTGCCTGAAGGTCAGGTCCTCAGCTGACCCCGGTTGGGTGTTGTGGTGTCCCTCTTCTGCTCAAACTCTGGCACGTGCCTGTTTGTGACATCTTTAAATAGTATAGGAATGAAAATCTGAACGGCCTTTGTAACAGCAGTAACAATAATGGTCGCAAATATAGATTAATTTTTCATGTCATTTACTTAGGTTTCATCTTTATGCCCAAAGCAAAGGGATCTTCCTGGAAGATCGCTGTGGGCAGGAGTGACCCTTAACAGGACAGTCCTTTGCGACGGCTGGAGCCAGGAGTAAGGAACGTGCAGCTCTGTTCCACAGCCCGAATTTCTGTGCCGATCTTGCCAGCGCGCTTCCAGCGGCGCCGCAGGCCGGCAGCTCCCGCACTGCGGTGTCCGCTGCCTCCGGCCGCTGCTGGCCCGCGGCGGGACCGACGCTCCCCCGTTCCCCGGAGCAGGGTCCGTGTGCCGGGGCGGGCGGGTCCCGCAGCCCCGCTCCCGGCGCGGGGCCCAGCGCCTGTCGCTGTGCTGTCAGTCCGTGGGGAAGAGCGAGGGGCCCAGCCCCAGGCGCTTGCGGATGAAGGCGGCGATCAGGCGCTGCGGCCGCTGCTGGTACTCCCACAGCACTTCGTGGGACGCCCGGATCTGGTCCCCCTCCAGCCGGTCCAGGAGCGCCACGCAGACGACGGCGGCTGCAGGAGGACGGAGCGCCATCACCTCGGGCTCCAGCCCAGCCCTGCTGGCCCCGGCCCTCC
>VWPU01005383.1:0-41537 GCA_013398955.1 Callaeas wilsoni | reverse complement strand
CGCGGTGCGGCCGGGCGCGCGCCGCACCCCCCTCGACCTCCGGGCCCGGGGCCCTTCCCGAGGGGGAGGCGGAGGGGCCGCGGCGGCGGGAGCAGCCTGGGCCCCGCGGGCGGGCTAGAGCCGGGCTGATGCCGCGGGTGCGGGCAGGCCCCGGGCTGATCTCCCGGGACAGGGGCGGACAGAGTCCGCGCCAGCCCAGGATCAGTCTCCGACAAACGCCCTGCGCCGTTTAACGGGCGCGGGCCCGGAATCGCCGAGGCAGAGGCTCCTCCGCGCGCAGCGACCGCCGAGTAGCGCAGACTGCGCCTAACAAAGCCCTGTGTTCTGGAGCACTTCCTGCGGGGAGCGAGGGGAAATCACGGCCTCGGCCTCTCCACACGAGACAGGACCAGTTCTAAATAGAAATTACAGCAATATACCCTGCCGTGCTAACTCTGAACTCTTTCCTTTGACAGCCAGGAGAAATAGATATGATTGTAGGAAAAGACCGAGAGGGTTTCTTCACCAATGGTCTGACCCTTGGTGCAAAGAAGTGCTCTGTGATCAGAGATAGCCTGTATGTCGATGGTGACTGCACAATGGACATCAGGACAAAGAGTCAAGGTGGTGAGCCGACATATAATGTTGCTGTAGGCAGAGCTGGACGAGGTAAGCACCCTTTTCTCTACCTTCAGATCGCTAAATTAGGAATGTGACCCTAAGCATAGACTCCAGCTATTAAGAAAACCAAACTCCTGTATTTAATGGCTAATTTTGGGAAGTGGTGCAAGGAGGTGGATGGCAGTGTTCTAGCTGAGTTCTGACTGCGAATTACATTCATCCCCATTCCCACCTGCATCCCAGCCCAGCACCAGGCTATGCAATAGTTAACAAGTCCCTAACAGGCAGGAGAAAGCAGGCTGCAGTTCCAAGTAGGCTTAGCTGGTATTCCATCACTTGATACCTGAAGCTCGGGAGGGATCTGTTAATGACAGGCAGTGACTGCAGCTTTCTCGTTGTAAATTGCTTGATGAAAAGCTTATTCTGCACAGATGTGAATCTCATGTATGAGCTGCTCCGACTTAAAAAGTTCTGTACTAACTCCTCTTGTACTTCCTATTGAGCCTGCTGAAGTCTGTCCAGGCAAAAAAAGCCTGTCCAGTTTGGTACCACCGAGAAATGTGCTTCATGCTCACACACCTGCTCCTTGTGCTCTTCATTTAACTTCCAGTAAAACCTATTATAGGGCAGCCACTCATCTGCAATATGAAATACTGGCTAGGAGTGGTGTGCCTTACATTGGGAACACCTGGGCTAGCATTTTTGGGCTGGCTGTGGAACAGGCTCATGAGTGGCAAGACTTTTGCTTCTAGGTGTAAAACCAAAGGCAGAGCAGGTGTCTGTAGGCTAGAGACCAGGGCAGGCATGCAGGAAGAGAGTTGGCAGCACTGAAGTGAAACAAGCAGAGTTGTGGCTTGTAAAATGCCGATGAGAACTGTCTTAAGGTTTCATGAGCAAATTGCTATGGAGATAGAATCATAGAGTCATTAAGGTTGAAAAAGCACTCCAAGATCATAGAGTCCAACCCTTCTCCTGGTGCTGCCAGGGCCACTACTGACCCATGTCCTCAAGTGCCACAACCACATGGCTTTTAAATCCCTCCAGAGATGGGGACTCGACCACTGCCCTGGGCAGCTGTGCCAGGGCTTAACAACCCTTTTAGTGAAGAAATTTTCCTAGTATCCAGCCTAAATCTTCTGTGGCACAACTTGAGGTCCCAATGTATGATCACGTGTAGGTAGACTGGCTGCAGCATTCCCAGCTTGGCAAACGGTCCCTGGCCTGTGGCAGCCCAGTGCTCATTTTGTCCCCCTCCCTGCTGGGGGACATCTGATGGCAGCTCACAGTGGCCGTTGCTGGTGAGCCTCCAGTGTTCCTTTCACCAGACAATGTGGGACACCTTGCTGGAATCGGGGGAATGGGGAGAGCCTCAGCATGACAGTTGTCCCTGTGTTTTGTCTTATGTAAAAAATGTGGTTTATAGTTGTGTTATTGCATGGAAAGTCTCAGCTCAACTCACCCTTTGGGGTTTTTTACCAGCGTCAGGGCAGTTACTCTGGTTCCTATACCAGCAGTGACTGCTACAGCACAGATCACGGGAATTTTCTTTTGCCACTCTGCAGTCACACTTGTGCACACACTGCACCTCTGCCCCTACAGGTGTTTAAACTGCAGCCAGGATTTCCTTGCTGAGTGATGACTGATGGTGAGAGGCACTGTAACGCTCTTTTGATAGCTGGTCGCGTTTTTCTTAGCAGTGAACTCTTACAACTTCCATAGTTAGATAAAATCCCTGAAGATAGCTTGTGCCTTCTCCCAACCCTGTCTACATCTGTGTTTTAACAAAACTGTTGAACTAGCTTAATACCCAAATACTAAATCTTGAGTTTGAGGGTGTTTCTTGTATTGCCTAAAACTTGCATTATTTCCATGTCTAATACACTCTTTTTAAAACTTTTTTTCTTTTCTCTTTCAGTCTTGGTCTTTGTAATGGGCAAAGAAGGGGTCCATGGAGGCGGATTGAATAAGAAGGCATACTCAATGGCAAAATACTTGAGAGACTCTGGGTTCTAGTTGTTAGGCAGACTGTTAAGTATTAGGGGAAGATTGCTATTAAACTTTCCTGGCGGTGAGCTTTAAACCTTACATTCTGGAAACTTTACTAGCAATGCAGGGTGATGGGGTATGAACCTGTGTCTCCTTTGTATCCCTTTTTTGGTGGGGAAAGGTGTTTTTTTTTTTTCCCTTTAATTCTTTTCATTTCTGTTTTGTTTCCTTGTGTACTCCAGCATTGGTTATAGTCATGGGAAAGGAAGGTGTCCATGGAGGGACACTCAACAAGAAAGCATATGAACTGGCTTTATACCTGAGGAGGTCTGATGTCTGAGCAGCTTCTCCCCATCCACCTAGCAGCTGTCTGCACCACCACCCACTTGTGCTCAGTGCTACCAGACCATAGATGGTAGTTTGTGTTTTTTATTTACCCATTTCCTACTGTCATAACTCCAGTTCCCCCTTGTTCATCTCTGTAACCACTGTAGGTAACTGAGCCCGTCTGGCACCACCACGATGATGATATGCATGATAACTTGAAACTTGGGAGGGGAACATGCCAAGTGTAGGCTCTGCTTCGTCTTAGCAATTAGTGTGATATTGACAACTAAACCAACTGAGATACTAAACAAGGTGCCGATTGTACAATCTAATTTGATCAATGCCTCTTCAGCACTTTGAGCAAGTCACAGCTCACTAGTCTTCCTTTCACAGAGCATGGTTGGGAGGAAAAAAGTGCACGCATATCTTCACTTCTGTCCCTCTCTTTGTTTCTGTTTTTTAAACCCATGTGTTTGCTTACACCCATTTTTATAGTGCCTGGTTTGTTTAACCAATTTGCCACTCAAAAGCTATTAATGTCACATTAGTTTTGTCATTGCACTTCACTATAGGCTTAAGTCTCTTACTTTTTCTTGATGTTGTCTGAAGGTTGTACTGCTTAACAAGTGCAATCACAAAACTATGAAAGGGTACAGATGCACTTCCTCCCATGACCTTAAACCACCATCCTAGGGACTCCCCAGACATTCCATCATTACAATAGCTCAGGCACTTTTTTTTTTTTGCCAGCTCCTGTTCTGTAGTTGACTTGTGCAAGGCTGCCACTGTGGCCATTAGCAAGCCTGGTATAACCAGCTGGAGTGTGTCTGGTTTCAGTTTCTCATAGGACCAATTTTAATTTGCAGCTTGGGGGTCGGGGGGGTGGGGGGTGTTGTTTTTGTTTTTTAATATGAAACTGCAATGTCATTGTGGAAAACTGCCACCTTCAGCTACCCTGAGAGCTCTGACTGGCTTCAGTCTTTCTGCCACATCACTCAGTGGTGCAGAGTTTGGCTGCTCTGAAGCCACTGTTTGGATGAAGGTCGGTAGTTTGTAAGCTAAACTGTCAAAATACTATTTCAAATTTAAAAATCTTCATCTGGCCTGTCACACCCTTGCTGCAGAAATGATGGAGTGAGCTGCCTTGTGCACGAGTCATCTGAAATGTCTGTAACCAAACTCAGTTCAGGCACGGTTCTGACCTGTATGTCCATTGCAAGAACTGCAGAACTCTGTATACTAAAGAATAAATGGGAGATGGTAGTGGTTGGAATAACTGACTTGGCTGTCTTGTGATGAATTTTTTAATATGTATTCTGTGCCATACTATTGTTAAAAAAAAAATGAACTGTTGCTATTGTGAGATGGATTTTAACTGACTCCGAGGGTTTCTTTTGACTGGCACTACCTTAGGGACATCTAGTATTTGCTTCTATTGTTGGGCCTTGTGGATAATGTACAGATTTAAACAAATTCTTGTTGCTGATTTGTCCATTTCTTTCCCTGCACTTTGTTACATCTGGGATACAGTCTAACTCATCTGATTTAATATGCATTTCAAAAAATGCCATAACTATTAAAAACACCTTGTTTACAGACAGATGAAATAAATTTATTCCAACCAAACAAAACCAGACTGTTGGTAGTTTTTCCCCCCCACTCCCAGGAATCCTCTGAGGCCCTTCAGTGCATGGCTGGCCACACTAACAGGAGGTCTAAGTGCAGTTTAAAGTTTTGCAGGACAGCAGTAGTATGATAATAGGACTTCGGTCAAAAGCCAGGCAGTCTTTGGGGAAGATCTTAAATTAGGAGATAATTTCAAATTGTTCCAGCTCTCTGGTGTGGGGTTCCCCTGCCCTCTGCCCAATGTACCATTCCTGAAACAAGCTGAAGGCGATTTTGCACTGGACCTGGCAAAGGAGTCTGTGGTGGTCTGCCCAGGTCAGTACACCCAGGGTGGGAATGTGCTCCACTCACCCAGAGAAGGGGCAGATTTACATCTCCATTAGCTTAAAGGATTGCACCTGTATTTGTTACTTCTGCTGAGAACTAAAAACACAGGCCCAATGGGATGTGATGGTGAACCCTGGAGCTGGTGGGATGGGAGGACAGCCAAGCCCAGATCATGGGAGGTGAGTCTGTAGAAAGGCTCTGCCTTCCTGGGCCCTCAAACTAGTCAGGTGCTTCTGGACAGGACTTGAAAATGCCTTTGTTCTCCCCTCTTTCCCCCACACCTTCATCACTGGTGTTAGCTGCACCTGCTCCTCTGCTTGGCACTAGATCTGGGTCTAACTAAAACCTTCCTATATATAGTGTTCATATTCTCCCACTTGCCAAAGTGGCTCTGTGGCTGAACTGGATCTCCTAGTGCCAAAGTTAGAACAGACCAACACACCCAGAGCACAGAGCAAATTCCTGTTCAGTAGTAACTGGTACAGAGGATGCAAATCTCCTGCCTCCCCCATAAAACACACGTGAAGCTGTGCTCAGTGTCTGAACACGAAGTTGCACTCACCTTCTGACTGCAGAACTTTGTTTCTCCCTGGTTAGGAGGATGAGGGTAGACATTCCCAAAGCTGCTTCGGGGGTAAAGCCAGAGTGGATGGAATTGACTGTAGCAGCACTGCAGAGGCAGAGCAGCTGCTGGCAGCACACACCAGGTACTTGTCATCACATTCCTTAGTACATTGTTCCTTTCTGACCAATTCCCCTCTCTTGAGGTGTATGTCACCTGTACACTTCTGCTTGGTTAAGAATTAGGTGGTGTTCAAATTACTTTTTCAAATGCATTTGTTTGTGAGTTTTCCTAGCGTAACTGTGTCTGCACCTGACTGCAGGCACTAGACTTACGTAAGAGCATATCACAAAGTTTAGGTCAATTCATGGTTCTGGAACTCTTCAGATTTTGGGGTGCCTGGAATACAATAATGAATAAACATACGCACTCACAGCAACAGCAGGGACCTATTTTAAGAAACATCTTTCAGCATTCACCTAGCATACACACACTGGCTGAAAATATACCTCTACCCTGACTGTCATTACCCCATGGCTACTGGCAGTAGTGGTTTGGAGATGAATCATCCTTTCGTTATTATCCTTTTACTGTGTCTCATTGTGCAAAATAAACTTTCCCTGCTCTCAGCCAGGCTCAGAAAACAGATTTGCACTGCAGGGTGTGCGGCTGCCTGGAGTGTTAGGTCAGCAATCACATCTGGGACCACCTCACCTGCCACTGCCTGTCCAGGGTTCCAGCACTGGGGCTGTGGCTCTGCAGGCGCTGCCAGCTGGGTAGGAATTGTTCACAGCACCCTGGTCCTCCTTCTCGCTCCCCCAGGTAAACGATAGACTCTGGCCAGTCCAAACTCCTCCTCAAGCCAGAAGTGAACAAAAATGAAGGTTTTCTGCATAACTCAGACCCCCTGCACGTAGGACTGGTCAGTGCAACTCCTTGTGCTGGGATACACAGTTTGATGCAGGAAACATCTGCTCAGCATCCCAACAGTTCCATGGTTCTGCATCTTCAAAAGCACTTCAACCTCAGTAATGTAGGCAAGTACTCAAGGTCTCAAGTGATGCAAAAGTTCAATAAACTCCTTTTGATATTTAAAGTGGAAAACATGTTTATTAACATTCTTTCAAGCTTTCCTTAGTCAAGGCCATATAAAAAAATCTCCATTTGAATATATGCATGGTTTTACCTTCTACATAGTTACAGAGGTATTATATAGAATCTACCTTTTTTGTGATACACTGGTAAGTACTGAGTTCTGTGAGACAGGTGTAAGCACTTGTTTTGAAATCAGGTATTTGAAAAGAACAATTTTTTATATACAGTTTAGCAGACTAATGCAGCATAAAATGCTCTTAGTAAGAGGTATATGAGCCAAGGATCAATATAATACTTACCTAAACTTCTTTTTCTATGTGGAACAAAACCTGTCTTGGTTGTCTCCCAACTCCTCACTGGAAACCAGATGATGAAGTAGTAGCAGAGAGGAATAATTAATGTGCTTATGGTGGACCTGACCTTGTAAATTGCTCAAAACTAAACATATATTCTAAGTTTCCTCATCCTGGGAATTGCTCAATGGAACTGCTTAAACTCAGCTACCATGGCAAACTCCAAAGGGTTATTTGGAATCACTGCTTTGAGATAAAAGTGGAATTTCTTCTGCTTTGTTTTGACATACCAGCACATAAAATACTGATCTGTTCTACATTTTCCTTTCAGCAGTGGTGACAGTTTTTAGGAAAACTATACAAACATGCAAATACAGTTTTTGTTGGGCCTAAGGGGTAACACATATCTACATGTAATAAATATTGCTCTCAGGATGACCCAGTAGTAGCTACAAAATGGAAATAAAAGTACTTCCAGAGAAATCCCATTTCAACAAGAGACATTTAGAGTCTCTGCGATATTTCTATTGATATAAACTATTAACATTATTCATTAGCATTGTGAAATCCAGTTTAACTGTTGGTTTTAAGAAGACAGAATGTGTGACTGAATACCTGAATCAAAAATAAATCTACCTGTAATGATTTAACCAGAGTACTACTACATGAACTGCTGCTCCTATCAAAGAAACCAAATGGATTACAGATTAAAAGAGATTCCCTATTGTAAATAGCCTTAAGAACCCTTTTGTTCATACACCTATGGGTCATTAGTAGTCTCAGACAGTGTTTGCCACTCTGTACTCCCTGTCCTCACTGGGCTGCAGCTGAACCACTACACTTTCTTCATTCATCCCATTTTCCGCATCACTGCTATCAACATTGTCATTGTCATCCTCCTCATACTCCGAGGACTCGGTTGTGTTCTGATGGGAATGGGACTCTGACAGAGCCCCGAAGGACTGTGTGCTGACTGAGGCCAGAGGTCTGAGCAGGGGAGTGTTCTCAGACACTTCGTTCTCCTCTTGGCTGCTGTCTGTCTCCGAGTCAGAGTCCCCCTGGGAAGGGACCACTTTCTGCTTACACACAGGACAGGTTTTTTTCGTTTTTGTCAGCCACGGGTCCACACACTTGCAGTGATATGCTGTTAGAAAACAAAATACAAGGACATCATTATCATAGTGAAAAGGACAGGGAAACCTGCTAAACCGTTGTTTCTGTTCAGTGACACAGAAGCATTTTAGAATGTAACTCACACAGAATTTTAGTCCCAAGTTTATTGGCACACAGCCTGTACAGAACACCTGATGGCTTAGGATCTCAGTCATGTAGGCATATGCAATGAATACCTGTGTTCTCTACTGAGTGAATGAGAGCAGTAGTACAACAGGCCACATCTGATGACCAATTTTTAAGCTTTTTGAGCAATTCCATCCTCTTTGCAGCAGGCATGCCCATCATCATCATCCTCACATTGCCTCTCACCTCCACACCAACACATATCAAAGCACCTCATTATTACACAACTACCACATGATTTTGTGGATCTTAAATTAGGTCTGCAATTGGCACTGCAACTAGACTGGCAGTGTTTAAAAAAAGTATTAAAGTGTCTTACTTGTGGTATTAAAAATTCAGCTCTTCTTGGTAAGAGATTTCTACTTGGCAAAGAGCTTCTATTTACATGGGCCAGCAATGCCATGTTTAGTACCTGGTCAAGCACACTGGAAACATGTTCTCCACATGAACCGATGGTGAGGGTTGGTGCTGTTCACGTTAAGCTATCTCTGCAGTCTCCGAATAGGAGAGATGCCATGAACCTGTTCTTTCTCTTCTGAGAACTTGCTTGTCAGCCTAGTTTGAAATTGACTGAGTTTGAATATGACTGAGGTTCTAAAAAGCTCAGCCTGTCACCTGCTGTGCTGGCTGTGTAGAGAAGGCTGTAACACCTCTGCAGTGGGCTGGACTTGAGAAAGACTGGCACAGGGAAAATATTTCACTAACTGACTTCCAAGTGCAGTCAGGCAGGGGTGTGCATGGCTGCAGACTCCAGGACAGACTCATCCCTTCAGCTGCACTTCCAAGTCACCAAGAGCTCAATTAGGTTTTGTGGTTTATTTGTCTTGGGGAACGTGAAGGCCTATTTTTTTAAATGTAGAAAGTATTACAATAAATATGGATATTCAGGGGACAGCATCAAGCCCAGATTTTCTTTCATGTGTACTTCCAAGGAAAAATGCAAAGTGGGAATGCTAGCTTTTTAGCTTTGTAAAAGAGAAAGCATCCCTTTTCCCACTTTGTACATTCATTCTTGCATATTAGCAAAAAGAAATTTTATACATCACTCACTAAATATATGCGCTGTGGGTTTTGAACAGTGTCTTGGAAAGCTGTTTTTATCTAAATTCAAACCTAAGATACAGCTGCTTACCATGAGAGCATGGAAGGATCCTGAGCTTGTCTCCATCCTCATATTCATCCAGACAGATGGCACACACATCATATTCATCTCCTACAGCACATAATTGAGAATTAGTTTGACTTCAAAGGACTTGCAGCAGACCCTCCTGACATGCACATGGGCTCTCCCAGCTGGTTCCTCAGGCTGAAGGAACCACCACTTCCCCCTGCCCATGCAGGGCAGTTCCTGCCAGCTGCAGAGCTACTGCTGAACTTTTCACCTCTCTGGGACCAGAGCTTATCCAATTTAGGTTAATAAAAATGTTTTAAACTGTGTGAAGTGCTACCTCTACAATATTTTTTCATGCTTATTGAAAGTAAGATAAAAAGATTTAAAATACAGCATTCACTTTACTATACAGGTGTTAAAATTTTATAGACAAAACTTAAGGCAGAAAAATAGCAACAAAGAAAGCTGGATAAAAACCAAGAAGAATAATCAGGAATGACAGTCTAGCCACAGGAGGAAGTTCAGTGTTTTGTAACTCAAACTTCCCAAACAGGATACACAGCACTGACAGTACTGACACAGTGTATGTTGGTGTGGTATGTTATATGACCAAAGGAGAGACACTTTTTAGAGGTCGATGCATTCCCATTTCAGTTTTTTGTCAAGAGTTTTACAACATGCTCCTTCCATCAGCTCCCATGGCTCTCTCCCTTTTCCTGAAGGCACTGGCTTCCAAAGCTGCTCCAGTCCTGCAGTGGCTTCAGTCCAGCCACTTGCTTCCCCCGAGGGAAAGAAAAAAAGTGGCAGAAGGAGAAAAGTGAGAAAACTTTTGAGAAAAAGATAGTTCAATGGGTAAAGCAAAAACTGCACACAAGCAGAGAAAAGTAAGGAATTCATTCACTGCTTCCTATCACAGTTTTGAGACCAAACAGCAGCAAGCAGAACAATGCAGTGAGAGAACAAATAAAATTCCATGGTTTGGTTCTTAAACCCTCTTCCTCAACACACGTGGATTCTCTCTCTCTAGGCAAAGACAGAAAGTTTTGAACCTTTTGGTGCCTTCCTTACTGCTCTGCACCCAGGATTCTCTTCTGGGAAGTACATATGACCTCTGTGGAAAGGGATAAGAGTGCCCTTTCCAGAGCAGCCCATAACACAGGTTAGGGCACTTCATGAGTTATAAGATACATAAATAACAAGGAAACAGGATCAAACCTAGCAGGGTCACAGGGAAGGTAGGCAACTTCCAGAATTAAAAAAAAATATGGCACATCTTCTGTCCTTGCCCATTGCCACAATAGCCAGGAAAGTTTGAAATGACTGCTCCTGGGCAGTAAAGGCAGCAAGGATTAGCAGAGAGAGCTGGTAAGTGGAAGCTGCTCCTGGTGGTGTTGGAAGAAGTTCATAAGGCTGGAGGAAAGTTACTGGTACTGTCTTGTTACAAAATTGCTTTGGAGCAGTATTGATACCCAAGGAGCACATCAGTTATAGATATACAAGACACGATTAAGCGGGTATTATCCAGAGGGCACCTGGGATAGCAGAGAGAAATCTGTATATCTGGAATAATGGCACATGAATTAAATTCAGTGCTATAAGATGCAAGTTACATCCTTGGGAATTTTTAGCTGAGACTTCATCAGTTATAAACATTTGAGAAGAGACAGGGTGTAGCAGTTGATCGCTAGTATTCCTAATGTGATACAAATGCAAAAAAGAAAACTGCTGCAGTAGGATACATTCAGAGCAGTTCTCCCAGAGGATAAGTACCGTTCAGTCTTCAACATGGCCCTCCACATCCCTCAAAGATTAATTTAAACAGTAACAAAGAAAGATTATGATCATAGAGCAGAGAAACTACTATGCAAGGAAAGCAATTTTTAAGAGCCTGATAATTTAAACCTACCAATCTGAGGGTTTAAAAGAGGATTCAGCCTTCTCTACAAACATCACAGAGAAAGAATGCCATGGCCAGAGAAGAGAGAAGCTGAGGGCGGGGGGGGGAAGACCATCATCTGACCAGGACTCATAAGGTTGGAAGTGAAAACAAACCTTGACCACTGGAACAGCAATACTCTGAACCAGCCTTTTAGGACACTCAGCCAGCAATCCTGGTAATGGGACAAACCTCTCCCTCTCCCTAAATTTAGTTTTAAGTCAAAGCCTTATGTGTGTGACACTAATTCCTAAGAGAACAGCATCTAGGAGGAGATAGAAATGGACTCCCAGAGTTGCATCTGAATGGTCAGACAGGAAAGCTTCCGTATCATCTGCCAAAGTTGGTGAACTCTTCTTTCATACACCTCTTGAATTCAGACCCATCTGGTCTGCTGCTTTGTGTCTCCTGATGGTACTTCTCCCATTACACCATGAGCACTCTATTCACACAACTGAACGTGACTGTCCTTTCACTGTCCAGCACTGCATCGCCTCCTCTCCGGCAGCCACTTGCTCCCGCTGCATGTTCCCCTGACCATCAAATGTTCTTTAAATGTGAACTACTGTAGCCAAAAACAACCAGCCTGGCCCAGCCCGTCTGTACCCATCACATGGCCATAAGCACAAGTGACAGCAGTTTTCCCATCACTTTATGGACATGTCTGGTTGAGGGACTGGACATTCACAGGTTCAAGTGCTCCACTTCATGTTAGTCCATCTCATCACATGGGCAGTCATGTGCCCAGCACATGGTGCTGGGTGCCTGTGCCCTGGTTACACAATCTGCAGTAGGGGAAGTCACCAAGGACAGTGCCGCAGGGGAAAAAAGGGGGTGTGGCCCACCTTGCCTAAGGACGGACACTCCAGATACATCCTGCAGTACCCTGGGGGGGTCCAAAGAACAGTGCTGGAAAGTGATGGCCATTCTCAAGCAGGGTCATCTCCCCAGGGCATCCCCTGGCCAAGAACAGCAGCACTCTCAGAAGAAAATGACACAGCAGTGGAACTTCACACTCATGTCTGTGATAGGTAGGTACATGTAAAGTTTCCTGCCACCACAGATATTTCTCCTACTCCTGCCACCACAGGTATTTCTCGCACTCCCACCAACACTGCAGCCCTGGCCCTCACCATAAAGCAATGTGCAACAAACCCTTGACCTGTTGCTCCAGCAGCAGCCACAGTGTCCATCCGCTGCAGTCCACCTAGTCCCTACCTCCCACAGATCATCACATCTGCAATCAACCAGTGCTATTCCCAGGTGCCTGCTCTCCCTGTAGCTTGAGGAAGGGAGGCCGATCCACACAGCAGCCGAGATCAAGGACACCAGCCCTCCCTGGCGCCCAGCCACACAGGATTTCTTTCTCCTGGACTAGTTCCCAAGCCATTTCAGCTCCATGACCACATGCCCCTCAAGATCTAATTTAATTTCTAAAAGGGACCCTTTTCAGTTAGCTTCTAAATTGGAGTAGTGGGAATTTAGTAGAGAAAAAGATAACTCAGAACCACCAAAAGAATCATGAAAAAAGGAAGTATGGACATAGCTGCAAAATAAAGTATCTTGCTTATATAAACTGTGTATGAAAAGTATTTAGTAAGTAAAATTACCTTCTAACTACTTGGCACGTATAAATAAAAAGAGTATTTTCAGAAATATAGAATTACCTATCCACACATGTATGTGTGCTTTGAGCAGCGCAGAATGCAAAACTACAGCTGAGACTTTGGCAGAATTTCTGTTGCGTTTTCTCTATTAAACCATAACGAACTGTGCAGTCACATAGATGGGTCAGTAATGAACAGTAATTAGACGAATTATAATCCCATTTTCAGGGAAAAAATAATCAATTTAGGAATACATAATAAACTGCAGAACTCCACTTACTGTGACAGAGCTCTTTAAAAGTCATTGAGAGACACCCATCGCCCACTATTGCTCAATCACATGTATCTGCATATATGTACACAAAAAGTCAGCACACATGATACTTGAATAAATTAATGAGAATTTAATGAACAAGTTGAAGAACAAAAAGCTTGGGAACTGTTCTTTTTTTAAGCAGTGTTTTAATGCTCAGCCACAGTCTGCTCTGGTCCCATTAAAGAAGTGTTAGAATTCCTCTATTTCAGTGAGAATAGGGTCAAGCCAAACATTTTGCATGCTTTCACTCAAAACTCTACTATCTATTTCAAGTGTACGCAAAATTACCTCTGAAACTTCATGCCCCTTTGATTTACAAGGTTTTTTATGTTAAAAACAATAAGGTCCAATTAGTTAAACAAAGAGTGATCCACTTGCCTTTCTTAAACTTATGTACGGGAAGTTTCTTAAGCTGATCCTTCCTAAGCCGATTCCTTCTTGCTCTGTGTCTGTCCTGAACAAATTTTGTTATCTGGAAACAGACACAAGATAACATGAACAGTAAGTTACACCAATAAAAGAACAATAAAAGTTTTGATTTCTGAAGCTTTGCAGTAAGTTGGTCAAAAGGAACCCCAGCTAACATGGAATCACCTCCTCCCTTGCCTGAACACAAGGATGAAGCCAAACAAGGCTAAAGAATGTTCTCCATGAACATAGCACTTGGAATTGAGAATACACAAGGGTTTTTTTGAGAGGAAAGAGAAACAAAAAGGTATGTCCCTACTACATAAAATAATGGCCATTGCTGCAATTCTCTACTGAGGCCTGTGAAAAGCAGGAAGCATACTGCAGAGCAAAACACAATTCACTACGTTTGAATAGCCTTCCTTACAGATTTAGATTATTACAGCTGTTTTAGAGGATTATTCCCACATTCATCAGAACTGTTTCATATTATCTACAATAGTAGTTTGAGGAGGAGTAAAATGTTTACTTTGAGTCACTGTTACATGTTATACTATGCCATACTAAGGTAACTAAGAAAAACAACTAAATAACTAGTAATACCAAGCTCTCTAAATAACTATAACAAAGATTCTATTTCCATTTTCTTAGTAGTCCCTAATGCTGTTTCTGTTCAATTTCTAAATCTAGCACCTGTGACATGACTTTCTTTTTAAAATATGATGACAAGCAAAGAAATGAACAAAGGATATTTGAATCTAAACTGTTCGTTCAGACTCTTTCACCACAGCTAAACAATAAGCTGTATGCACAAACTGCAGTTTTTCTGCTGTAATCCAGATCCTTCATGACAATCAGAGTCTCACGTGAATCTCCTAGTTAAAAACAAGATTGTTGCAAAGAAGCAGGGACAGAATCAGAAAAGAATGAGGACCAAATTCAACCTGGAACCTTCCTGGGATCAATTTCACTGCACCTATTAATTGTCCAGTGCTCTAGTCTATTGAGATGTCTCTGTGAAGGTCTCTCTATACACAAGGGAATCAGCATCTCCTAGTTTAGTATCCTTGGCAAATTTACTCAATGTGTATTCAACTCCTCTGTCCAGGTTGCTGACAGCATCACCGCAGAGAACTGGCTGTAAAGCTGAACCCTGATCAGCACCACTGATGCCCAACCACCAGCCAGGTGTTACTGCCTTTGCTGCAACTCCCTGAGCCTGACCCTTTCGACAGCTCACCCACTGTCCTGTGTACACAATTAGCTTTAACGGGGTGGCTTTGTCCAGAAGAACACTGTAAAAGACAGTAGTGAAAACCTACTAAAAAAAATTTCATCTCTAGGTGATCGTTCTGCTTTGTTTTCAGAGAGCTGCTGCAATTGCAATTGTGCCAAACATGCTCAGGATTGTCAAAGAAATACATAACTTGCCACACAAGAAATACTAATGCAGAAAAATATTTTAAGTAAGTGTTTATACAACAGCTGATGCATTGCTTGCTTTTTATTAAAAGGTAAAATAATAAATTGGACATAGATTACAAAAAATGGGATGCTAAGTATCCTGAAATAATACAGAGGTATGCTACCTTACCATTTCAAGGAAAGATGTCCCAGCTGAGAAGCTCTACAGGCAATGCATGTGCTGAGATCTATGCTCTGTGCTGTGAGGCTCTGTGCTTGCACACTCATAACTACACCTGCAGTACAAAACAGTGAGCCCTGCACCCTGGAAGAGTGGGACTAATGACTGTTACGTCTGGTAAGGCGGGATATGCTCTCGGTGTACAAGAGCACAAGGACAGGTCACTCTGTATGGGGCCAAAATGCAAGCACTTGTGGAGTATAAGAGTGGCAGTGAGGACAATTCCTATAAGCAGTTACACGCTAGGGAGAACATCCAAAAGGCTCCTGACATCCCTTTGACAAAATCCTGCACCTGTTTGTTTTACTGAGAAGCTAAATGATTACACGTAAGCATGGTACAGGTATGTGCAATATACACAGCTTCACTCTTCCTTTACTGTGTACCTTCCTTTAACTTCAGTGTGTGACAGTTCCCTGATGATTTGAATGAAAAAAATATTATTATAAGAAGAAACTTACCATAAATATAACGATGAGAATAAGACAGATCCCTACTATTATTAGGAAAGGGATTAAGTAGTACTCCAAAGGAAGACTGAACTCTGGGATTAACACAACATGGCCACTGTAGGGAGGAAGAGATAACACTTTCTAAATTAATGAGAATTTAATGAACAAGTTGAAGAACAAATACAATGAAAAAAAAAAATAAAACAGAAGATTGTCACTAGACACACTACAGGAATCCTACCTGTGCACAACAGCATAGAAGATTCAGTCCATACTCACACAATGTAAAGCCAATTAAATAAAAGGATAAAACACTGTTTCTTAGAACATTTTTTGAGTTAAAACTATTTACTGACCTCAGTCAAACCTAGAGAAACCAGGAAAACCACCTCATAGCTGCTTTGACAGCAGAATGAAAAAAATTTCACATGACTATCAACAGATACAGTGAAATCATTCTTATTTACTAAAGCATTGCAGGTTGCTCTCAGATTTCACCTGGAACACCTATAACCTCTGTCATCACAACATTCTATTTTAAAGCCATAAATATTCAAAAGAACAATGATCTAATGCAAGGAGTAACACAGCTGCATGTGAGTTAACCTACCCTTTTTCGTAAGTAAACTCCTCTTTAAGAGAATTAGCTGACGTCTCACCAATAAAGACAGAAGGAATGTCAATCTTCTTTAAAACCTCAACTGTATTAAAAAAAGCAGGAAAATAAAACTATTACTACGTGGACAATCTATGGGTACTCAAGATACAAGACCTGAACACGATGAGACTATCACAGGAAGACATAACATAGTGACATACAGACCAACACACATGCATGTTACAGCTTTACTTCATATAAGTACTATTATTTTTCCTACATAATTTCTAGGGAACTTATTGTAGATAGAAAAAACAAAATTCCTAATGGAATAAAGGGAGCATAAAACCAAAACATGTTGACAAAAGAGGATCACAGTTTTTACCAGAACACCATTCTTTACTCAGAGATTCAAGCAAGTCACATAGTTCCATTGATTTCCAGAATTTCTGGCAACTTACATGATTTTGAGATCTGGTTCTACAAGTTTTAATTAATCTGTCTTTCCTCCTTTTCACCCCAAACATAAATAAACATACTGGAAACAACAGTGGCTAGATAAGGTCAAAAAGAAGAAAGAAGAAAATTAACAAGTCCCACACCCTTATTTCAGTCTCAAGAAACTGGATGAACTGTTGTCTTCTCTGTTTACCAGTGAAGGAGGTAATAAAAGAAAACTTATCAAAAGATAAATCCCATATGCTAGAAAACCTTCTCCTCAGCTTCACTTTATATTGACCTTTCCCCTAATACTTCACATTTAAGGCTCAAAGTAACCTGAGTTTAGTCCATCTCAAAGCAGCCAGGTTCCCCAAGGTAAAAGCACATGTGGCTGAATGTCAGCTCACACTACGAGGTCTGTGTTTGTTGTGAACTTGTTCTACATTTTGGTTACTCAGAGAAACCTGAAAATAAGATTCACATGGGTTGAGAATTCATTAAACCCACTTTCATGTAACTGCCTGGGCTACTCAGCTCCCATTTAGTTTGTCAAAGTTCACTCCTATTTTACTCAATGGCATTTCCACTGGAAAAGAATTTATTTTCCTCTTACTTATTTTCTTGTTCCATATTGAACAAGTTGAAAAACTGGACAAAATAAAGAAATGCCACAAAGAAAGCAGTAACAGCACTAGAAACACAAAGCACATACCAAAGAACAAACCCAGCATTCTGACTAGATTTCAAGATGTTCTGAACATACTCACTCCAAGAAGGTTAAAACTGGAACAGCTAATACAAGAATCAAACAGTAAACAGTGTACTGATCTTTAAGCACTCTTTTTCCAGCTGAAAATAAGTGCATATGATATGCTAGAATCCATTTGTCCAGAGGAACAGGAAGATGTACCCAACAGTGCAACAACAAACTGGAATGACTATCACAGATGAACTTCATGATCTTAAGTCTTTTCCAACCTAAATGGTTCTACGATTCTAAATACTAAAATGTCACATTATAAAGTTTGATTTCCTTCCAAATGCACGTTTTCTACTTTTCCTATATTTCTACTTAATTAACAACACATCAGCTATTTTCCACATCAGTAATATAAATCTAGCCCAGAACACTTGAAGTAAAATTTGAAGGCAAACCAAAAGAAAAGTTCAGAGAAGGCACAAGTCAATGCATTTGTTCTTACGCAAGTATCTCCTGTTATTAAATCTTAAAAGCAGGAGGATTTCTCTGGGTTTTTTGTTTAGTTTGTTCTTGGTTTTTGTTTGTTTGTGGTGGTGGTTTTTTGTTGCGGTTTTGAGGGGTTTTTGGTGGTGCTGCTGTTTCCAGTGGCTGAAATGATATTCAAACAGGAGAGAAGAAGTGATACCTGTACTTACTGTCGTTGGATCCCATGCTTATGAGGTCATCAGAATCAACATTGTGAACTATAGCTGCCTTGTATCCAGCTCTCTGGGCATTTAAGACCTGAAAGCCACACAAAACACTTACTGGAAAGACTATTCCTTCCAAATACAGTAGCCTGTCTGTGGAAGTGTACCTTATCTCAGAAAGCACAAAGTGATTAATATGGACATAAACTGCACTTATAAACCACGTCACCTATCAAAGCAAAATCATATCATTATTCTTACACTCATGTAGTTATGCTACATTTTTAGAAAGCCATTTTAATATTGTCTGCAGACAGACTATTTATATACATTAAAAACAGAATTAAAAACTTTCTATGGGTAGTTAAAAACATTTGATTATAATTGAAAGGAAAGGCACCAACTCACTTTGGTAATCTAGAACTTACCACTTGACAGTTCATTAAGTCAGATGAGTAGTATCTTTTCTTTGCTTTAGAGATGTGGAATATCTCACCTGAACGCCCAGGTATAAGAAGCTTTCTCATGGAAAAGTGCAAAATTTTAACGACGGGTACAAAACTATTAACATCCTGTGTACATGGATGTAACAAATGTAACAAATTACTTACATTTCTAAGACAGACTCACCTTTTCATCAATACAAGGAAAACCCAAGGTCCATGTAAATGGCATTTACTGCAGCGACTATTACCAACACAAACTTAGCAAAGTTGCAACTGTTCATCTTGGATATTGCTTTTCCTGCCTCCACCACAGTATAAAAAACTCCTCACAAGCTGCAAAAAGCACTCAGAGCACCTTGAGAAACTTTTGGGTTTCATCCCAACAACAGTGATTCTCTTCCCATATTGCTAATGACTGTATTTCAAACAGCAGAACAATGTCATTGGAAAACGTGGAATGCAGACACCTTGAGAAATCCCAGTATTACAAAAAAAAGAAATCCACTTAGAGATGTTAACATACATGAATGGTTCCGAGTTTGGCCAATAGTGCATCACCACAGAAAATATCCATAGTGCATGCATAAAGAAATCAAGAAATAGCTATGTACCTGCTCTTGTAATTTTCAACATAAAACAGAAGGAGAGAGAGGACTTTCAATTTTTGTTAAAATATGCTTTCTCTCAATCAAGTAGCTGATGGGTAATTTAGCTCATATCTCAGCACACATGCTACTTTCTGGCAGAAACTTTAGGGCAAAATGCTGTACTATGCATGCAACTATATAATGCAATATTGCAAGAGTATTAACAATATACTGAAGATGTGGATTCGCTGGGCACAGAGCATGCAGATACCCATGCTCACCCTGGAAATGCTGATTCACTTGCTACTTTGCTCTTTATCTAACAAGAAATGAGTGGGAACCCCCTTTTCTATCAATATTATACAAAATACAAAACGTAACCAAAAATTCTTACATACAGAGCTAATGCAACATAATCCTTGAAGGACTGACTATGGAAATCCCTCAATGGCAATGTAGAAATCTTACAAATTCAGACTTGTTCCTTTAACCATGGCTCCAGAAGCAATACTGTCCCGTCGGTGTACGGACAACAATTAGACAGACAAAGAGGACATGAAAAAAAGGCAAAGTAGCCATTTGCCCCCCTTTCTTTTCCCACTGAGCCATATGCACAAATGGTGGAAGGATCCCCAGGACAGACTATGTGCCATTCCCAGGTCTGATGTGAAGGTAGATTACATGCAGTGAACCTGCCTCTGCAGATGGAATCTACAGTCCAGGTAGAATTTACATGTTTCAATCACCACATAACTGAACATACCACAGAGCAGCAAAAGCAAATACTGTTGAATCTCCTTTTAGTTCACAAAAGTCAACAACAAACTGAAGAGCCCTGTTTTCCTTAAGACATCCTTAGCTGCCCCATTGTATCAGGTTAATTTTCAAGAAAACCACAGTCAAACACAATTCACTCTAATTTTGCATTTTCAAAATCACAGAATGTTAAGGGTTGGAAGGAACCTTAAAGATCAAGCAGCTGGAGCATGTCCAGAGAAGGGAATGGAGCTGGGGAAGGGTCTGAAGCACAAGGAGTGGCTGAGGGAGTTTGGGGGCTCAATCCTGGAGAAAAGGAGGTTCGTGGGTAACCTTCTCACTCTCTACAACTCTGACAGGAGGGTGCAGCCAGGTGGGAGTAGGGCTGTTGTCCCAGGCAACCATCAGTAAGACAAGGGGACATAGTCTTAAGCTGTGCCAGGGAAATTCAGGTTGGACATCAGGAAGAATTTCTTCACAGAAAGGGTGATAAAACATTGGAAGGGCCTGCCCAGGGAGGTGGTAGAGTCTCCAACCCGGAAGTGTTTAACGAAAGATGGGACATGGCACTCAGTGCTCTGGTGTAGTTGACACAATGGTGTTTAGTCATAGGAAGGTCATTGGTTGGACTTGGTGAGCTCTGCTTTATCTGTCTGGAGACAATAAAATTCTCCCTCCCCTTCATATCAGTATCTATTATACTGTTAGCTATAGAAATTCTTCTGAAGCACCAGCAAACTCTTTGAAACAGAGGGTGGGGGAAAATCA
The DNA here is from genome assembly GCA_013398955.1 of Callaeas wilsoni. Classification (NCBI taxonomy): domain Eukaryota; kingdom Metazoa; phylum Chordata; class Aves; order Passeriformes; family Callaeidae; genus Callaeas; species Callaeas wilsoni. The sequence continues at coordinate 20,962 of VWPU01005383.1, read as the reverse complement.
AATTTTACCTTAACATCAAAGTTGCACTCCAGCCTTCGGATTAACACAATAAAAGCACCAGAGGAGTTGTCTCTCAGCGGAGGGGGGGCTATAGGCTCACATGCATTCTCTGGTTTGGAATTTATTAGAAATCCCTAGAAAACAGGAGCAGAAACAGAAGCTTCATTTCTCTTTAACAAAAGGATTGGTAGTCAAGCATATGGAAAAAACCTGCATATTTTCATACAACAGCTAAGCAAATTCTTATTATCAGCTCAGTCCTATATCATAGCAAGATTTCTGCTACTTCCCTGACAGTATATTTTGATTCATCAGAATTTTTATGTCTGTAAAGAATTAGAGAGTATGAAAGAAAACAGTTTTTCTAATCCCATCATACTCAGACCCCGCAGTGTAATTCAAGAAAAAAGAAGACAGCATATACTACATTAATATAGTGTAACTATTTTTCTAAGACATATGGAGACTAATCAAGAAACCAGAAGAACGATGGCCTAAGAAGCACCAACACAAACTCAGCACTCGCCAATTAACAACAGAACACAAACAGAGTTCCATGCATGACGCCAGCACTGACCTTCCATACAAAATAGTTGGTTTGCTATGGTAAACAAAGATCACTCAATAAGCTACAGCTGAAAGCTTCAAGAAGTAGGAAACTCTGGCAATATCAACTTTGAAGCAATCTGAGCTGTTTTTAGGTGGCTGAGCTCTCCACCACTGATGATGTAAGAGTAGAAACTCTCCTAACCTCACGCTTTACTTCTGCTGAAAACTTCTACAGTTTCACAGGAAACACGCTCACCTGAATACGGGATGTGCTGGCATGAGTTCCACTCCCCAATGCTGCGACTTCAAGGCTGCCTACTCCCTCCAGTGCTCCTCCCCAGTGCCAGAACTACTTCGTACTGCCACACACCACATTGCCAGTAGCACATGAGGCACACCGCACAGCAGTGCCCGCCCAAGCTCTGAAGGAAGTGGGCTGGCCCTTTTCCCTTTGGTAGAATGGGCTTGCTTCCTTGGTCAGCTCTCTAGATCACCTTAGAAAGAGCTTCTTGATTAGCTAGACTAATGTTAGTTAATTAATTATTAGGTTGGTATTCACCTTCGTTAATTCTCTTCATAACAGACTGTGATACCAAGCCACAGAAAAATCCAGACTGGATGCCCAGAGGAAGTTTTGCCTACCCTTCATGTGAAATACCCCTCTTCAGAAAATCACCTTCCTGGGTCGTGTGCATGATAAGGCCACAGTGTGACAGCGGCTTTCTAACACTAATGCCACAGAACAGCATTTGGCAGAGGAATACCTACCAGACTTGCAAATTATCATACAGGTAAAGAGAGGTAAATTGCCAAAAAAAAAGAATATAACTAGTGTGTTTTATGCAAATAAAGATCATGAGAACTTGCACTGCTGTGGGCTGAAGAAATTATTGCTACAAGTCTAGATATATCGTAAGCTTTCAGTTTTCACTGACAGCTTTAGATAAATAGAGACATCATTACCTGTTTAAAAATAGATATAATAAATATATAATTACATAATGTACAAATTAACTGTCAGTTTAAATATATAAAATATGCATGTTTTTATATACAGTTTATATACGCAAAAAATGCACATACACAAATATATATTGTAGTCTATATAGACATATATAGACTATCATAAATATATGTATAAATAGTGTATATTTAGATGAACCATCTGTTTAAATGTACTTTTAATTCTTTATATATAATCTTATACTTTAAATATATGTTATTAATAAAGTTTGTCTACAACAGATAGAAGAAATCTTGTTTTGAGGACTTTAGTTTTGCAGTAATATCACTTTTGGCAGAGTACCTGCACCAGCAACCTTGTTCTTTGCCAAGTCAGTGGTGACAGGCACAGCACTACAAAGTCTGTAACGATCTAAAGCAATAACTACCGAAAATTTTAAACGGAGCTGCTGACTGCCAAATGTAGCTTGCTAAGGTTCCCAAATTCACACAGCGCATGCTACTACTCACTGTACGTGGCTTCACGCAAAGCCTTTTCTCGGCTTTAACTAGACTGGCCCTTGGGGAAGCGACTGCGTTCTGTGGAGGGGTTTTACACAAATCACACAGCACCGTGCTACAGATCAAGAAAAGCATCTACAGAAGTCAAAGGCCAACTATGACTGGGCCGCCTTGTCCTTAATGCTACCATACATTCTCAACTGTCTCTAATGGAGGAGCCATTCAACTGAGCAACACCTACCTTTATGCTTTGGCACCAGTTACTATAGAATCTGACACATTATGTTTTACAATTGCATACTAATAAATCTTAATCACAAGCACTGAAAAAGTATAGCATTTTCATCCTACTGTAACAAATATCATAGCATTTTTAAAAAGTAATTAAAATCTTAATGCAAAGAAAAAGTTTTAGTATAATATTCAGGTCTAAAACTTCATCATTTCTACACATGTGATGACATCTACCTTAATTAAGACACAGAGCTGTCTAACAGTTAAAAAAGTCAGTATAAAAGCTCCTTATATCTATTTTTGGTGTATGAAACTGGCTCACTACTTGGGTAAATCACTTAATCACCCTCTGATTCTCAATATAGTCAGTAAACCACTACACAGCTTCAGCACACCTTCTCCCCATGCTAACACCCACTGCGCATGGAAATGAAGCCTGCTTGAGGGGAATTGCAGAGAAGTTCCTGAGTTACAACAATTATTACAGTACTTTATTACTCTTTGGGATTAAAAGGGCAACATGGAATTAAAGAGTGATCCACTCTTTCACCTTAATACCAGATTCTTTTTTTTTTTTTTTTTGGGTAGCAGTTACTCTCAACACTGCAACATTAACAATCCTGCAGAGCCAGTTTTTGAGGCCATACAGGTAGACAGAAGTAACACAAAAGCAACTCCCTGCCCTCATGGGCTATTCACGGTCTCCATAGGGGACCATATGATACAAACTCCCCTTCTCCAGAATTTGGAAGGTGGCCTGCCTAAAGTTTTGTGTAAGAATTCTAAGCTGTAAAAGCATACACATCTCAGTCATAAACCTTCATACACTGTTCAAAGGGGACAGCAAGACAAATAAATCACTGCCACACGACTGATTCCATGTAGCCACTTCCACAGTAAAAAAACAGTAAGGAAGCCTGAACTGCCCACGAGCCCTAAACTGCCAGGATGGCCAGACACAATCTCCTTTCTCATAGACAAGTGTTTCAATCGCTGTAATGGAACAGAAAATACATTTTATCCAAAATGAACAAACTTACTGACGCTGACTGTTTGAATGTCACTCTAGAGGAAACAAACAGCTCCTATCACTGCACAGCACCTCAGGTCAGGCAGCTAGAAAGAGGGAGCATGTCCCTTGGTGCTGAACTCAGCACAGCACACCAAAAAGCATCAGCTGCGTAAACTCAGCAACAAACTACCTCAGCCACCGCGAAGACTAGAACTAAACGGGATATTCATCTGGCTTTTCAGTACTTTTCTAAGCAACAGGACTATGACACCAGTTCACAGCCTTAACATCAACATATGTAATTTATTTTTAAATAATTTAGTTCCTACCTTCTCTATCTTATATTAGAGATAAAAGGAATAAAAGCCTCCACACCAGTTACTACTGCCACCAGCATGTCTGGACAGCTACTACCTTAGCAGAAGTCAGAAAGAGCAGAATGTGCCTTATTGTTGCTGTCTAAGGAAGATGCATTTATTTTACCTCTCACAGTTCCTTCCCATTTTACTTTCAACTTAATCTCTCTTCTGTTAATTTCATTCAGTCCACCTACACATCTTCCTGTGTTCCAAGTGAGTGTACTGACCACACTAAAGACATGAAAAGTAATTATCCTGCTGTACAAAACGTTCTTGCTCCTGTATTTCAGAAGACATCGGGTCTTCAGAATTTCTAATCCAGCACAAAATAATGATAAGGCTAACCTGTATTCCCATGGCAACATCCATCTTGGACAGTTTTTGCATATTAATCATTTTGCATGAAGTCAATACAGCTTTTCCTTTTCCAGTTCCATTAACATTTGCAAACCTTTACATCTTACTTTTGTCTTCTCTAATACTAGGTGCATTTTACAATTACATATGGTATAATATTTATATATTTTTCCATGTCAATAAAAATGGGATTACGAAAATCTTTAAAAAAAATTAAAAACCCAGATGTATATTTTCTGGTAATTCAATAGATTAGCACTTTTTAGTGCCTTCTCTTGATAGTATTATGACCAGTTTTCAAGTCATGGCCCAGCATCCCTACTCCAACATGATGCTATTTCAAGAAGTAAAGACACTCTGACAGGTAAGTAACAAAAATGTGTATCTGCATTTTCCCCACTTACTGATACAGAGTAAAATAAAAGAGCATGAGTGTAACTCATGCTTGAGGGGGCACTGCGAGAACAGGGAGACCTTCTCACCTGCTACGGGGTGTGGATTGCAATTGAAATGAAACCATGTAAGGAGAAGGTGCAGGATCAATCACAGTCCCTGCCCTTGACCCCAGCACTAGGCACAGCGGACAGATAGCATGGCAGAGCTGCAGCCCCTGAGATCCACCACTCAGGTGCTTGAGGAATGCAACAAGAGTAGCAAACAGACAACAGCTGTAACTTCCCAAAAAACTGAGCTACAGTTGCTTTACACAGCACACTTAATATGGGCCACACACAAGGAAATAATCTCCCTTGCCTTGCCACCCTTCATGGTGTGAAAGGGCTTCCCAACATATGACTGTATGGAGACAATGAATATTCCAAATACGTTCTTCAAAAAAACTATCAGCACAAAATTAAGTCTGGCATCTGCTGATTCCAGTGCAAGGCAACTGACATCATGTATCAGTACTGCCATCAAAACAGAGAAAATGGTGGTCTACCAAACTTACCTTAGATTTCCATTACCTTAGATTTCTATTATTTACCTATATTTAATGTATTTGTTAAAAATTTTCAGCAAATTCTCCTTAAGTAGACAAAGATTTTGAAAATTCTCTTCTTAGGAGAAGAATCTGTCTATTCACAGGGAACATCAGATCCTTTGCACATTTGTTTTGTTTGAGCAGTTGATTAATAATTTCTGTCTTTATTTTTCCTTGGTACTACATTCCTTTAATTTTTATCTTTTTTAGCTTACAGAGGAAATGTTCAGCAAAGACAGTTTTCTTTACATATATTAAACATTCAAATTCAATCTAGCCCTTCCCAATCAAATCTGTCATTATCTCGAACCCTTTGTGCCACACGCTGAGTGCCAAAAAGGATTGTGGGGGTTTTACCCCATCCAGCCCTCAAGCCCCATGCAGCCAGTCACTCACTCCACCAGGAGGATCAGGGAGACAATTGGAAGGGTAGAAGCTAAAGAAGTAGTGAGTTGAGATAAAGACAGTTTAATAGGAAAAGCAAAAGCCACACACACAAGCAAAGGAGAACAGAGAATTAATTCACTGCTTCCCATAGGCAGGCAGGTGTTCAGCCACCTCCAGGAGAGCAGGGCCCCATCACACACAACAGTGACTTGGGAAGACAAACACCATACTGAAAAGCCCCCCTCCCNTATATACTGAGCATGATGCCATACGGTCTGGAATATCCCTTCGATCATTTTGGGTCCTCTGTCCTGGCTGTGTCTTCTCCCAGCCTCCCATGCACTCCCAACTTCCTTACCAGCATGGCAGCAGGAGGAACAGAAAAGGCCTTGGCTATGCTGACACTGCCCAGCAATAACAAAATCATCTTTATGTTATCAATCCTGTGATCAGCACAAATCCAAAACACAGCTCCATACCAGACACTGAGAAAATAAACTCTAGCCCAGCTTAGACCAGCACAATATATTTTTTTTTTTACCTTCAAGCCTTCTGCTGGCAGTCTGTAGCCAAATCTAGCAGGTAGATCATCAAAAGTCTGGGTTCCATTTTCAAGGTTATACTAAAAGAAATACATTTTTAAAATTAGGTTTGCAACAAGACAGAAACAGTTAACAAGTATAAACAAAACCAAACATCACTGTGTCTTTATCAGACATAGGACATGTTGTGACCATGTCAATGAAATCACAAAACTGCTTATTCCACCTGTCTTCTACTTACATGTTAACATCATTCTTTTCTTACCTAGCTGTCAAAGCAAGAAAGCAAGTAATAGATATTTTGTTGAACTCTTTATATGGCAAATCTTTCTACTGTCTAAAATTCAAATCATATGGGCAGAACAGAAACTACAAACAAACTGAGCAAGCAAAAATCTGAAGAGCTGGGACGTTTGGATGTGGATTTTCCTTGGATGGTGGTGGTGGGTGTTTTGCCCTGAATTAATCTGTGTACAGGGAATAACAGCTTTTAAGAAGTGCTTTACTGTAGACAAAGAATAGCCTCCATACGCCATCCCTTCCCAATTCCCCGCTATACATTCAGATTAGTAGCTGAAAACTACTGTTTTGTTTTATAATAACTATGAGCTTTCATTTTAAAACAGAGGGATATTGTAAAAACCTTAAATCTGTGGAAGCTTTGTTTCCTCTTTCTTCGTTCATCTTCTCTGGCTGTATAACATGCCTGACCAACACAGAATTATTACAGAAAAAAGTGCTAAGTGTATATACGGTATATTTTTTTCATTTAAAAAAAAAAAAGTGCTTCCTGCAAGTTGTGAACTCAACTGACTTGAACGTGCATCAGATGTTTTATTCAACAGTCTAGTGAGTCAGAAATGTTTTACTATTCATCGTATCATCCAACTGTCACACAGAACAGCCAAGTAAGGATCGTCTTTGCCTCAGAGGGATGTTTCCTACAAGTCAGGCTTAGACCAGAGAACTCAAACTATAATTCAGAGAAAAACACTGCCATGATTTATCTCAAGTCTTCCAAAGGAGCAACATTTTGAAGGAGCTTTCTTCCCACAGACTTTGAGGGGAAAGAGGTAGGAATGAAGCCAAATTTGAAAGAAGTTTCTTTATTCTGTGTAACCAATGTGCTCCACACAATCTCTCGGTCTGACCTTCCACCACAGAGAGCACCAGTGCACCACCTTCTTCGCAATGTCCTGAGCTTGTGCTACTGCCAGTTCTCCTTTTAATCACTTGGCGAGCTCCAGCTTAAGCCAGTTTTTTCACTCGTTTTTTACAAAATAACCAGTCCTGTCTCACATGCACATAACAGCACTTTACACAGATGTGATCCTTTGAGGCTGCAACTATATGAGAACACAGAAGCATAAAACCTCTCCTAAATTAAAAAGGAAAAGAACTTCTTTCCTTAGCAAACCCAAAACTTTGACCAGAGTTTTGCTAACAAATGAGTAATCATTAAACCACGAAATCTCTCAAGACTATAAGTGATCTGTACACCAGCCATTCCATGTGACACAGTGCAAACATTCCCTCTTCTGAGCATCTCTTAAGCATTCCACTGGCTTCTTTGTATAGCAGTTTAGTATCTAGTTAATATCTTCATTTCTTACTTCAAGATATTCTCAGAATAAATCTGCAACTTACAAACATCCAAGAATAAAAGATGCTTCATTTTTATATAGAATTATTTTAGAATACTGCACACAAAAGCTTAAACAGAAAAAAAAAAATCAAACAAAACTTCTGAAACATCCTATTTTTCTTTTTTGAGGTTGGGGTAGGTTGGTTGTTTGAAGTAACTTTTCTAAGAGGAAGAAGCAAGAATGAAAGTTAGGTTTTTATGAAAAGAGGAAGCACAGGCTTGGTGAGAGAGAAAAGGGGGGAAAGGGAAATAGTGTTTACAGTAGAAAGACAGCTCAAAATTTCACAATAAAATTATGTCAGTGCCATTACAAAGCAATTATCTATCTGCATTTTCTTTACATTCTTTCTACAAAAAAGTATTTATAAAATAGTAACGACCTGAAAATCCAAATAGCATACTTTAGCATTCATCAACCCCACTTTAGCACAAACTTTCAAGTATTTTTATTTAAAAATTTGTCTCTGAGAGTTTGTCACTCTGTTCTCCAAAACTGATATGACATCAACAAGTCTTCTCCATATCACTAGAACAAGCAGAGCCTACAGTAATTAAGTTTAATTATTTCAGTAGCTTAAGCTCGATCCTACAAAGACATTTATAACTTCCTCCTTAAAATGCCACAATATATCAAATTGGTAATAAACAGCACAGCAACAGCTTTTACCACTGATCTGTGTTCATTATATTGCTTATTAACCTGATCATTTCAAATTCTACACACCCAAAAATTATTTTCCTTAATGACAGCAGATATTTTCAGCTATTTAAAATTGTATCTGGGTGTAATATACACAAAACCCCTTAATCACAAGGCCTCTAGCCCACATAAATTATACTAGCCATAGAAGATTATTTAATTTATTTATATCCAGTAACCCTACAAAATGGCACCCATCACCAAAACTTCAATTGCTGTCTAAACCAAAGCACAGAATTCTTTTAACAGGCTTGTAACATGCTACAGGCCATTTGGTCAGAGTGGAACTTTGTAAATGACTAAGGGAATTAGGTGCTTTCCCTGTCATGGTACCTGAGCACATACCATCTGTAAACGCATTTGAAAATGTACAATTTATTGTTTATTAAAGTAAACTGTTAAGGCAGTTCCATTCCAAGCAACCTGCTATAGCATTTATTGTATTAACTGATTCATTAATAGTATAGTTGAAGAGATTATTCAATTTTATATATATTTCATCCATGTAGAAAAATATTATACTTACTGCTAAAATATCTGCCTCCACAGGTAAAAGATTCAGGAAGGCAAATAACTGCACAGTCACAATAGTGTATATCTGAGTGGCAGACAACATCAGCATTCCTATTGACAACAGCATATTTTATTCAATACCTGCAAGAAAAGAATCAGAGTCAAGGCACATAGCAAATACTTTCCTGTGTCATTTCACGGGACTCTTGGTCACTCAAAACTAAAGTATGCAAAATGTTATTCAATGCGTACCTTTAAGAAGCAAGTAATCTTAAAGTTCTGTGATTAGTTTAGAAGTTGCTTTTGCTAGAAGCATGTCCCTCCATTGGAGGGACTGTATGGATAAACTACAAAAATTTTAAGAGCAAGACTTCAAAAGGCTTTAGGCACCATAAAGCAATGCAAGGGGTACAAACGGATGAACATCCACAGTATATTAATAATCCTTAGACATTTCATTTCAAACTTCCCTTCTTAGCATAAATCCAAATCAGCAAAATTACTGATGTACCTCTAATAATTCCACTAAAAGTATGTATTCCAAAATTACTGATGTACCTCTAATAATTCTGCTAAAAGTATGTATTCCAAAAATACACTTGCAAAAGCAATGCAATACCAACCTGGAGGCACTTCAGATTTCTCTCAGGCTTAGCCACAACGTAACTGTGGGCAAGCAAACTCTTAAGAACACAGAAAGCACAAAGTATCTCATTCCCTTTATAAAAGCTCACACCTAAACATGATCAAGTTAGAAAACGCAACATTCAGAATTTAAATATATGTGATCCAGTACACCTCAAATATACGTGATCCAGTACGCCTCATACTCATGAGGACAAAACAAGCACCAATGAAGTGCTACAATCAGCAGGAAATCTAACCACCTTCACTTCTGAATGTAAGAGAATTGTATGGTCCACACATGGACAACTGAGTCTCTCTAGAGAGTCTTCCAGTCCCAAAGTAAGAAATTACTGGAAACCTAACCCTATGCAACTACATAAAATAGTTGCAACACAAAACAACAGAAATGGGTCCATTTCTGGGTCCAACACAGCTATAAGAATTAAAATAATTAACAGAAAAGTTTTAAAAGTGGTCAGTATGCGCTTAATAGTATAATTATCTGAACATCTGGATCTCCTCTAACTTCTTTTACTGGAGTAATTAAAAGTACTTCACAAACAACTTAACCCAATTAGGTCATCCAAAACATTTGTTGAAACAATTTTTTGTCAAAAACCTCCAAATTGTGGCTTCTTATATAAATGGTTCCATGTGAGTTTGTTTTCGTTTGACTGTAGGTATTTCTTCTGAAATCTGTCTGTTGACTTAACTGAGAAATCACAGCCAACACTACTACTTTCTTTTTCAGAATCAAGAAACACCTAAGAATTCCTGTCCTTCTGACCTATCCTTCATGAGTTTTTCAAGCAAAAAGCATTGTCCCATGATGTGAGGTTCTCAACATTAATTAAAGCAAATACCAGAGAGATAGACTTGATTTAAGCTAACATGAAGATAATTAGAGTTCATTATTACTTTTTGGAGGAAACAGCTGATACTTTCAAAAACAGTTCTCATGATTCTAAGTTGGTCAGAATCAGACATATAATGATTTGGGAAACTTTCAACTGGTTCACAGAAATGAAGTTACTCTCACAGGAAAGAAATGGTAGCAAGTTACAAATTTAATGAACTTCTATTACTAAATTAAGATTTATCACCTTCTCTCATCAGCTTGCCCTAAAAAAGAAGACATCAGCAAAACTGGAAGGATAAAAGAACCATTGTTTCAAAAATACAGCCATTTTTACTATGACAGAAGCAACAATACACTTGAAGCTATTACAGCACTTTAACCAACACAGTAAAGTCAGCACAGAGAAAAGCACTAAAAGAGCATTAAGCAAGGTTACAAAATACCGGAGTTAAAGTGGTGCTTGCCAACCAAATGGATATACAGTGCAGTCTTCCCTGTCAAAGCTACATACGCACAAATTCTTCTGGGCTCAGGACCTGCTGCCTCAAATGCAAGCCAAAAAGCTTTACAATTCCTGAAATTCCATGGCTCTTTGGAAAGCATACCCCTCTCAGCTGAGGAAGGCAGCTCAGAGCAAACAGAAATGCAGGTGTGTGGAAAAAGGCTATACTGTAAACCACACAGAACAAGTTAAACCTGACTCTGCAGTAACCTTCCGCACTTTACACCTGATTTGCCAGTGTGTATAGACAAAGTTGTCCTTAAGTAACTTTGAGCACTTCTTCTCACTCTCCATGCTAGAACTCACAAACCGAACTGAGCCTGAGGTGCTGCATCCCTCTGTCACGGGATTGAACAGGACAGAAATGAGAAGGAGAAAATGTAGGGTGTGTTGCACCAGCATAGTTATGAGCAGCAAGACACCAAGACACTACTGAAGTAAATACACCAAGCACATTTAAGATAGAGGTCACAAAGACATTACACAGCTTGAGACATAGACAAGAGCTTTCATAGCTTTTGGCAAATGTTCACAAATCAGGCATCACAAACTACACGTAAATATGAAATTTTCAGGTATTTTTATCTCAATCAACTCAAAATGTGCTTCAGAGCAGAATGCAACACAAAGCAATTCCATGTTCACATGGTTATGTTCATGTTTCAACTCTTTCAATAAAACAGCTTTTCCTTCCCTCTTCCGAAACCAACAAAACTTACACATCTGAATGAAACAAACTTAAATTCTATTATTTTAAAGCCAAATAAGATTATAAAACTTACAGCAATCACAAAAAAACATATGAACATACAGAAACTTTGTGACAAATTCCAAATATTTTGGTAGATAGGGCTGCACCTTCCAAAATCTCATAGGCAGAGGAGGAGCAAGAACTAGATCGCTAAAAACAATAATTCTCATCCACATCCTCTAATTCCCCCATATCTGAATTCTTGCATTTTGTTGCCATCATATCGTTACTGATACAAATCTTCATCTCAGATCTATCACAAAACTGGATGCTGATGCACGCGAAGGTCAGCATTCACATCTGTTAAGATGCAGGAACAATTCCTCTCAATAATTTTAACGTTTTCACTAAGAACTTGGCTTTCAACCAGTCAGACACCATGCTACTCCTTATCCTGCAAACCCAACAAGCATCTCGGAGCACAGCCAGCCTCAAGAACCATACGCCCCGCAGAGACGAAACGCGCGACCAGGGGTCGAGCTTTCATCGGGCCAGGAGCGACACTCGGGGAGCGCTCCAGAGGCCTCCGCTCCGCTTTGCTCATCCCCCTCCCGCGGTCCCCGGCAGTGCCGGGACGGCGGCCGCTCCTGCCGGGCTCAGCCCTGGCTGGGCCTAAGTTGCCTACGGAACCGGGCCCCGCCTCGCCACTCCAAGGGTGGAGGCGAATAAGCGCTGCGCAACGGAGCTCCAGGCCCGTGAGTGCTCAGCCGCCGCATGGCCGGAGGGCCCAGGGAGCCTAGCGGCCGCACCCCAGTGCTCACCTGCGGCCAGGGGACCCGCCCCGCGCTCACCTGCGGCCCGCGGTCCCCGGGCGGCCTAGGCCGACTCCATGGCGCGTTCCGTGCGATCGGCGCCCGCGCCGGAAGTCCCGCCCGCCGCCGCCGTCGCGGGCGGTGGCCCGGGACAGCCCATTGGCCACAATGGCTGTCACTGAGCTGCGGCGGGGCGGGCCTGGCTCCGCCGGGGTGCGTGGCTCCGCATTGGCTCCCGCCCCGCCGCCAGGAGGCGCGCGGCGCCCCCGGGGCCAAAGCGGAGCCTTCGGGCAGCCCCGCCGGGCCCGGGGGTGCCCCGGGAGCGCCTCGCACGGCCGGGGCACGGGTCCTGCGAGGGTCTGTAATTCCACGGACGTACGGATGAGTATGTGGAGTTCCTGTGCCTGGAGGATATCTTGTCCTAAACAGCAAAGCCAAACTCTCGGCCGAAGGAGGAGGAGACAACCTGAACGTAAGGACTCTCACCGGCTCCACAGGAACTTGTCCCTATTTCCCAGCCATAATACTGCAAATATTTCCATGTAAATATATCTGTGGCAATTTATAAGTTTGTAAATTGAAAAAGAAAACTATGCAGGAACATAGAGCATTCCACCTGGGAGTCTTATTGAAACACTGCATCTGCATGTATGATTCTGGAATTTGTATTCAGAGTCTGAAGCTAAAACTTGACAACGTTTTAATAGCGTAATTTACTCCATATAAAGAAGTTTACTTCGGTCACTGGGATGGCCTGTGTCTGTGACTGTCAGTCTTGCAGAAAAGTGCAGCATTGTCTGAGCAAAAGCTAGTGCTTCCAGGTGGTAACAAAGTGCGGTAGCATTTTTTTCCACTCATATTTTCCAGACATTCTGTTCTAAAAAAATCCTTGAAAAGTTGTCTAGCCTTTGTGTTTAACAAAATGAACTATCTCTTAAAGGAAAAACAGTTATGAGACGTTGTTATACATAATTTTAATAACTCAGAACCCTGGGGGTTTTTGTTTGGTTGGTTGTTGTTGTTGTTGACTTTATTTAACAAGGACCACGCATTCTGCTGCGGTTTCAGCACACCGGGGCAGCAGCATCAGCGTCTGGGTCACACAGCACAGCGAGATCTCTACGCTACCGGGGCTGTACATGGAAGTGGGCTTGAACTGCTGCTTGAAGGTGGAGTAACAGAATGATCAGGAAGGAAAGGAAACACAGAATTAATCTGTTAGCTTACTTCAGCATAGGTCTGTAAGACAGAAGAATGGTTCCGCTGCAGCCACACGCACTTGGGGAGACCCGTCACTCCGTCCGTCCCCGGTGCAGCCCCTGTGCGCTCTCCCGTAGCCTCCTGGGCAAGTCCCAGCCCCGCTGCCCCGGGACACCGGTTCGAAGCTGCCGCACCCCAGGGCAGCAGCTGCCCGGCCCCGGCCCCGGCTCCGCGCAGGCGCCTGCGGGGCGCCGCCCCTTCCCGGGGCGGTGGTGGCCGAGGCGCGGCGATGCTGCTGGTGCTGTCGGCGGAGCACAGGGCGCACCTGGGCTGTTTGCCGCGGGCCGGCGGCGCAGGTCGGGGCTGCGAGGGGTCCGCGGGCGGTCCGCGGGCGGGGGGAACCGAGCCGGGCCGGGGCTGCAGCGGGGTCTCTTCTCTCTCTGTCCTTGCAGCCATTGGCGAGCTGGGGCGCCTGGCACTGGAGCAGCTGCGGCGTGGAGCGGCACCGCGGGCCTGCGAGACCGCCGCCAGTGAGAGCCGGGCCGTAGGGAGCGGGGGAACCGGGCCGGGCTGTGGGCAGCGGGGGGACCGGGCCGGGCCGGGCCGTGGGGAGCGAAGAGACTGGCCGGGCCATGGTGATTTCGCGGCAGGAGGGCAGGAACGTGGTGGGCTCTGCGCCGGCCACAAGGACCCCCGAGTGTCCGGTGCACCGCGGTGCGGGGCCGAGGGAACGGGCCGGCGGCATGGAGCTCCAGCACCGCGGGGATCGGTGCTTCGTGCCCACTGTGGGGAGGGCTACAGACATCTCTTTTCCATCACAAACCCTTCTCTGTACCATGCCATAAGAAATTGGTTTGTGTTTTTCTTAGTTTTTTGCTTTTAATGGTTTGGTTTGAGGGGGTCTCTAACATGCTGTACATTAATTTGAAAGGTGTGAAACCCTCTTTTTTTTTTCCCTAAGCATATTTTGCACATTAAGCGTTGGATAAATTTGCAGCTTTGAGTCTCATTGCTGTGGCAGTTAGCAAATAAAAAGCACTTTGTGCTTTCTTTACAGGAAAACTGAACATTGGCGTTGACACCATTCAGCACGGGGTAGAAGGATTAGTGTATCTTCTTACTGAGAGTTCCAAGCTTATGGCAAGTATACCTTTTCGTAAGGAATTTGGGGATACGCTCAAGAGTTGTTTTCTGGACACTTAGACCTCTAAAAATACTGGTGAATGAGGAAAACATAGCTCAAAATTTTAATGACGTTTATTATTTTAATTTCAGAAAAAGGTGTCTCATGCTGTTGTCATTGAAACACTGCATCTGCATGTATGACTCTGGAATTTGTATTCAGTTTCTGAAGCTAAAACTTGACAATGTTTTAATAGAGTAATTTATTACACATAGCGAAGCTTACTTTAGGATTAAGGTCTAAATAATAAAACTCAAGTGAAGAGTTTGTTGTTCAGCTACTGTATATGATGTGGGCTAGACTAGCCCCCTGTCCAGCATTCCTTGTCTTTATCCAATATGATGGGTTTGAGAGCTTTTTCAGCTCTTGGCGTCAAAAGTTTGAGTGCGTGTAAGCAGATATGAAAAGCTTAGTAGTTGGACAATTACTGTTTCCATCAGAAAGACTGGTAACTATTGGTATAGTAGAATATTTGAGCAATGACTACATGGAGAAGGGACACAGAGACAAGGAATGCCAGATTGAACTCAGGCAAGTGTTGCTCTCAAGAGTAAGTGGGGAGGGGATGGAAATGGTGCAGAGGCCTTCCTTGAAACAAAGGGTCTTGCCTGACAGGTTACAGTGTACTGTGGTAGAATGTGGTTGGTTACAGACTGTGTTTGTGGGGTGGTGCATTGGAGAGGTACGATGGCATTTTCTCTGGAGTCAGTAACAGCTTCCCCAATGCTGAGCTAGGCTGCCGCAGTCAGCACAAAGGCCTGTGAAGCTTCTCCTGCCCTTGGGACAGGAGCCGGAGCATTGTGCCTTGTGCTGCTCATGTGCAGATCACTGCTGAGTGTTTGTAGTCTGGTTATCAGTGGCACAGTAACACCCTGATGAATGGATTCACGCAGCATGTCCTGCCTTGGGACACAACTAAGGTGCTCCTTCATGCTGCGTTTTGGTCTTTGATGTGGAGGGGGTCCAATGTTCTTCTTTAAAAAAACTGTTCCTGAATCTCATGCAAATCTGCAGTAATACATCAACATCTGTAAATCCTTTAAAACCTAGATATTTGTTTTGTCTGAGGTGTAGAATTGTACTTGGACATTCCTGCAGGAAAATAAATGCACCATAGCATATGTGAAGTTTAGTTACACTTTTCTTGCTTTTCAAGAAATAATGATAATTACACAGTTCCATATTAAGGCCTAAATTGTTATTTCTAGATTTCTGAGGTTGACTTCCAAGATTCCATTCACGTTTTGGGATTCTCAGATGAATTTAACAAATCCTTGCTCCAGCTGTACCTTGACAACAGGAAAGAGATCAGGAGCATTCTTGGAGAGCTGGCACCAAGGCTTCCCAGCTACCACAGTCTGGAGTGGAGACTGGATGTGCAGGTGACTTCCCTGATGTTTTTAATATTCTATCTTTTACTTCACATTTTTTTTACATAATAAAAACCTGCTAAACAATGTAAAAATAATTGAGGCAGCAGTACTTCATGTATTTAAAACTGACATGATTTTGTTAGTGCCCTACAGACAGCCAGTTGTGAGATAAACAGGATATGCAATAAGGCAAAGTACTTGCTGCCAGATGGAAATTGAATTCATGGCTCCATTGGTGTTTTTAAAATGTTAATATATACTAAACATATTTGGTCTTGATTATCTCCTAATTTTCAGAAATATTATGAAAGTATTGATTAAAACAGGTTAGTATTCCTTAGTTATAAAACAGAATAGTAGCTTGTGTGTATCTTTAATGTGGATGAAAAGGGTTTCTGAACAGTCGTCCAGGCAGGTTCTACAAACCTGATGAGAACTGTTAAGTATGAACATTGATAACAATCGATTGTTTCCCTGTTCCTGTCCCACTGAACCCCTCCTGCAGCTTGCAAGCAGAAGTTTGAGACAACAGATCAAGCCTGCTGTGACTATGAAGCTATATCTTAACCAAAATGAAGATCAAACTGCCCAGGTGTTGCAAACTGACCCTGCTACCCTTCTCCACCTTATCCAGCAACTGGAGCAGGCGTTGGGGGAGATGAAGATGAACCACTGCAGAAGAATAGTGCGCAACATGAAATAACCTTGATTCCTTTCTGCTCTCTTACTAAGCAGCTTGTAAAACAACTCAAAACACTGCTCAGAAATATATTTTGAGGAAAAATAAACATCTGGATCAGATGAACTGCTTTCCTGTGCCAGCATCTTGAGCCAGTATTTACTGGCCGAATGTCCTCGGCTGCCAGCTTTGCACATCTATATGTGGTGGCCTTTTTCACAGAATCATCTTCATATATAGTACATGCTAATTAAATGTGATCAAATGTTACTACTTGGGATTTTTGATTAGTGTTTTTTATGTAATTGAGCTCTGTTTTCAGGTGAAACACAAGATTAGCAGATACATAGGTGAGTGGTTTCCCTCATTCCGTGTCTCCTCACTACCACCATAGTCTGGAACTCAGAGCAGGAAAACAGGAGTTTTAGATACAAATCCTATAAACGTTTTGTGTCGTCTCACTACTGCCTGATGAATCTGAACATATTTACCTTTTTCTCTCTTAAATGTTTTTAAAAATCCAGCTGCTATAGAGCTGATTGGCATCATGGTAAGTGCTGGCAGTCTACACATGGGTCATATCCTGAAGCATGTGCTGACAGAAGGGGGAGGGTTATCCTGCAGCATGTGCTAACAGAGAAGGGGGAGGGTTATCCTGAAGCATGTGCTAACAGAGAAGGGGGAAGGTTTTCCTTGGGGATTCTGAGTAAAATGGTCGGTTGAAAGCAGATGTTGAGAATGCAGAATGTCACTGGAGAGCCTGCATGTTCCTTACCTCAGCTGACGATGGTCAAAGGTAAACTTTGAAGGTGGGTGAAACTGGGAGAAACTCAGACTTTGGCAGTGATTCCCAAACAGACTCAGAGAGGGAAGGAGAAAGATCCTTTACAACAAGCATCTTACTTCTAAATTGTACCTTTCACTTTTTTCTGGGGGAAGTACTGAGCCCGGAAAAGCAGCTCCTCAGCAGCAGGATTTGGGCTTAATTACTGGAAAGGCAGATTTGCCTTTAGGTGAGGTTGGAACTGGTCTACACCTCTGCAAGTTCTCGCTTCTCTGTCTTCACAGCATCCAGGGCAGCTACTGAGGGCTTAGCACTTACACCATGCTGGTGAGTGGGACTGCACAGCAAGCAGCGCTGGCTGCCAGCGCCTCTGAACGGCAGGTGAGGCTGGGGAGTGAAAAGGCATCTGTGTCAGTAACCCAGAGCTACTGGTAAAATAGGAATTCACCCTTGGATATGGATTTTTGGATTTCCTTGTAAACTCCCAAATTAAAGGTGGCATATAAAGCTACATTTAATGTATCTTGCTTTATAGAAAATTTGCACTTGCTTTATAGAAACTCTTGAACGTGACAAGGAGACTACAAAGCATTTTTCACAAGCTACTAAAAAAACCGTTACATTGCTACTTTTAACCCATTTTATTTTTAACAGGCTTTTAAAAATTTACTACTGTTCCATTGTGTCCTTTGTTCTCCATTATTTAGTTCAGAGGAACACAAGTTTTCTGTTCCTATATGGCTGTTCATTCAGAACCATGCCAGGCTGCACTTTGTGCTTGTCACTTGGTTACCCAGAAAGAACAAGGCTTGCCCAGGGATCCTGAATGTTGTATTTTATAACAGACATCACACATGCCACTTCACCTATGTAGGCTTTCTCAGAAAAGTGTTAATCTATGAAGAGCTTTGACATAGAGCAGTGATGGATCTAGAATAAAAATTATGTGTGGCATCATTTCTTTAACTCATTAGATGCTCATCATATAAGGCTACTTTTAAAAGTGGACTTATTTCTTCTGAGCTGTTTGCTTGTGTTTTCATTGAAGTAAAGATTGAACTTGCTGCTACAAAATCCACAACAAAAAGGGTATATTCAAAGTACTGGGCTTTATAAATCCTTCTGATGAACACAAAACCTCTCTACTATTCAAAAACATTTGAACAGCATGTGAAATTGAGATAAAATAATGTTATTGTCTTATTTTTTTTGCAATCTACAATCTTGCAATGGAGAACAAAGAATAATAAGGAGTTTTCTATGTCACATTTGTGATTTGGTTACTTTATCACTTAATCGAATCTCATTGTGATGGAAGTGTCCTTGTCTTCCACAGATTTGAACATACTGAGTCACTTGCCCTAAAAGCTGGGGATCATATTTTTTTTGTCCAAAGAAGGAAGTTACTATTTCTAAAAAAAGGCTAATGACAACAATACTATGAACATTTATTCTTACAGTTCTAATCACTTCCAAATTATTAGAGAAAAATGCTTTAGCCTACACTAAGTGGTACAATAGCAGATAATTGTATTATTCAGTAAAAAGTGCTGCTGAAATACATCTCGTTGAAGAAGACAGTTCTAATTGTAATAAATGTGACTTAGGTTTCGGACAGATGTGTACATACTCACCTAATAAGATGCCATACTTATGAAAGTGGTCTAATTAACATAGATGAGATGGCCCCATGAATGAGACTGTCAGAGCCTTCCCTTGAATGAACATGTCACCTGGAAAGGAATGGAACAGGTAGAGAGTGTCTGGTTTGTCTTTACTCAAAAATACAGAGCCCTAGAAGCAAAAAAAAATGTTGTAAAGGCTGTATGAAAAATCACTCATGTTCAGATCATTATCTGTGCAGTAACCACATGCACGCACACCCAGAATCTCGTATGCAAAGGATTTAAATAAGGATATTGCAGGAAAGAAAAAGGATATGTCTGCATAGCCCTGGAGCAGGTGCTGTGATTAGCACTGCTCTTTGAGCTTGTTGCAGCAAGGAACCCAGTATGAAGCAGTAGAAGAATGGTATGAAAATTCTTTGCAAAGGGAAACATAAACAAGTCTCAGGAGTGCTGAGTTTCCTGACCAGAAATACAGCATATGTTGGGAAAACTAACAAAAAACAAAAAAAACTCCAAAACCTCTCAAAACAATAACAACAAAACCCCCAGACCCTCACAAAAACAAAGAACAACAAAAACCTCAAGGAGGAGATCTGCCAAGCCAATGGAAATATGAACAGGAAATGTGATGAAACGTAACTGACAAGGAATATTTGTTGAAGCAAAGCCATCAGGAAATGCACAGGATCTGTTTCACAGAGCTAGCTTAGTTTGTGTACAGGCTTAAACCGCAACTCTCAGAATCTGCATAACCAACATTCTATGTAACACTGATTTGAGGGACAAAGATGGTTCAGTCAGGCCTACATTCTCCACTAGAGAAGCCAAATGCAGTTTAGAGAAGTTCATGCTTCTTTTAAAGAAATAAGGAATAAAGTTCAGAAAAAAATTACTTACTTAAGACTTTTCTAGTGTAGATTCTGATTACTGAGGAGGGTGTATTCTCAATCAGCATAGCCTGGAGTCTAAAATGCAGAAATAAAATAACAAAATGCATTTCTAAAATAAAGTCGTGTTTAGCCAATGTGTGATATCTCTATGTGTGTAGTCTTAAAAACACTGGATGCTTCCCTCTGTAAAAACCAACACTGAAGTTGGAAAGTGAACAATGTTATTCTTTATAGACACAGCTACTGAATTTAAACAATTTTTGGTCACATCGCCATTCAAAAGTTACTCCAAGTGCACCCAAAAATGAGACAAGATTAAAACAATTGTTTTTATTAATTACAGAAAACATCAGGTATGCATTTTGATGACAGCTCTGGTTTCTGGTATAGACTAAACCAAAGACAAGGGACTGAATGGGCAGTCAGCAGAGATCCACAAAGCATCACGCCTGCATTTGAAACTGCCCCTATGGACAGTGAGCTGGAAGGACTTATGATACAGCTCTGCACAGGACTCGTACTTCCCAGCAAAGGGCCAAACCTTACCCAAACCACTGCGAAGCGGTTGCTGTCCATGTCACTACGAATGCTTCATTCCTCCCCATCGCCATAGCATCACTAAATCATGCAATTAAACTTGTACGTGAACTAATTTAAGCATAATTTTGGTTCCAGAAATTAGTATCACCCATTAACTTTCTGAGCAACGGTTTTGGAGCAAAGCTCATTAGCTTGGCAGAGACAAAGCACTCCGAAGGTTCCCCGGGCACCATGAGCTGGGGCTGGACCGCGGCAGCCTCTCCGCGCGGGATCCCTGCGGCGTAGAGACCAGCCGATGCCCCCGGCTGAGAGCGGCACGGCGAGGGCGAGGCGGGTGGGGACGAGGGCGGGGCGGGCTCCGACGGCTGCCCGGCCCCGGCCTCGAGGGCCGCCCCGTGCCCAAAGTTTCCGCGGCAGTTGCATAACTGCGGGCGGGGCGGCGCGGGGGCC
>VWPU01005382.1:0-21954 GCA_013398955.1 Callaeas wilsoni | reverse complement strand
CGGGCCGGGCCGGGCGGAGCGGGCCAGAGTCGGTGTAAGGGGATGTGATTGACAGCGGCAACGTCAGCAACAGGAGGGGAAGGGAAAAGGGAGGGGGGGGAGACAAAGAGGGAGGGAGTCGAAAGGCCCCAAACTGGATCTTTATGGAACATTTTCCGCCGAGATCAAGGGAAAGTGAATCCGCGCAGCGGGGGATGCCCCGCACGCCGCTGCCATCGGGGGCCGCGGAGCCGCTCCCGGCCTGAGCGCCCCGCGGATGCCCTTCATGCCGCAGCCGCCCCCAGGCCAAGCCCGGAGCCCCCCGCTGCGCCTCCTGCCCCTCGGCCGGCCGTGTGAGTTCCCGGGGTGCGGAGGGAAGGACGGGAGGGAGCGGGGGGGTCCAAGGGTGCGGGGCTCCCTGCAGCCCGCCGAGCCTCGGCCTGTGTCGGGACACCGCCGCCAGTCTGCCTCGCTGCTCCCTGCTGCTCCCCGCCAGCCAACCTGCTCCCCGCCGGGAGCACCGGGGTCGCAGTCCGGGGCTGGATCCTTGCCCTCGGGCTTCGCCGCGGACACCTCCCACCTGTGCCCTCCCGGTCACCCGGCTCCGCGCTACGGTTGGACGCCGGGAAACATCCGCGCCTCGGCCGGACTGGAGCCGCCCCGTCCCGACACCCCGAGCCGGGCGGAGGGACCGGTGGAGCTCTCGGGGCACCGGGCCCTGTAACCGTGCTCCCCGCTCGGTGCTCCCTGCCCGGGGACTGCGGCTGGTCGCTGGGGTATGTGTGTCCGCTCGCACACAGCCGGGCTGGCTGGCCGGCTCCCCGGCGGGAGCTCTCCCTGGAATTGTGGTGGGACTGGAGCTGGGAGTCCCAGTCCTGCTCTCACCGGAGCTCTGCTGGAGCTGGAGTTTGGGGTCCCAGTCCCGCTTTCCCTGGAGCTCTGCCGGAGCTGGAGTTTGGGGTCCCAGTCCCTCTCTCCCCCTGCACTGCCGCTGCCTTGAAGAGCGGCTCGGCCTTGGCGGCTCGGGGCAGGGACCGGGGCTGTGGGCCGGGGGCAGGAGCCCTCCTTCGGGGGCCGCAGGTCCGTGGCCAGCGCCAGGTTCGGTCCCCGGGACCGGCACCCCGCAGCATCCTCGGAGCTGCTCCCCCTCCGCGCCGCCGCTGCCCGTCCGTGTGTCTGTCCGTCCGTCTGTCAAGCGGGGCGGGCGGCCACGTCCCTCCGCGCTGTAAAAGTCGGCGTTGATGCGCGGCAGCCCCGGCGGAGCTGTCAGGCCTTATCTTTATTGGCTTTTCCCAGTCTCCGTCCAAGTTTAAGAGGGACCCTTTTATCTCGGAGCCCAGCACTCCCCCTGTTTACACCGTCCGGCTCCGCCGCAGCGCTTCGTCGCGGAGCCCCCGCAGCCCCGACGGGACGGGGCAGAGACACCGACCGGACCGGGCCAGGCCGGGCTGCCCTCCCCGACGGGTACCGGAGGGGAGAGGAGAGAGCAGTCGGGGTTGGGGGGCTGCGGCCGCATCACAGATGAGCTACCCTGGCCTCAAGCGGGAGCGCAGCCACGCGTGGGCGGCTCCCCCGCGGGGGCTGGCGGGCCCGGCCCGGCTCTGCCGGGCACAGCGGCTTCCCCCGGGGCCGGCGGTGCCACAGCCCGGTGTCGCCGAGTGCCGCCGCCCGAGGAAAGGCCACGGGCCCGGCCGGGACGGCCTGACCTCGCAGGTGGCCGTGCCCGGGGCCGGGCGAGGGGCAGGGGTTGGACGTGGGCCCCGGTACCGCGAGCTAACGTTGCGCCTCTCTCTCCCCCAAGGAAATGCTCCAGGAGAAAAGCCTGTCTGAAACCGAGGAAGGGTTTCCAACAGCCCCCGCGCCCGGCCATGCGGACACCTCCGCCGGCTCCCCCGTCCTCGGCGTAGCCGGGGGGAGCACCACGCCGCTCAGCAGCCCGCAGCTCCCCGACCCCGAGCAGGTACGCACCGTCCGGCCCCGCGCCCTGCGCTGCCCACCGGCTGCGCCCTCACCCCCGCCACCAGCCCGGCCCGCGACCGCACATCTCCCCGACGCCGGGAGGGATTGCGAGGAAAGCGCGTTTTTCTTCACTTTTCTTTGCTTTTATTTTTTATTGTTATAATTTTGTTTTCCCTGTCCGAAGCAGGCCGCCCCGCGCCCGCCGTCGGTGCGCTGGGCTGTAAAGGGCGAGTCCCAGCGCCGAGGGCCGCGGCCGGCAGGGCCCGACGGGTGGCGGAGCCGCCTCCGCTCCTCCCGGGGCTGCGGCCCGGCGAGGGATTCACTGGGGTTTTTTCCATCCCTAAATAAAACGCGGCTTCTGTGCCTTCGCCCCGCGCACGGCCGCGCCTCTGCGGTGTCCCCGGCACGCCGCGGAACGCACAAAGCGCGGCCCTGGACGCGGATCCGTTGTCCCCGCGGGTGTCCCCGCGGCCGCTCCTGGCCCCGGTTTTTGGGAGCCTTAGGGCGAGTCTACTCCAAAAGACTTTTTTTCCTCTAGGGGGGGAAAAAAAAAAAAAGAAGAAAAAAAATTCCATTTAGCCGCAGTGTCCTGCCTGGTTGTGAAAGTCTGCAATTAAAACCGGCCTCCGTTTGTTTCTCTTACTTTTGGCAAAGGGCAGCGGAATTTTTGAGACTCCATCCTCCTCCTGCAAAGGCTGGTGGCTTCGCCCGGAGCCTCGGCTGCAGCGCGGGCCAAGGGTGTCCCCAACCCCAGCCCTTCCACGGCCCTTCCCAGCCCTTCTCCCAGGTTTTCTCCATCGTTTCTTTCTGTTCTCATTATCTTATTTTTTTTGCAGACAATAGAAAATATCAAAGTCTATCTCCATGAGAAGGAGCTATGGAAGAAATTTCATGAAGCTGGCACGGAAATGATAATAACCAAAGCAGGCAGGTTAGTGAAAATTCCCTGCAAGCATGTTTTGCTTCTGATCTCTATGAAATGTCCTGTTTGCCAAGACTGGGTTTTGCAGAGCTGCCACAGTCAGTGGCATTTTAAAAATATTATTGTGATTGCAGATTTCAGTAAGATCCTTTTTTCAGTGTAAACTGTACATGTGTTTGAGTGTGGACTGTAGATGCAAGAAAATGTTGTGGAGTCGTTTGGAACATTTAGTTCCGATTTTCTCTGGTAATTATTTTAAAATTATTTTTAATTGGGATATTAGCATAATTGTGGCTTTATTTTTTTTCCCCACAAAGCAAATCTCCTTCCCTATTCTGTGCCGTGCACTGAGACCTGTGCTGGGATACTTTGCACCAGAGTTTTAGCAGTGCAAAGGTTCTTTTACTTTCAAAACTGAAAGAGAAATGGGTGCCACTTCTGGGTTAAAAAAATCTATTTTGCCTTGGAAACAAATAATTATTTTTATTGAATCAGAGTCCCCTCAGTGTGCACACCCAGGGAAATGAGACCAGTCTCACAGAGGCTTCTCTTGCTCAGAGAACTCAGCCCTGCATCTACTCAGAGCTCCTGCCCTGCTCGGGCTGCTCTGGTGGGAGATGGCAGAATTAATGTCAGAAAATTAAGCATCAGAATTAAACCTCAGACCATCACGGGCTCGGGAATCAGATAATTCCCGAGAAAATTAGCCGGGTGTCACTGTGGGCACCAAAGTATCCTCCCTTGGCTTCTGCGGCAGCGGGCTCGCCTCGCTGCTGCTGGGAAAGAAAAATTGAGGTATTAAAATTTTAATTCCAGCACAGCTGAGTGGTTCTGCCGTGCCCTGCTTGTTTTACACCGTGCTAGCGAGCTGTGCAGCCAGACACTCAAATAACGGGGAGAAAGCAGAGAAAAACTTCCCACAAATAATTTCTATGCAGTTTTTATTTCTCTGTGATCTCTGATCCTTCGTGCAGGGCAGCCGGGGCTGCTCATGGAGTGTGTGTTTGTGTGAATTTTGTCCCCTGTTTGCTGCTCACGCTGTGAGACCCAGAACCCAACCCTCGGCACCGGATTTTTGGGATTGATGAGCGCTTTCCCTCTCCTTTCCTCCATCCCGGCAGTGCTGCTCTGTGCAGCAGCTGGTCGGTGTAGGGAAGTTGTGCTTTAATAAGCAAGATATTCCCATTAGTCCCCCTGGAGAGGGACTGTATGTCCCGGGGATCTTCCATTTATTTGCTGTGTGGCTGTTTATGAAGTGGTCGTGCAGGTAACTCTGTCCTTGTCACCCCCTATTCTGGTGTATAAAATCTCAGGGCTTGCTGGGCAGCGTCTGCGGATGGGAAGAGCCAGATTCATTTGGATAGGTCTGCTCCCTAAGTCAGCTCAGATGAGGGGATCAAGACCTCGGATGTTTCACCCTTAATTTATAGTATCTGAGCGTGTCTGCGCGGCGACGTGTAATATCTTTACCAAATTCTAGACCCTAAGCATCCCAAACGTGCGTGTTATCTCTTTGTAAGCCTTAACGTGGGTTGTTTAAGCAACTCCATATGGATAGGGCTCAGTCCCACATTCCTTGTCCGGTGGAGCTGGCAGTGCACCTTTCAGGAGGATAAGATGGGGGGTAGACCACAAAATGTACAAAACTTTGTGTTTTTTAAGTTATCCGAGCCAATTTCTCCGTTTGCAAAAATCAGTGCAGCGCCATCGAGCTAAGAGAATTTTAATATTTTTTTAGAAACAGTTTTGAATTTTTAAAAAAAAGAAAGAAAAAAATGGCTGAAATATTGATGAATAATGCAAAACAAAAGAACCTTTTTATTCACTGGATTCAGCTGCAAATGGTGTCAAAATCCGGAGCGAGGGCGTTTATCGGTGTTTTTAGCAGCGAGGCACAGCCCCGGAGCCCCCGCAGCGGGACCGCAGCCCCCGTGCCGCCGGTGCCGGGACCCGGCTCGGTTCCCCCGGCCCCGCGCCGGGCTCTGCTGCAGCATCCACAGCAAAAATACACAAAATAATTAGCATGAGAACAAAAAATCGGACAGCTGAAATGCCGTGGTGACTCGAGTGTCGGTTCCTAGCGATGCCAGGCTGAGCCACGCGTGGCCGTGCTGAGGGCAGGGCAGCCCACGAGCTGCAATCTGCTGCTAATCCTCATGCAAAGGACAAAATGAAAATTATTACTTCATGCAGATTTTATTTTACCCAAGCTATTTAAATAGAGAGTCGCAATAATAAACCTCCTCTTGACCCAATTAAAAAAACGATGGTTAATGGAGATTTGTGTGCACTTGCATTTAGCATTGGGGGGGTGTGGAAAGAGGGAAAGCGGCTAATTGCAGGCACTAATTAGGACTCTAATCCCCCTCCCAGCAGGCACAGAGATGCCCCTGAATGCCGTCAGTTGAAATCACTTAAACGTAGGTCTGTCTGACCTCAAGGGGCACAAACGAAAAGAAATGGAAGCCTGATTTTTAAATTTCAAACAACGAAAAAAAGAGTGACTTTAATGACAAGTTCACTCAATGGAGAGGAAATGTAAAGCTCAGCGGAAGCGTTAATTCCATGGCAATGGTGTAAAATAGCTTTTTTGTATAAACAAGGCAAATATTGATAACTTAGTTGGGGGGGGAAGGGGGAGTCATTTGTTTCATTCTTTGTAGAGCTCCATAGAACGAGCCAACTATAAATTATCGAGAATTTAGGGCTGAGAATTACTTTAGGGGATTATTACTCCCTCTTAGGACTGATCTGTAGGAGATATTAGGAGAACACAGCAAGCTCAGCATTGAAATAGAAATCATGTTGTTGCCAAGAAAGTTTGATTTATAAAGTGGAAACATCTTTAAAATGCACTCGCTATCTTTTTAATGTCCGACTGCTTCATTGTGGGAGGGGGGAAAAAAAGAGATTATTTTATATTAAAAGGATCATCAAAAGATAAAAAGTTTATGTTAGCAAAGTTCCCTGAACTTTGGAGAAAAGCGCTCGGATCCCTCAGAGCGCCCGTGGCAGCGCCCGCAGGATGGGCGCCGGTTCCATCACTCAGAGCCTTCCTCTCCTTCCTCCTCTTTGAGGTTTGCTCTGATTGGGGATTTCTCCTCCGGGGGATTATCTGGGGATGGCTTTAAAAGGCTGAATGTCTGCGGTGCAGGGATCGCCCCGTCCCCGGCGCTGCCCGGAGCGCTGGGTACCCACGGGCTGCCCGAACCGCAGGGGAACGGGAGGAAGAGCGGCCACGCGTGATCCCTTCAGGCACTGCCCATCTCTGGGGGCGTTTTGCAGGGCAGGTTTTCGGGGGGCAGAGGGAATCCCGTTGTTCGGGGGGCAGCGAGCAGCCCCTCTCCGCAGAGCCCCGGCCGGGCGGCCGCTCCCGGTCTCCGCTCCTCGCTCCAGCATCCCGGCTCCCGTCCCTGCTCACAGCGCGGCCGGGGCACCTTCCAGGGCTGGGGGAATGAATCCAGCACCCACAGCGAGCTGTGCGTGCCTGGATTTGGAAATAATTGTTCACAAACCCTCCCGTGTGTGTGTGTGTGTGTGTGTGTGTTAAAACAAACAAAAACCCCTCCAAAACCAAACCAACCAACCAAAAAATCCTTCCCCCCAGAAAAAAATACTTAACCAGAAAATACCCTAAAAACCACCACCAAAAAGTTCCAGTCGATGAGGTCCTATTAAATCAAATTAATCAAATCAATCTAGACGCTGCTAAAGGGCACAGGGTCTATTAGAGGATGCAGATGCAGCTGCACATCTGGATTCCTCCCCTCTGGCCGCCCTGCTGTGGGGGCATCGCTCTGTCCTAGCAGGGTGCACACCTTTCCTGTGGGATTTTAGGAATTTTGTAGTTGTGAAATTGTACGAGGGGTGGGGAAAGCAGAAAGCAAATGAGAGATTTCATTATAAATCTGGCTTTCCGATTTCATCCTCTCGCTTTTATGTGCTATTATTTAACTGAACAACCGTAAATTTTTTTGTAGCTCGTGGCAAACCATTCTTTGTGAAATCTCTTCTTTCAGACTTTATTTCTGCTGGAAGTTAATCTTTGCTTCCACAGTCTTCCTGGCTCAGGATTTCTTCTTTCTGTTAGATTATTTATGTAGCTGTTCCCTAGGTTTTTTCCAAGGTGCCAGTCTTTGCAGCACTGCAATTTCTACCCAGGTATTGCCAAGGACAAACAATTTGATAAAGCTTTTGTCTAATCGGTAAAAAATGCTAGTCCACAGGATGTCTGGTCACATTTTTGTGAAGAGTTCCTGAAGAGAAAATAGTATGTCATTTCTCTGTGGCAGCAGAACCATCCCTGAGATGTAACAGGAGGCTCGAGGCGTTGAATTTGAGTTTTGGCTGGAGTGCAGGATGTGCACAGGTACAAAGACAGCTTTGGTCTCTATGGTAGCAGGTTTTAAGAAGCATATGTAGGAAGGTACTGCAGAGGAAAAAGATAGAATCAATAAAGCAGCTTGCATGTGTGGAAAAGACGCAAATCCCCTTTAGATGTTTGAGTTTCATTTTTAAAGTGGCTTATTTCAGTTTAAAAAAATCTGTTCCTAATCAACTTTAGTAAACCAAAATAAAACTAGTTTTTAGGACATCAAGGTCTGAAGAAGTATAAATGCTTTGGCTAAGCTGGTGCAGCTTTCCTGTGTGAATAATCCTTTAAAAGTTAGATTTTCCATGGCTCTGTAGGGCATATGGATGCCCAGTTCTCATTACAATTAAAGGGAAATATTTGTCCAGAATCTTTTGAGGCAGTTACAAGAATTTCTGCTGAAGGTTTTTGATCCAAAAGCAAACCTTAATATCCCAGATCAACGAAGGAATGTGAACCGTCAATTTAAAACATAGAAATAAAATAGATATTTGAGGAATGTTTGATCTGCTTGCTCCTAAATTTGGGGTCCTGGAATTATCCTGTTCAGGCAAACTCCTGCTTTTAGAGAAAAAGCAGGAGCAAACTCCAATGGCTCTTGGCTGTGCTGCTAAAGTTGTCGACAGCTTTGGCAAGGGAGACAGAGCTTGTGCATGCTGAGGAAGGCAGGGATGGGAGTTTGGTTCCTAATTCACTTCTCTCTTCAAGCAGCAATCCCTGCTTTTTGAAAGTTCGCAGTTAAGCGTGTTCCCAAAGCTCTCCCTGCTTGTCCTTCCGCTGGAGCTGTGGCAGGGTGAGGGGAGCCGCTGGCCAAGCCCAAACCAGCTGGGGAAGGTCCCAGCCATTGCTGGGGCTCTGCTGCTGCATCCAAGGCTCCTGGACACCGGGCTGTGGATCCACCGGTGCCGAGGCTGCCTCGGCTCCTCCAAAGCCCACATGGAGAAGGAGGGGCTGCCCTGGAGAGGGAGCAAACCCGCCCTGGAACGCTGCTGGTGACACGCTCTTGCCCAGGTTCTCTCTGAGGCACCTTTGTGCTGCTGCTGGTGCTGGTGCCACCTCTCCCATCCTCCTGCACGCTGGGACCTTCTCTGCTCAACTTCAGCCGCGGCAAAGTGAAAGCCCAGAGAAGCAGCCCATGGCCAGGAGCCTGCCCGTGCCTCAAGTCACCATGGGGCAAAGAGAGGAAATGTTCCTAGACCATGAAAGCAGCCATCCAGCTAACCAAGTTCTCAAGTATGTGAGAAACAATGTTTTATTTAAAAATTAGATGTGCTAGCCAGAAGGAAAAAATACAACCTCGCCATTCCAAAATATAAAAATCCCTTAACTGTCTGACCTTCTCATCACTAGGTCATGGTCCTGCCACCAGATAAATCTCTCCTATCTGCCCATAGACTGAGAGTTCAATGTTGCTTGTGTTAGTGACAGTGAATTTGGGGCTGAAAAATGAACTACTGATGAGAACTCCTGTTGAACCTGTATTGTTTGTTATTCTGAGGCAAGGATCTGGCATGGGCTAATCCAGCACTTCAAAGTTAACTGCTCTTACTTTGTATACAGAGCGTCATAACGGAGTGGCGTGGGTGATAAGAGAAATAAGGGACTGAGGGTTAGGATACACTGGGAAAATGGGACCCTGTTGAAAAACTCTTTGATCTCTTTAAAGTATTTTCTGAAAGCAAGAATCTATCAAAAAGGAAATGCCATTTAAAAGGCTAAAAGAAACAGCTGACATCCCCAAATTTGTTTTAATCTGCCCTGGAGAATATTGTTTTTAAAGATGCGTTAAGTCAGTGGAAGAAATACTTGTCAAAAGAAGGGAAATTAGAAAAAAAAAATGAAGAAAGGTCATTGGAATGGAGACATAGTTCTTGAAGCCTCTGCACACCATTCTTTTCCCTTCTAACAATGAAGACGAGGAGAAGCATCCTCAAGCAGCCGTGACCAATTCTCAAGAAGAATTTGAGGCCACAGCAGTCGTTATCAGGGATGCAGGTGTGTCACCTGCCTCGGTGTCTTGAAACCATCCCTGGAGGCATCTCAGCATGCTCACAGCTTCTGAGGAGGTGGTTGCCCAGCCGTGACACGGCTTGTTGGCCAAGATGTTGAGTGAGCAGTTGTTCTCTGATCCTTCTGCAACCTGATCTGCCACAGGCAGCACCTTCCCAGACAGCACCGCACAGGAGCTTCCGAAAATCAGTCACTGCTTTACTTGACCACCCCAAAAGTAAGGATTGTAAAATCTCTGTCTGTCTTTAGACACCTTTGTCTTATTGTCTTTAAAGAATAGAACTTCTGAGCTGCTGAAGTGCTTGGGGATGTTTTTACCCCCTTGAAAGGACAGAAGGAAGCACTCAGTAGTATCTGAAGGACCATCCACACTTCAGGGATGTGAAGTGAGCCCCAATCCACACAAATCCATGGGCTTCAGAGAGCACTGACAGCCTTTGGTGAGGGCATGGCTTGAGTTGCTCTGGTGTCTTGTTTCCGTGTAGTTTTCTCTGTGGAAATACTGTTTGAATTCCCCATGTCTTCCCTGATTACCCTGTGCTGGTCAGAGACATCCCTTCACCCCTAATGCATCCATCAGGAACGGTGCTGGCATCTAGGAGAAGGTCAGATTAAATCCTGGTGAGCAGGAGGGTGCTGAGGGTTTGTCGCTGATGTGCAGCATGGCACAGCACAGCCACTGCTCAGAAGAGTGTTTGAGCTCCTCAATCAGCTCTGATTCTCTCCACTTTTCTGGTTTGCTGTCCCCTGCCCTAAAAATATGATTTTACTGGGCATGGGAGCTTTGCAGCCACCCATCTTTACAGGACCAACCAGACCTGCTCATATGAGGATTAAAACACATGTGAGATGCCCACAAAGAGGCCAAGCCTGGAGAGCCTGAAAGGCTGGGAACTGCTGGCCCAAAGGAAAGCAAAGCTTTCCTCTTATCGCTCACTTCCAAATCCAACCAGCCAATTACACATCAATTAAACTTTGTTTGAACATAATAGAAGCTTTGGCTCCATGTCAGCAGCTGCTCCATGGTTAAGGGGATTGGATAGTAGTAGTATAAATAAATAAACAAGAGATGCTTATTCTAACAGTTCATTTTAAAACAATTTGTGAATATCATGTAGAGATAAAATGTGCCTAGCATAAACTTAGCTAAGCAGTGACTGCTTCATCATCAGAACAAATAATTCACTAGCACATCATCTTTGAAGCTTGGGAGGCCTGTGGAATTGTGCTGCTTGTTTATTTTCCTGGCTTTTACTGTTTTTGCTACATTTCATCTGCAGGGAAGGGTTTAGCTGGGGCTGTGGCAGTGTGGTGCCAAGCTCTGGTGAAGCCGATCCTGCTCCCACTGCCCACGGTCCCCAGAGCCAGGCTCAGCCCCTTTGCCCTTCCCAGGGCATCGCCCAGTGACTTGGGTGCCAGTGACTTGGTGCCAGTGACTTGGGTGCCAGTCTGTGGGGTTTTCATGCCGTGTGGGGTGTCCTGCTCTCACAGGAGGCACCGTAGCCTTTGCCTATGATCGCTTTCTTTGAGGGTGCGTTTCTCTTGTGAACGTAAGAACTGATTTTGGTTTTGCCCTGTGAAGGGCAGTGAGAGCTGCTGCCGTGGCACAGCAGCACTTTGTCCCTGACGCTGCAGGGAGTGGGACAGGAGCGTGCCTGTCAGAGCCACTAAACCCAGAGCCTTGAGGGGCACACGAGACCCTCAGGATGGGGCTGAGGAGTCTGGATGGTCCCCTCTGTTCTGGCTGGAGCTGGAGGGAGGGACACATGGGTCTGAATGTGCCTAAAATTGCAGTCCTATCAATGTGGTGTTTTGCAGAAGAGGCTGTTTGGCTGGTGCTTGGCTGCGTGTGCCGCATCCCTTGTGCATCACGCGGGTACTCCGAGGGCTCGTAGCCGGTCCCTGGGTGGGCAGGGGAGCTGTGGGGCTGGTGGTGGCTGGTGGGCCCTGCTCCCTGAGTGGCCCTGCTGCCTCCACCTAAGGTGTGCTGCTGGGTTGGGCACACATCTGGTGGGCCTTTCAAAAAAAGCAGTATGAATTGGAAGGAAATTGGTCCGGCGCAGGACGCCACCACCCCAGGGATGGTGCTGTCATTGGCACGTTCAGGGAATTTGCTGCGGCCCATGGACACTGTGTCCAAACAGGTTTTGGGTCTGAACAAAAAGATGATGAGGCCAGGAATTGCTGCAATTAATTTCCTGAGTATTGGTGGCTCAAACTTCACCGGAGAGTCGGGTTTTGCTGTGCTGCACTTGTGCCCATCACTGAACCTCGCCGAGCTGCCCCGTTTGCCCAGGCAGGGCTGCAGCTGCCCTTGGCACAGGAGGTGCCCTGAGGATCAGATGCCACCTGCTTGCACACGCTCCCCAGAAAGCCCCAAACTCCCAGTTTTTGTCCCCAGTTTCTGCGCAGCAAAGCTCTCCCCCGGTCTGGAGCCGTGCGGGAAGGAGGGTGGATAAAACAGGGATCTGCTCAGGTCTTGCTTCAGACCTCCCACCAAAGCCAGGCTGAGCTTTCCCAGAGCTTGGCAAGACGTTGGCAAGTTTTATTGCAGCGCTGGGTGATTCTTGTGCCTCTGCTGGTCCCCGAGCAATGGATGATGAAGCAACCTATTGTCCAGGAGCTGGCCGGAGCGGAGCATCCTCCGCGGAGCCGCCCATCCGCCCCGGAGCTCCTGCCTGCGCAGGGCTGCCAGAGGGGCTGCTTGTGCAAAGCTTCTGCTGAGCTGCAGCTCCTCGTGGCTGTGAGTAGCTCCATTGACCTGTAGTAAATTTGGGGAAGCAGGCAGGTTTTTGGCCCCTTCCCAGGGCTGACAGGGAGCTCTATAGAGCCACTGTAGGCACGGCCTCGCTCCCGGGCAGGGCTGGTGCAGCTCGGTGCCTCCACCGTGGTTTTCTGCTGCCTTCTTTCAAATGGGGCATTTAATAAGGTCCAGGACAAGATATTTGGTGCTGTCTCTTGCTTTTTTTTTTTCCTTTTTTTTTCTTTTTAATTCAATCTCTATGACTGCATTTCCTTGGCCCCAGCTCAGGTTTGTCATGCCTTCCCACCAGAAATGCACAACCCATGTTTGTATCATATTGCAAAGAGATATTTACTAAACGAGCCTCTGCCAAGGGGTTGAGAAATATGTTTTCATTAAGAAAATTAAACTGACAAGTCCCTGGACAGCACATTAGTCGCATATTTTTTCTTTAAGGCCAAAATGCAGCAGCTAATAATAATGACGAAATGTCCATGCACAGCCAAATTACTAAAATCTACCCCGTGTTTTCCTGGAAAAGAATGCAGAGAGTTGGCAAACTTGGTTGTAGCTGGGTCTGTGGACTGCTGAGTACAGTGCTACCACCGCGAGATAGCGAGCGGTTTGCAAGTTAAGCAACACCTTCAATCAGATGTGAGTCCCCATTTGTTATCCTTAAAGAATTTCAGCTGTATATATTATAGTAGTACTTTGGCTCTTTGTATTTATTTTAGAGGGCTATGCTAAAGAACATTATAAACTCAGGCATGTCCATGCTATATGAACTCCATATGCTGAAGCTTAATTTTAAATGCCATTAAAAAAGCACTTAACATTTACAATATATCAGTTCAGCTACTTTAGCAGCTTGGATGTTCTACAGTAAATGAAATGATTGAGGAAAAAAGAAATTCAGAAGCTCGATGTTATAAAA
Organism: Callaeas wilsoni; assembly: GCA_013398955.1. Lineage (NCBI taxonomy): Eukaryota > Metazoa > Chordata > Aves > Passeriformes > Callaeidae > Callaeas > Callaeas wilsoni. Next base: position 9,035 of record VWPU01005382.1, on the reverse strand, counting down.
ATCCCCAATGCAGGTACGACAAACTGTCAAATTCTGTCCATCTCATTTCTGTTTTTTAATAATTCTCTCCTCTTTTTTTTCTTTTTTGTTTCATTTTTAAATGCCATTTTAAGGCCTAATTTAAAAAAAAAATCTTGGCATTCAGATTGGATTCCTTATACAATTTTTTTCAATGTGTGAATTGGGCTGTGTATTCACAAATTGAAATGTCCTACTGTATTTACCCAGGTGCTTACCTGTAGGAGGACAAGGTTAAGAGGAGTGCAGAGTTTATGAATGAAAATCAAAGAGGGACATTGGTAAACCACCCCTTTTTAGTCCGGGCTAATTACATGGTAAACATCTGGAATTTATGCAGGGCGGTTAAAAGAGTCAATTGAAATGATTTTGAACAGGGCCCATTTTGTTGCCTTCTCCCCAAGCAGCGACAAAATGGTGCTGCAGACCTGGACCAGCTCAGGAAAAGAGGGATAAAGTGGGGGACAAAGCGGCCTCGATGTCTGATGGGGAAATGACATCAGGATTTGGGCCCATCTTAATTCATGTAATTAGAACGATTCCAGGATGTGGCAATTCTCATCCTCCGTCCCCTTGTGCCGACGGGAAGGAGAACTTTGTGTCCTGGCTGGTGGCTGGAAGGCTGTGGTGAGCCAGTTTGCTCTATTGACTTGGGTGTTTTTACTGGATGAGGAGGAGGTGGGGAAGATGGAGCCAAGAAAATAGTTAGTCTGAGGATGTGGAGTGCCTAATCCTGCAAATCCTGGCTGCTGACGCGGTCTCGAGGGATTGGGAAGCCCGTGGCAGTGTCAGTATCCATTAGGGCCATCTCCTTTGGACTGCAAGACAGGGCTGCGATGGAATCTGCTGTTTTCACAGGCACAGCTTTATAAAAAGATATTATTTCATATCACAAAGACTCTTTAGGTCTGTAAGACATGTAAATGTTCTCTAGTGATGCACTGGTTTGTGTGATGTGCTGGTTTGGTGTCGGTTGCTGGAGCCAGCGGGGCGGGCACATTTTGGTGGGAAGCTCTGCCATGCTCCTGGCTCCAGCAAGGTTTAATGGGTGTGCTGTGAATTTGGGAAATCCGGGAAGGCCAGAGGAGCCTGTATGTGCCACCACAGGGTTTAACCCTTTGTCTCCCCCAGGCTTTGCTGATCTTCAGTTCTGTTTGTTGGAGGGAACACAGGAGTAGTGGTGGGACCTGGTGGATATTGGGACCGGGTGAATGACAAAGCATGTGCCCAGTTTCCTCTGAAATGCAGTCAGGTCTCCTGACTTTTCAAACACTTCCACAGCAGCAAGAAATCTGCAATGTTGATGCTGCCATAAGTCAGGTAGAGCCTCGTGTAGAAGTGAGAGCTCCTTGTCCAAGCCTCCCACAAACAGGGATGTGTTGACCCCCTCACATCTCTCTCCATGCCCTCCTTTTCCTGGCACTGCCCCATAGCCCCACTCCCTATACCCTCATCCCGATTTATTCCCTATTTTGCATTGGCACACGCTCTGGTAAGTGAGAGTTTAATTCAGGTGATGAACAAGCACCAATAATGTCCTTGCAGAATCTCTCTGATGGCGGACCTGCTTTTTGGGCTGCCGCTCCAAGTTTCCATCAGTCATTTCCAGTGCTTCCATCACTCACTAACGTGGTAACCCTCTGCTTTTCCTAAGGAGGATGTTTCCCAGTTACAAGGTCAAAGTGACCGGAATGAACCCCAAGACCAAGTACATTTTGTTGATCGACATCGTCCCGGCCGACGACCACCGGTACAAATTCTGTGACAATAAATGGTAAGCCTACACTCCTGTTTGCCTGCTTTTCCACAAGAACATTGCAATTGGATCAACCATTTGTTGTGCAGACTTAGAAACCAACATAAACACCTTCCCACGGGAGGGACGCCAACATCCCGGAGCTCTCCTTGGTGGAGCAGTGATGGACACAAGAGCCAGGGCTGGAAGTTTAAACCAGAAAAATAGAAAATGAAATATTATTAACAGGCTGGGTGGTTAACTGCTGGAAAAAAGTGCTGCTGGGGGTGGTGGGTGACTTGTCCATCCCCAAAGTGCTCTAGGTTGGGGAGTTTTCATGAAGAAGATGCTTTAGGCAAAGCGCTGGTTATCTGGCCATGTGCAGTGTAGGAGGGTGAAGCCACAGCCTGCCTTGTACCAGAGGCTGGACAGGATGATATAATGGTCCATTTTGGCCCTCAAAATTAGGTCTGTATGTGACTCAAGAAAAGTTTTAAATTCCTTTCTTCTATAGTAATATTTTGCTTTTAGGAGAGCAGCTATAAAGTGAAATGTGGGGTGGTTTACTCAGAGCCGTGAGTCTCTTCTATTATTCTTCCCTTCCTTGTGCCTTTCCCAGCAAAGTTACTTACCCGAGAGGCAGCTGGGAATTTTGCTCTCCGACAAAGGAAACGTGTTGTTTTCTCTTTTGATTTTCCCCCCCGAAAATGCCCAGCAGCCTCCCTCACTGCCACTATTCGCTGTGGTTTCCCCAAACCCTTCCACTGGCTGCTGCCTGGTAAAAAGCAATGGAAAATTTCACAGGGAATGAGCCCGGTGACATCCCAGAAAGCAGTCGTAATTTACTTGCACATTAGGGCTGCTCTGGTTTAAAAAAAAAAAATCCCTTTTCCGTGTGCTTTTGTCCCGGAATGCCGCTGGGTAAGAGGAGTGGACTGAGGGTCTCTGCACCACGGTGGCCACTTTGTGTGTTTCAGACTTTAAACCCGAGATGATGGATAGCTGTTAACTCTGTTTAATTTAGTTTTTGCCAGCCCTAGAGCTGTTTCCCCTTTTCCTTTTATTGCTGCTGGAAAGTTTCTGTTGTTTTTGGTAATATTGCTTTTATTGGGGTTTTATAAGAGGAGAACAATGTGGAGTAATGAGGGCGTTGCCATTAAATGATGTCTCATGGCTGGGCCTTGTGTCCATGAGAGCTGGTGGTGGTGGGGGGCAAGGGGAGCTGCAGGAGGGTGCTGGGAGAAGCTGTGGAATGGGAAGCAGCCCCTTCACACTGGGAAAGGCTGTCGGAGCCCTGCCTGGCTGTGAAGGGTGCTGGGAGAAGCTGTGGAATGGGAAGCAGCCCCTTCACACTGGGAAAGGCTGTCGGAGCCCTGCCTGGCTGTGAAGGGTGCAGCCACACCAGTTCCACTCCTGCCCACAGGTACTTTTTCCCGGGATACTGTGCAGGGCCATCTCCCTTTGCAGAAANTGTGAAGGGTGCTGGGAGAAGCTGTGGAATGGGGAGCAGCCCTTTCCCACTGGGAAGGGCTGTGGGAGCCCTGCCTGGCTGTGAAGGGTGCAGCCACACCAGTTCCACTCCTGCCCACAGGTACTTTCTCCTGGGAAACTGCAGGGCCATCGCCCTTTGCAGAAGGGTCTTTGAAGGCTTCCAAAAACCCAGATGAGATTTCCTCCTTGACCAATGCCAATGTGGAGACACTGCTCCAAGGAAATGCTGTGTGGGAGCAGGGATGGGGTTACTCTGCCAGCCTGTGGTGCTGAAACACGGATCCCAAAAACCCTCATGAGCAGCAGGAGCTTCCCTGAGCTCCCATATCCCAGCCCGTCCCCCCGGGTCTGGCAGGAGGGTTGCTGGGATGAGTCCAAGGACAAAAAGCTCTTCCATGCCCAGGCTGTGCCCACTGCTGAGGTGATGCCATGTGTCCCCTCTGTTCTCAGGATGGTGGCCGGGAAGGCCGAGCCAGCCATGCCGGGCCGGCTGTACGTGCACCCCGACTCCCCGGCCACGGGAGCCCACTGGATGCGGCAGCTGGTGTCCTTCCAGAAGCTAAAACTCACCAACAACCACCTGGATCCCTTTGGACACGTAAGAGAGACCTTCTGCCAGGGGTTTGGGCAGAGGTGGGCCCGCGATGCTGAGTCCATGTCTGGGATGTTGGGTGGGATTTCACAGTTCATGAAATAATAAGGAACAACATTATTTTGTGCTGTGGGGAGTGTTTAATGGGATGGGGTCTGTGTGCTTCCCCTGCTCTTGGAAACGCAGCCATGACAGGCTCAGTTGTGTCCTGCTGGATGCCACCGACATTTTCCTTTGTGCCCAGGAACTTTCCAGGCAGCACTGTGGGATTTTCAGCCCAGCACGTGGTACATGCAGCTCGCAGAAACAGGTTGCATAAACTCCTGATTTTCCAAGGTGGCTTTGGCAGCCGTATAAAAGATGAAGTATTTTATTTGGAAAATCTTGATTCATGTGCATTGGGAATGCAGAGGTGGGGAGCACACAGTTATCTTCCCCAGTGCATTTAATAACTCAGACCAAGGGCCCTTCCAGCCTGCCAGGAGAGCGAGTGCTCAGATACTGCATATAAAAACACAGACCTGTCTGCTTTGCACAATTTGAGCTGAAAGTCACGTAAAAAGAAACCATCCTTGGTGGGAGGAAGGGAAGAGAGAGCTTAAAATCCTTCTAGGTTTAGTGCCACCAGCTCCTCCTTGTACCACAGGTAAGAGAATCTGATTTGTATCATCAAAATGTGGTTTTTAACCTGATGGTGTTTTAAGCAGCAGCAAGGGAGGCAAGGGAGTCTGTGAGAAGGGTGCAGAGTGGGAAGGGGTGTATCTGTCTTGCTTAAAATGATTGTGCATCGAGCCTCTAAAGAGCAGCTTTTCACTTGGAGCCAATGTCCCGATGCCTCCCAAAGCCGTCCAGAAAGTGCAATTCTGACACAGCCAAATCAGCTGGAGCTTTAGGGGGTTGACTCCAGAGGCAGGAGGACCCCACCTGCTTAAAATGCTGCTAAAAATTCAGAATTTTTGCCAGTGTTCGTAATTTTTTGTGAATTTCGAGCCTCCAAAAGCCACGTGTTGGTGCCGCGCGTCGCCGGTGCCGCAGCCGAGCCGGGCTCTGGCAGGGCCTCGGTGATAACCCAGCCCCACGCCGGTCCCTGACCCCCTCCCCAACCTACTGACCCCACTGCAACATGTGGGAACTTCAAAGGCTCCCCGGCACCGTTTAATGCCGCTGTCGTTAATCACAGCCCATCTCTGCTGCCCCTGAAGGGGGGAAGCACCACGGAAATGAAATGAAATGAAATGAAGGGGCTGCATTGGGGCTTGCGCAGTAAAAGGGACACAAAGCCACCCCTGCCACCGTTTCGGTGCCACGGCCATCCCGACCCGCTGCCTCTGCACGTGGCATTTCCTCGCTCTGTGTTTTTCTCTTGGTTAACTCTGCAGCTTAATATATGACTGTTTATGCTGTAAAATGTAAACCATAAAACATGCAGGATGTGCGATGTGGCTGTAAAACAAACAGGATGTGCCGTGTTGGTTTTGCAACTTTAAACGTTTGCTTCTCCTGACTTTGTCATTTTTTAACTGAGATTTTAACGCTGCATTTTAACAGGGAAGATTTTAGGACCCCCCTCCCCACTCCTTTCCAATGAACAGCCTGCTTGTCTTCCCAGAAGTGAGGCAGTGGGGACTCTAGTTTGGGTTTTGGGATAATGTCCACGATGCAGTGGCTCCAGATGAGCCCTGCTCAGTGCCCTCGCTCCATGCCAGCCTTGTACCACAGCCCAGCACCTTCTCTCTCTCATTAATGGGAAAACGCCTGAAATAATCTATTTTAAGTGCCTGGTTTGCTGCTCAATTCAGGCACCGACAACCTGCCTAGCTAAATGGGATTGAGCCTGTCCTCAGACAGCTCCTCATTAGGATTCTAAATTAATCATCTGCTTTAGAGACGTGGTGCTCCGCTTTTTGTGGTGCACACGGAGGAGAGCTGGACTCTGCAGCAGGAGAGGGGAACGCTCCCATCAGCTCCTGCTGAGAACGGTTCTGCTCTTGCAGGGGTGGCCGATGTCCCCGGGCCGGGCAGGGCCTGTCCCACGAAGGCATTACGTTAGGAATAATAACAGCTTCTCATTTCTAGGAATTTGTTCCCAGTGACTGCAAACACTTTCTTACAGCTCCCGAAGAAAAACAAGGCAGAAAAGCCACAGGGTTTGTTTGCCTTCCCGTGCGCCAGCGCAGCCTGCCTGCCTTTCCTTTTGTCTTTGATTTCCTCCAAACCTCAAAACCACGTGGGGTGAGGATTTCTGCAGCCTTGGCTGGGGCATTTTTGGGTGTGTGGGCAGCTGCCCAGCCGGGGCTGTGCTGGGTCACTCACCCTGACACCCTCAGCCACTGCAGTGTCCCCGTCCCTGCGTGGGGTGCAGCTCCCCTGAGCCAGCTCCTGGGATCTCACCTGCAGGACAGGCAGCAGGAATTTCACATTATTTCGTCGATAAAGGAATCCCTGTCCTGACTCTGTGCACTGTAATAGCTGCTTAACATCAGGGACAAGCAGCCCCATGGAGTTCATAAGAAGTGGAGGCACATTTGAGGCTTCAAATAAGTAAGATAAACATCTTAATTAATAAGCTGTGGAGTTGGAGCCTTTGCTGCAATCCACGGATTCAGACTGGAGATTATTTCCCGTGCTGGGGATGTGGGAAAGCCTCACTCTCTGACACCCAGCCCTTCCTCTCCAGCCTCACCAGCCTCACTCCTGCTGCTTGCCCTGGCCTGTTATCTGTTGTGGTAAATTCTTAGTTACAGTCAGAGGCATGGGAGGCATTTGTCAATGCAGGCATGTAAAACTGAGCAGGTTTTATATCAGAACAAGTTCAGAGCTCTGTAATCGGCCTCAAGCCCCTGTGGCTGAGCAGGTTTTGTGGCAGGTAAGCCTGTGCCCAGCTCACACACCACAGCCTGAAAACGTGGGCTGTATATTTTGCTCCGGGGGGATTTTTCATCCATGAAAGGCTTCTTTCACACCAGGCTTAACAACTGAGGAACGTTCATGTTGAGAATGGATTAAGAAATCAGCAGCCACTGTAATGTTTAGCTACAGTGAGGTCTATCTGATCCTAAAGAAAGCATTGTAAGCCACCTATGCTTAGAGTAAAATCTGAATTTATGTATTTTCAAAGCATTACATGCAGAGATAATCAGCCTGATAGAGCCTCTGATTTACGTGGGGCTGGTGAGTGATTCTGGCAGGGCTGATGCTTTGCTCTCTGATGCCACGGGAGTAACAGGGCATTTGCAGAGGTGAAAATAATCTTCTAAGTGCCAGCAAGGGTGGCACATCCCTTACCCATTCCAGGGTGCTGCCTGGGAAACGCCTAGCTGTGTTTTCCAGGTGAGAAATGGGAATGACTCCATCACTCCAGGTTATTTTGTGTGAATCTCAGCTGCAGAGGATGCACAAAAATCCCCCCTCTGTTGGAAAGGGGAACATAACACCTGCATTTCTTTAGAGAGTTGATTCAGGGCAATATGGGAAAATAGCAAGTGTGTCTCTCCACAGTGATAAATCCTCACGAATGGAATTCCACTTTCTTCAGAGGTTTAAAGTACATAAACAGAGGGCGGAAGGTGCCCGTGAGCTCGTCCTTATGGAGCTGTGGGGCAGCTCCTGGCCCCGGCAGGTGGGGGATGCTCGGGGGATGCTCGGGGGTGCCTGAGGGGCTGCAGCTCAGAGCTGCTGGGGTTGTGGGGAGGACGTGGGGAGGCTTTTTGGGCTCTGCCTGCAGGACTGAGCACGACCGGCAGCTCCGGACGTGGGCTGGCAGCCCAGGAGCACAGCACCCTCCTCCTGAGGAATGAGGAGTGCGTTCCCAGCACCCTCCTCCTGAGGAATGAGGAGTGGGTTCCCAGCACCCAGTAACCATGAGCTGGATGGCAGCTGGGAGAAAACATTCCAGCCTCACTCCCAGGCCTCTCTTCCCTGATTTTAGGCAGGCTGTGAGCACTCAGAGTCACGTAAGGGCAGCGCTCACCAGCTGGAAATTGGGAGAGGAGCGAGAGCATCCCAGGAGGGGTTTGTGCTGTTGTTGTGCTGTTGTTGTCAGTGACTCCACTGAAATGAAACCTCTCTGCCAGAGGACTCAGCTCCTGCAGCCAGGACAGCTTGGAAAGGGCAGGAGCATCACAGCAGTGTTCTTGAGAGGCTCTGACTGGGAGCAGATCGATTGGAAATGATCTTCTTTAAAAAAATGACTATAAAGGATATATAAATAGATTCTGGAATATATAAAGGTGTTCCTGCAGGGAAACAAACAAACAAACAAAGGAGACAAGTAATAAATGGAGATAAGTAAGAAATGGAGGTTAGAAGTAGAGGTTGTGACAAATAAAAGTAGATATTGAATTTAATCCCCCCCAACACGGCATTGCTGAGCTTGGTTGTGTTACAAACTCTGTACTTACCTCGCTCCTGGGCTGCTGGTGGTGCCTTTTAATTGCCATAATTACTTTATCTGCTTTTAAAATGAAGCTTTCATTTTCGTTTCTGAGATGTAACCAAGTGAGGCTTAAAGCTGCAGGATATCATAGGTGGCCTGTCACTCATGACAGCATTTTAAGTGATATTCCTGTTTTTCTTGACCCAAATCTGCTGTTTACTGGCTTCACTCTTTAATGCTGATGAGTTTGTTATTTCTCTTCAGATTTAATATTTGCACACTTGGTTTTATTTGATTATCACTGAAAGCCTTAATTTTTCCCCTAGTCCTGGGGTTTCCTTTTCATTTTTCTATTAATTAAATCAGCCTTTTTTCTGCCTCTGCCCGTCAGACGCACTCAGGCACTTTTAATTAGCCTCACGTCCTACTAATCTTGCAAAACCCTAATTTTGATTCATAATTTTTTTTTATTTGTTTGCTTTATGACTTGTGGCCAAGCAGTTTCCTCTCGGGTGCTGGTGGGAGGTTTATGTGCTGCCCTGGAAGCAGCTTCCCCACCCCGGGCACTGGGATCACCGGAGGGAGGGAGGGAGGGAGGGATGGGGCCAGGGCAGCTCCCGGGGGAATCCTGCCTGGGGGGAAAGGACACAGCCTCACCCCTCTCGTCCTGCTCAGAGCAATTTTCAGCTAAAATTTTCCTGTATTTCTATATATAACATTTGGGGTTTATATAGATATGTTTTTTAAAAATAATATATATGATTTCTCATATGTATAAGGAATATAGGCAATATGTATTTTATTATATTTATATTATAATATAA
>VWPU01005378.1:0-62526 GCA_013398955.1 Callaeas wilsoni | reverse complement strand
GGGGCGGGGCTCCGGGGGGCGGGGCCCGGACACGCCGCGGAAGCCCCCGGGCTCAGCGCTTCCCGGGGAGCAGGGCGGCATGCTGGGCAGAGCAGCTTCTCCCAGCTCGGGGAAAGAGCTGGGGCTGAATTCAATCTAAATTCAACTAGATTAAAACCCACTAGGCAACCTGGTTTCTGGATCCCTCTCAGGCTTAGACAGAGGCTGCTCCAGGCAGAAGCAGTTCTCAGCAGTCCTAGGGGCATAAGCCGTGGCAGTGGAGTACATGTGGGACGTAGGTGGCTCCCAGGGTAGGCTCAGGGCCAAGGAGAGCTTTGAAGATCAAGACACTTGGAGTCACAGGCAGCGCTTCACAGGAAGCCCTGGAAGAAGCGGAGGAAGAGTGCGGTACAATCTCAGGAACTCACAACATGGAGGCGATGGATTGTCACGAAAGCTGGCGTGCACGCTCAGGGTGATGGTTTGACAAGAGGGGGGAAGCACATTTTTAAAGGCTACTTTATTTGGCTTAGCATTCTTTTCGCCTCCAACAGCTACCTCTGTGGGAGACCAAACCATCACACTGATATTGAGCTTATTGCTGCCAGTTCCAAATCTGAAAGAGTCCATTCTCTCCAGTTATTTTGTATGGGCTCTACACTCCATCCTTCACTCAGATTTCACGTGTAGCACCCTCTTTCTTCTACCCACTGTTTCATTCTATCACTCTATGGTCCTAGAACTGTAACAAGTGGAAAAGAAATTCTCTGACCCGTTTGTGCGGTCTCCCCACTCAGTGCCCGAGATAAGCTGCGGTGTAAATCACAAGAAAAACTACTCTGTAGTAAAAAAGGAAATGAAACATTGTGTCACTTTTGTAATGACTGTGCTGGCTACTCAGCATCCCCCAGATCTGCCTGACAGCGTCTTCCTGATGTATCCTAAGGGACAGCAGAATGGGGCAGGTTTTCTAGACTTTTCCAGGTTCCATAATTACACTCAGTCCCTTCACAACTGTAGGTCGGAGACAGAGACACAGAGTGCACGACCCTGTACTGTGGTTCCCTCTGACAAAACCATTTTGTACAGAACCACTTCCACTCACCAAACCCTGCTGCGGCAGGCGAGGCTTGAGCTCTAGCCACCCCCACCTCCCTCTAGAGTGCCTTCCCAGCACCAGCGGGGCTCTGTTGATGCTGCTGAACACCCTGCATTCCTCCAGCTTCAAGCAGTGCCAGGCACCGCAGCTCGCTGAGCCCATCTTTCCACCCAGTGAGAGCTGCAAGCTCCTCCTGGCTTCATTCCACCAAGTGCCAGTCCTGCTCAGTTAACCTTCGGCAGTCCCTCAGAGAAGGCGCGGAGTCAGGGAGATCAGTGGATGGTCTCTGTGCATCCTTTGGAAGCTGCTCTGGCAGATGGGAACAAAGCAGCAGCATATTCACATACCTGAGAACAGCCTGTAACCACCGGAGTGTTTCAGACTAAACAGATATGCATTAAAAGCCTGTAATTCCGACATGCCAACCAGGTATTAAAATCCCAGTAACACACTGGATTCCTTTGCTATGCTATGAACTAGAATTCATCATGGAGACATCTGCCAGGGTTCTCATGTTGAGTATCACATCCACCTGAGCATAGGTCCTGGGAAGGATTCAGGCTTTGGATAATAAGAAAGTAGGGCAGTTGCTGTTGACAGCTATGCTTACGGTGCTGCTGTTGGCAAATACACAGAAGGAAAAGTGCCAGCCCTAAAATCAAAAAGGAGCAGATTCTGCTTGATATGAACACAGCCCCCACGGGCTGCTGCAATGCAGTGGCATCTCAGTCCTTTAATTTCTTAATGATATGGCTGCCTCAAACCCTCCAGAACTGGAGACAGTGGGCTCTTAGCATCCATAACACTAACAGCAGCAGCCAGCAGGCCAACAGGAATTGCCCATTTAATCTCACTGTGTTGCCCCTATCCTGCCTGCCTGAGTTACTTGACTTTGTGATGGGAAACAGTTTACTTTTGAGCAGTATCTAGGACACTGGAAACCTGACCCTCATTCAAACACAGAATATAATCCAACAAAGGCTAATTATTCCCTTCGTCTAAAGAGAATCGCACACGGAGCCAAACTGGACTGCTAGGACCCCTCTCTCAGTGGAAAGGAATGAGAGGGAGAGGTACAAAGAGGCAGATGGTGCGTCTGAAACACGCTTTGTGTAGCTTTCTATTACACATGCAGGTTTTCCTCTTGCACCTGTTTCTACCACTCAAACACCAAACTATTTAAAGATAGCAAAAGGGAGAGAGAGGGTGTGGAGGGATGCGATTCATTCTTTGCATTCTCTTCCCCAATGCTTGCAGGTCCTTGATTCCCATTTATGAGACTCATTTTCAATTTCTTTCCCCCCCTCTTTCAAGGCACTCGAACCTTGTGGCTGGAGAGCAGGGAAAATTTGCATTTAAAGGGTTTTAATAAATTGAAGGCCCTCGAGGAGTTTTCCAGAGAAACTGAACTCAATTAAATTAAGGGCCAGGTCTCGGGCATCACTTCTGCTGAAATAAAACACAACCTCCAGCAAGGACATCTCATCAGATGACCAGTTAATATTGGTTCAATGTTTACAAAAATTCTCCCCTCTCCTTTAAAAACATGACAATCCCCTTCGGAGCATTTCTACTCCATAGCAACTAAAATAAAAAAAAGAGAGGAGCAAAGGCAAAAATGCAACCTTCTAAGAAAGCAACTACAACTCAGGTCTATTCAACACATGGGGTAAAAGCTAAAAGGAATAGTATTAGCTCGTATCTCTTTCCACATCCTGTGAAGACACTGTGGAACAGCTCATTTTCTTCCTGTCATTTCTTCCATCTTCTTCCTTCAGCTCTGCAGCCTTCCCCGTTTGCTGTGCACGGTGAATGCACCGAGCACCTACAGAGATCTGCTCCCCATTGTTACCTGCAACAACACGGGCCAACAAGAGCACAAACCAACAGCAGCTGCCCGTGTCTCCAGATGCAGTCATATTCTTCCATAGAGGAAAAATAAATGAGTACAAATGCTCATCAGGAAAATTCCACTAATTTATTGGATGTCTTGTCCTTTGTAGGATAGTTTGAGCTAAACAAGTCTGCATATTTAAATACAAAAAACCTTCAGAGTCACAGGAGATTCCAGAAATGCCAGAACCCTGAGCTCCCCTCCCTCAACACACAGATAAACCTCTTCCACCCACTTCTCTGCCCAGGCCTGCACTGCATCCACACTAGGGTCTCTGGCCCATCTTCTTCAGGGTTCGGTTCAGCTGGAATTAGAGAAAGCAAAGGTCAGAAAAATACACAGTAATTGATACACACTACTGTTCCCCTCAGCAGACTTCATCCAATGCCTCTTAACTTCTTCCCCTCCAACTCACTGACAAGAGAGCTCTCGAGCAAATACAGTGTGTCAAGTAGAAGGAGAATAAGTAGAACTCTCTCCTCTTCAAGACAGCAGAGGAAGACGTGGGGAGATGAGAGGATGCAAACTTGTAGTAGTAGTATCACAACCCTGTATTAAGCCCCCAAATCTCAGAATTTTGCCCTTTGAGTTTCCAGTGCAGAGCAATCTCTGCTGGGAGAGAGTGGAGCAGTGACAGAATGTCACCTCTTGGTCAAGCTCAATGCTGAAGCCATCTATGCTCCAGAAATCTCTGAGGTCATCTTCTAGAGCCATAGTTATGAAATTAGAGATATGATTTTGGTTGTGTTACTGACAGGGACACCACATTTATCTAGGGACCATGGTGTCAGCATCCCTGAACAGTAAAACTCTCCTCCTTTTCCACTGTGGCTCAAATGAGCACTTCTCACAAAATACATACCGTTCTTCAAAGGCCAGCGGTTGCTGCTTAGAATACCTGCCTTTGCCCTGTGCCTTGCAGAGCCAAGGCTCAGTCCAGAATGGAATTACACAGCTGTCTCACACCAGTGTGGACCCTCGAGGGCCTGCACAGCCCAATGATTGCCCCATGTTTCCTGCAGAGCTACACAGCTCCCCTGCCCAGGCCTCACCTCCTCAAACTTGTGGATCTGGCGGATGAAGAAGTCCCCATAGCGTCGAGCAACCTTTGTGTCTGCAATATGGATCATGTCCTGGGAAGAGAATAGGATGAGATTAGGAAAAGGATTGTACTACTAGCAGGGAGACAGCAAGAACTGCCAAATGTAAGGATCAACCTAAGGGGCTTCACCCCAGCCATGGTTCAGCATCGCACGTATCTGACCTGTGCTAGTCTCACAGCACCCACCCTGTTCTCCTTGGGCTGCCTTTCCCTCATGCCTTTGCCTGGGATGGGTCCCCAGTTCACGCTGCATTCACTTCCCATATTCTTAAACACTCTGTTTTTGTCTTCCTTGCAGCAGTTTGACTGTTCCAACCTCAGTTCATGCTTCCCTCTTTTCAGTCATGCCATGAGAGCTGGGCTGAGACATGACATGAGACCTTGCAAGAAGAGGTCTTCTATAAGGACCAAGAACACAAGGTAACCTAGTCTCCTTCCTAGTAAGAAACCTAATGGTTACTGCTATCTTCTTTGAAAATAAAGTCCTACAAGACTCTTTGCTATGCTTCCTGCTGCTGGAGCTCCAAGAGCAGATGGGCAGATGGTGACAGCCCCACATCTTGTGTATAGATTCCTCCTAGAGCAGCCACAGCTAAATGTTGCTCCAGTGCAAAGCAGATCTGTAACATGACCAAGCAACATCTCTGCTTTGTCAAACAAAGGAGAGATGTGGGGGACACCTGCAAGGACAATCCCACCTGACACACTAACAGCAGCACTATCTGTCACTCACTTATCACCACCCAGAACACTGACAAGCAGTTCCCTCTGTCCTGGGGAAGTGTTTGTTTTCTAGGTACACTGACTGCCAAAATTGCCTGTGATACTCCATCACTCTTCATCCACTGACACTCTTTTTATGCAGGGTTATAACTTCACTGTTATAAGGCAGCCAAGCCCTATAAACAGCAAAGGAAGAAGGAATGTTTCCCACAGAATGGAGCAAAACTAGCTGCTGCCAATTCCAGAATTTTTTGGGTGAAAGAATTTCCCAGTCAGCAAGCAGCAGATACCAACCTTGTCAATATAGAAGTCAACCTCAGAGGCAGACTGGAACTCTCCATCCAGGGCAGATATGCCACTGGTCCATACCAGGTTCTTCATCTTGTGCTTGAAGACAAGCAGCTGGATACGGAACTCCTGCTCTGTGAGGTCTAAGAAGCCAGCCAGCTTCGCCACGGGCATGGTGGTGTAGAGCTTGAGGAAGCTACGGATGGTCGAGAGCTGAGCCTGCTGCTGAACTTCATCAGCGAAGACCTTGAGCTGCTGCAGGAAGGGCTCCTTGTGGTAGTTGGGGTGCACATTGTCATAATTGGGCACCACAGGGGAGAGGAACTTGGGGCAAGCATAACTGAAGAGCTCCTCATAGACCTGCGCGTCGCCCTTCTGCATGCGCAGCATCTTGTCCCCGTACTTCTCGCGCAGCTGCAGGTGGATGCTCTCGTCTATGCGCATGGGGTACATGGTGAGGGCGATGGCCAGCAGCGCGTGCATCTGCTCGTTCTGCTTGTTAATCTGAGACAGAGAGGAGACCCTGTCAGCGCCACAGGGTGCTCAGGTTTTAGGGTGCCCAAGGGAGCTGGCAGCTGCACTTTGCAGAGGAAGATCCTTTACACTGATGGTCCTAATGCTCCATGGGGCCAGCTCAAAGAAGCAGTGCCTCTGAGCAAAGCAAATGGATGAATGATGCTATCAAGGCTCTTATAAATAAAAAAGAGGACTGGACAAGAGGAAGGTGCACAGTGAATGCATCCAGAGTCGTGCAGAACCCGGATGGTCAGAAGCGCATTTGACTGTTTTGGTACAAGAACACGCAGAGAAGGGAAGGCAGATAGTTTAACAAACCATCTCCTGGGAAGGGACAGTTATCAGGGAGGTCATTGAAAAAAAGACTGAGAATAAAGATTTAAATGAATGTGGGATGAAATGGACAGCTGTGTGGCTGAAACAGACACACCAACTTTTTGGAGTGTCATGGAAGTAAGACTGGCAGGATTTGGCTAAACAAAGAGTTAGAAATTAATCGTAAGGATAAAAAGGAGAGAGCAGGTAAAACACCACCAAAACCAGGAGGTAAGACAGCTTAGGCAGAAAGAGAAAGGAGCTTTGTTATAGCCATGTCTGTGAATTATTATCAGATAATGGATATATATTTGACAATGGCAGCAACCTGAAGTGCAGGACTGGACTAGAAACACAACTAAGTCTGAAGGAACATTAACAAGAGCATCAGCAGCAGCTGATACTCATTAACAACCCTGCCTAGAGGTACAGTGCAGATGGACCTGGGACAACAGTATGAGGAACACCCAAAGTAACTAGTAACATAGCTAAGAAAAAATATTGTCACACTTGGCAAAGGAGCTCAGAGGATCCCCAGTCACCATCACCAGCAAAGTCCACGAAAATAAAGCTGGACTATTAAATGTAAGGCATCAGGTGATAGAGGAGGGACAGGAAAGAAGACAGTAGCTTTTTCTTTTGGGAAATCTAGTCTATTCTACCTCTTACCATCTCGTACTTGTAGGTGGTCCTCTGAAACATGCTCTTGGTCCTCTGGATGTAGAGGAGGATGTTGGCAAAGACACGGATGGCATCCTGGTAACGCCGCATCATAAGGTATGCGAAGCCCACGTAGTAATAGGTGGTCACCTGGCACTCAGGCACTCGGGAGTACATGCTCTGAGAAAGAAGGAGTAACATGCCATATTAGAGGGGAAACAATCCAAACTACTTGTTATCCAGAATCCAGCCACCTCTGCTTTCACTCCCGTCCCAAATACAGAAAGGAGAGGGTTAATTCAGGATAGCTCACCTCCCACCCATCCCTGCCGCAGCTTCCTCACTATTTATTAGATCATCCCATTTCCTATGTTTTCCAGTTTCAGCTTCCTGCAAAGAGAGGACTCTTGCACTGTGCCTAATATTGCTCTGTTCAGCTCCCTATTTCACTCCACATCCTGTGCCAGACAGCCCATATGTACATCTGTGCCAAGCCCTGGCCCAAGCCCATTGCAGCTGAACTTTTGTTAGCCACAAGGAGCACTCAATTCTAAGGCAAAAAACAGCCTAGGTGTGAGTGGGTACAGTGAGAACAGAAGTCAAAAATACAAGAAAGAGCCACTGACAAAGGTAAGAATAGTGTGTTCAGGTAGCAACCACTGCACTACCACTTGCAGTTCCAGCAGTATGCTCTGTAACAACACTGCCTTGCACAACACAGCAAACCTCCTAAAAAACTGGGCAATTGTGCTGCAACAACATCAGGCATTATCATATGGCTTGATTTAATGCCAAAGCTCCAGCTGTGCTCAGCTACGAACTCCTGACAACTACAGCAGATACAAACAGTTCCTCAGCTGGAAGATTCAGTACAGCACTTTTTCACCAGCATGCTTGAACAGAGGCACTTGGAAGACTGCAAAAGAAGGGTTAAAACATGTTGTATTACCTTCTTGTTGAGCTCGATGTTCTCCAGCACCTTGATGGCTTGGTAGTAATCTCCCAGTAGAGAGTGCAGACGCAGCAGCCCAACCAGGCTGAAATAGCCCAGCATCTTGTACAGGGAGTGGCGCCCATATTCGCCAGCCACGCTTTCAGGATCGCCTAGGGAAAAAAGGAACCGTGATGCCACTCTCCAAGGAAGCAAGCTTCCCTTCCAATACTTTTCTTTTTAAAAGCCAAGGGAGCAAGGCCTGAAATGTTATCACTGGTACATCTCACCTAAGACCAGCAGAACCTGTTACCAGCCAATGCATCCACTGATTATGGGTTTGATCCAGCTCCCAAACAAAGTTAACCAGCTTGGGTCAAATCAAAGGAAGGCAGCAGAGACACCAGGGCTGCTTGGCACCACCTAAAGCTCACCTCCACTTGTATAGACCTCCAGCTGTCGGTTGATGTTGGATTTGTCCACCAGAGAGTGCAGCACATTAAGGACACTGTGGACATTCCAGATCTTGGGGTTGGAACGAAGGAAATCAATTTCCTCTTCAGACTTTTTGGCTGTTTTACAGCGGTACTGGCTGAAAGACTGGAACTACAGGAAAAAGGAGAGATTCAATGATGAGCATCTTGTTTGGAGATGCTCAACTAAGTGCACTAAGCTTACAACTTGCTGACACAAACGCATTACAATAAACTACAAGTTCATGGGAAAAAAAAGTTTCATGTGAGATCACATGGAAATCAAAATGGCAGATTATACCACCTTTAAAGCACCTAAAAGAAATTACACAGTACAGAAATAAAAGGCCAGGAGACAGTTTGAAACACAAAAGGATCTCTTAAAAAATTAGAACCGGCAACTAAACACAAATTTGCTGTCTGAACAGGTAGAAAAGAGAATGACCAAATCATGTGTTTGTCTACACACATCTTTTTTCTCTATATGCACACATCCTTTTTGTTCTCAAGCTTGACAACACAACGCTTGAGGAATTCCAGGCAGTTCTATGATAAAAAGTTACAGAAAAAGGAATATATTCTCTAAAGAGGAAAACCAATAGCATTTGAGATGTCTACTGCTGCACTCAGAACAGTAAGTGAAAAAGTATTTCTTAGTGTCAAGATCTCAGATCACGGCTTATTTCAAATCAGGTCATCAATCCCTCAGTGCAAGCATAAATGCCCTACTGACTAAGAAAGACAGAACTTTTGTTCTGAAACAGAAATAGGCACAAAAGTTCAGGACTACCCAAACTACCCTGTAACTTAAAAATCTGTACATTTACAACTACTTTATCCACCTGGTAACACTAGAGTAACAGTGATGACCAAAGAATTTCAACCTGTAATGGTACCCTTGCTATGGAAATCACAGCAAGGGAAGAGATGGAAAATTTATACAACTAATAAAAGCAAGGCCACCCCAAAATGGCCCAGTTTTATAATCACATACTTGGTATATGAATTCATCAATGATATCCCAGAGCCACTGGTTGGGCAGTTCCAGAGGAGCAGGGCCATCAGCATCTGCAAGAGAACGGAGGAGAGGGTTAACACCTTGAGCAAGAACATTGCCAGAACTGGAAGAAGAGACAAAGAATTTTGAACACAAGAATTTCCCTGAAATGGGAGATGCAGCAGGAGATGAATGAAGCTTCCAGTAGGGCTGAAGTATGTAGCTTTGACTACCTCAACTGCCTTCACTTTCAAAGAACATGCACAGGGTTAATCTCTAGAGTGGGACTGCTCAGCAGCATCAACTCTCACAAGCTGCACAGAGACTGCAGGAGTTTATCCTAACTGATCCATTCTCCACATTAGGCTTGGCAGGGAGTCACAAACACTAACATTTGTTCCAAACAGAGTTAACAACAGTAAACAGTTGTGAAACACTGCAAGTTTTCTTTAGCTTACTGCTTCATTTTACCTTTTAATAAAGATAGATGAGTTCTCAGCAAGACAGAAAGCTAAGTAAGTTTTATTCTTTACAGTATTTCAGAAAGCACTGGAAACTATTCCTGGTTTTTGTGGTTTTAAATTCATGGATGTAAACTGCTGTCCATTTAACAAACTCAAATATGCAGAGAGGTTATAGACTACCTTTCCCTCTACTATTTATAAACAAACATACTGCAGTTCTTCTGATTCTTTCTCCAGCTCTGCCCTCTCTGTCCGATCTCTCTCTCCAAAATTCACAAACCAGAAATGAATTGCAGCAACTCACTGAGGATGTAGTTGAAGAGATTGCAGTAGTTGTAATAGGACTCAAATCTCTGCTCCAGCGTGGGCCCCCCCTGCAAAGAGAAGTCAGCACAGTCTGCTTCATTTCAAGCAGGGCAGGAGGGAGTTCATGGGCAACAGCATGAGAAGGACAGTCACAAGAGCAGAAGGTCTAGTTCAGGAGTGCTAGAGCCAGCATTCAACCAGGATGCCCACCAGTATCACCCAGAAAACCTGAAATTGTAGCACTGTTGCCCCATAGAACAGGGATGACTTTTCCTGTACAGGTAGCTTCTCCCAGGATATCGAGCAGTCAAACCTCCTGTGAATATTCTGCACTAACCTTCCCTGTTCCCCTCTTCTGTTCAGATTCAAGAACTTCCTATTACCTTCACCAGCTTTCCTTCCTTCTCTGCTCATGAGAAGCCTTAATGGATCGACAATTCTGTGTCTGGACAGCATTTTTAAACACCTTGACCTACTGGTTCTTGTTTCAGCTGGAGACACTGAGTCTGAGAACCACTAACAGCACAGCTTGAGAAACCAGTTTCTCCTGTCAAAGCCTGGCTTGGGTTAACACAGCAGCCTTTCAAAAAATGCCCATTTCTCCACCCTCTGGTCCACAGTAAAACTGCAGTTATTACTTATTTACCCATAAGTCACGCATCGGTTCAGATTTTTTCCTTTAATAACCAAGTACTATGATTTTCTCACTGATTTCAATGCAGCTTAAAAAAAAAAAAGCAAAGTTTGTTTTGTTTCACAGAGCATTATTCCTTTCACTTCATTCTCCTGCATCCTTTATGGTATCCATGTTTCCCTTTTCACAAGGCACTCTGATCTCATGCGAGGGTTTCTCATCACAAATAATGCACCTTCCTCTTGTGACACCCCTTCTCACCCACCTGCTCATTTGATGAAGAGCCACAAAGAAAGACACAAAGGCAATAAAAAGGAAAATTCAGTTACCTTCCTACACCTCCTTCTTCCCTAACTCACTAACCATTGCATTTGATGTTAGCAACAAACAGCCTCCTCCTCAGATCCAGTCGCCTGATTCATTTGAGCTACCAGGGGAACCTGCACACTCATCATCCCCAAGCTTGAAGACACAGCTAACAAGCCTCAGACAGATAATCAAGTCTTTCTTGCTTTTCAGCAGTCAGTGAATCTTTACTAAACCAACAAAAGGCAAGAATTTTAAACTTCCCTAAAACCAACGTGAGACTTGTCAAGTTTCCTGGCACAGAGAAGGCAGCACGCAACCCACAAGCAGACACAGGGCCAACACTCACGCTGACTTTGGCGTAGATGTGCCTGTAGTACAGCTCCTTGTATAGGATCAGGAAAACTGCATCTGGAAAAGATGACAGAAGGGGACATTAGCAAGCCACAAGGCCTATTAGCCTCCTGCCACAACAATAAAGGGAGGCACAAAAAGACGCTTTGCTCAAGTTTGACTTCTTGCCAGGCATCTGCTGAAGGAGTTGCCAGAGTGAACAAAGGTGAATGACTCCGGCAGCAGCAACACTGTGCACCTGCTAACCCAGGATCAGAAGGGATTCAGTTCCTTCTCTCCCTGACAACCAAAGAGAAAGTGGAAGACTCACCATTTCCAACCTGAGGAGCAATGGCCTCAGCCTCTGGCCATGGAGTGTTCTTAAAAAACCTTTCTGTCAGTTTTGTCCAGCTGAAAAACAGACACACATGCGGTATGAGAAGCCACTTCTCACTCACTATGACAGTGCTGGAGTCAGAGATGACAACAGAGGGGCCTTGGACTCGGTGAAAGCTGAGCAGCACCACCAACCCCTGTTAGTAAGTCCAATGCTGAAGCAAAGAATGAGAATTGCAAACTAAGCAGTGAGACTTCAATTTATGCCCCAGGCACGAAACAGATGTGTATATCACTCCACATTGCCTTTATGTCAAGCTGACATGGCTACAAGCAGGAGTGGAAGTAGCTGCTGGGAACAGACACAAAAGTTACACCTCACAGCTTTCTGCAAACTGCCTGACTAGCACCACTGAGATCCCTTTTTGCAGCCTCCCTTTGTGTTAGCCCAGGGCTGATATTTTCCTTCAGACAGATCACAACTGATGTATACTTGCATTAGCCTAATGGGCTGGAATTACCTAAGGTTTTTTTCCCCAGTAACCAAACCAAACCTGTTTCAGAGAAAGCCCAAGTTTGGAACAGCACGTGTAGTAGTCAGCCTTTCCTTTTAAGGGCATCACAGTTAAAACAGTGATTTCCATCTCTTGGAAGGATAGTATTGTACCTGTTCTCATAAATGTCCTGGATCTCGTACACTTTCTGGTCAATAACATCACTGGAAACACGGCTGGCCTGGAGCTCGTACACCTTCTGGTCAATGAGGTCTGACACCGTCTTGTGAAAATACTGAATGAAGTTTTTGATCACTTCAGGGATCACCTGGTAGGTCTGCTGTTCGTACTGGCGCTCGTAGGCCAGGTCTTGCTTGGGGTCTCCTGCGGAGAAGGAGGAGCAGTGAGGCAGCCGCCGCACGGCCCGGTCCGGGCCCACAGACCCAGGCGGGTGCAAGCAGGCGCGGAGCGCCCGTGGGGCCCTCACACTCACCCGTGTGCATATCATAGTCGTTGGAGTACGCGTAGGGGTCGTAGGCGGCCTGTAGGGAGAGGATGGCAGTGAGTCCCCGCGAACAGCCCCGGCCACGACCCCCGCGCCCCCCAGGCCCCCCGCCCGCACCTCGTTGTCGTAGTCCTCCCCCGGGTAGGCCATGGTGGCGGCGCGGCACGGAAAGGGCTCCGGGCGGAAACGCGGGCCCGGCCCGGCGTGGGCACGAGGGCGGGGCGGCGGGAGGAGGACGAGCTCTTCTATTGGCTAAAATAACTGCCCGTCTTCATCCTGCTGAGCCGTCATGGGCCGGCCGTGACCCCGTTCTCTATCTGATTGGAGGAAACAACTGCCCGTCAGGCTCTCCTGGCCACAGCCACCACTTCCTGCCCCGCCTCTCTCCCACCCGCTCCGTCCCTATTGGCTGCATGCACGCCTTGTGTCGTCTTCCATTGGTCGAGAGGACGCGGCCCGCCCTGTTGCTCCGGTGACGCCCCGCCCCTCTGTCCCGGCCCGGGCCGTGACGGGATGGAGGGTGGCGGTGCGGCTGACGGGGCGCCCGGCGCGGGGCCGGAACTGGGACCGGGACCGGGACCAGGACCGGGGCCAGAGCCGGAGCCGGAGCCGCACATCGCGCTGCCACCACTGGGACCGAGCGGACCCCTCGGCTACCTGCACGTCCTGTGGCAGCGGGACGAGCCCGCGGGCAAGATCCCGGCCCGCCGCCTTCGCAGGGCCGCCCGCCTCCACCGCCGGCTGGGACCTACGGGCAAGGAGGCCCACGGTGAGCGGCGGGCGCGGGGAGCCGCTGTTCCGCTCCGGAACAGCCCCTCCTCCGGCCGGCTCCGCACGGGGCTTCGGGAGGGAGCTCGCATCTGCTCGGTGGGCGGCTTGGGAAGGCGCCCCGGTCCTGCCAGTGGAGGGTGCTCGGCGGGAGTGGGCGGGCCCGCAGCTGGCTTCGGGAGGAGACGAGAACGATTTTACCTGGTGTCTTGATCTCCTGCTTCCCCTTCTCTGGACTGAGCCAGAAGCAGCGCGATTTGGCCCCGCACCTGTGCTCGAGCACCAGGATGGAATGTTTCAGTAGGGAAACGTGCTTTTTTCCTCTGTAATTTCTAGTATTTGCTTTCTTTCCTCCATAGCTCTGAAAAGGCTACGTGAAGCTGCCAATAGCAATGATTTGGACACAGGTAAGGCTTTTGTCAGTCCCACTTGGGACCTCTTCTTGGAAGGGCAGTATATCAAGGGCTCTTACTTTAGGATAGGAGGAATCAGGTGCAGATAGTTTGTGGACAGGGTGCTTTAGATGCTTCAGATCTAGAAAATGCTTTCTTAAAGCCCGGGTTTGTTCTCTGAGCAGAGTGGGGCTGCTTATAGTGTTCACTTTTTCACTGCACGTGGTTCATAGTGTTAGTTTTCCACCTGCCTGGAGCTAAATCAGCACTGCATTGTGCCAGCCGTTTTGGTATGCTCTTTTGCCCAGCTGTTAGCAGCAAGAGAATAATGTTTTGATTGAGGTGTGAAAGTTACAATTATCTAAGCCATACCCTGTATGATGAGGCAGCATGACCCAGTAGATTAGAACCAGGGCCAGAGCTGGACTCTCACCTTCTTCTGATTTCTGCAGAATGCCCTTGTGGTCCATAAATTCTGCATTCCAGATATCCAACCTCAACAATACATCTTCCTCTCTCAGGCTTTGTTAATTGAAGCATATGAAAGTTAGTTTATCAAAACTTAAAGTTTTAGTAGTTTTCCCAATCTATGTTCCTACAAAAGTTACTTAATGACAACTTTGCTAAGTGCTGGGTAAGAGTAATATAAGAATAACACACTATTTATAATTAATAAATGTGTATTGATTATGACTAAACAAATTAAAGGGTAATTAAAATTATTAACTAAAATTACAAAGAAGTTCTGTCATTTCGAACAATTCCCCCCTTTGGAAGTGATCTTAATTTTCCTTTAAGATTACTTCCACTTAAATCATTGAGTATCTAGCAAAACTTAAGACGTTAAAATGCAAAAATTTTGCGTGTGTCTCGTTATAAGGTATCATAGATCGTTCATTCCCAATGAAATTCCACATCAGGGTATTATTTCTTTTAACAGTATCTTGGTAACTTCTCTTGCTTTGTTGGTGCAACAGGGAAAAAATCCAGGCTATCCAGAAAATGTGTCAGCTAAAACCAATAGTATCAATATCCCTCTTGTCGAGGTAACTCAGAAAAATCTATTTGCCTGTAAACTCCAGGACAGTTTCCTCTTTTTTGTAGTCCCTAAAGGAGGTCTTTTGTAGGGCTGCAGAGTGTTTTGCAAACATATTTTACACGTACTGACTACGCTTTTGATTCCTGGTATTTCTACACTAATTTCGTGATGCTTCAAGTTATCTCTAATAGCTTTTGCTCCCCAATGGGTTTCTCTGTGTTTGTCTTTGGCTACTTGTCTCATCACTGCTTGAGGTACCTAGGTATGGTATGTCATTCCATTTCTCTTTCTTTTGGCAATATAACATCAACTGTAAAATACCATTTTGGTGTAAAGTACCATGAACTGGCCATTTTTCTTGATTATCTAAAGGATAATCTGGCCACCGGAGAATACAATAGTCTATTAACTGTGTCTGAGTTAGAGAATCGCTTTTAAACTCTTTCCAGTGCTGCAAAATACAGCCTAAATGTGAACATTTGGGTATTCCCCCTCTTCCCGAGTTCGAGAAGAAAAAGCAGAAACTCACAGTAAATAAAAATTCCAGCAATCGCTAAAACCGACACGAGAGAGCGCTCTGTGCACACAAATACAATTGCAGTCACTAAAACAGTAGCAGCCGCTGTGCTAACGCCAAGGAGAGAGCTCTGAGCAAATAACCCTCGCTTTAACAATTTACATTACCGAAAAACAAACATTTCGTACACTTCAGGTACCCCGAGATCTTGTCTAAGCGTACAAAGGCTTCGACACTCTTACAGCAAATGAATTTTCTTAAGAACTCAATTTATACTTTTAACACACTCTCATTACCACATGCTCCCATTTTCCAGCACTAACACATACCATAGGCTTTAATAAGCACAGAAATATCTGGGCAAAACCCTTCCACAACGTGGCTCTTTGTGCAAGCAGCACTGTGTCCAACTAATCTGTGGGCAAAGCAGAGGGTGAGGACTCAAACCACACCTTTTGATAGTTACTTGTATAGTTTTACAATTACAGTTTTCCAACTAGGCAGTGGGACTTAAACACAGTTCCATTAATATTCAGTTATAGAGTTTTACAGTTACTTTTAATAGAAAATAGCCAATTATATCATCACTTTCTTAGCTCAATCATGTTAGAGAGTGCAAGCTTATGATTAGGTATATCTTTTTAAACCTTCAGTAATGTGTTAATATACTCCCAGGGGTTTTTGCCTTGAACTCACTTGGATCAGGGGATTGAAAAATTTCCCTGAAAAAAAGTCTTTCAGTGTGCACCAAAGTCCTTGATCCTGTAAATCAGGGGAGCATCAAATGTGTTGTCTCACCTGAGTCACCAGTAAATTGTTACCAAATCTTCCGAAACTGTTGGGGTAAATAAATCCCTCTAACACTTTCTTTTTGGTGTTCGTGAGTAAGATATTACTTTGTTGTTGGCCAGGAGGGGTTTGTGTGGCTCACAAAATTCCGGCGTCCACTCAGACACAGATAGAAAACTCTTTCACTTATTTATCCATTTTTAGCAAACAAAAAAATTAATGTTCATTGGTTATAAATTACATATTTCTCCTTCATTAATTAGTGTTCTGTCCTCTATTGGGTATTGATTCCTTGCTTCTCATCCTAGTTAGTCCCTATTTTTAGTCATTTTAGTATCTTTTTCCTCTGGTGGGGACACACATATCCTGAATCTTTGTTAGTCCCTTCTTTGTCTTTGGGTTTCTGCAAAGTCCTTGTGGTCCATAAATTCTGCATTCCAGATGTCCATCCTCAACAATACATCTTTCTCTGGTTTTGTTCACTGAAGCATATCAGAGTTAGTTTATCAAAAGTTAAAGTTTCAATAGTTTCACCAGGCTGTGTTCCTGCAAAAGTACCATATGACAGCTTTACTAAATGCTGGCTAAGGATAATTTAAGAATCACACAGTATGTATGATTAATATATATAGAGATTATGATTAACTAAAAAATTCATTTCAAAGTTAATTAAAACCACTAACTAAAAATATTGAAAAGTTACATCATTTCCAACAAGAAGATGAAAGAATGCAGCTTTATGGAAGTCTTGGTTTCAATCCACTTTGGATTTGATAGCCAGGTTCCTGTGTTTACGATCCTCTTGTGTTTTGTTTACTCTGCAACTTGAGGAAGTGTGCTATGATAAATATATTTTTTATCAACAAGTAAACATCTTAGCTATTTCCTGTGGTGGCATTGGGTGGGAGAGGTTATGTCATTCCTGATGGGTTCAGTGGAAGAGTAGCTAAAGTTCTCCCTGGGGCACTGTCAGTCTTCCTGTCTTTCTTCTGAAGTATCAAACATTTAATGTTAATGCCACTTCCATCTTTTCAGGTGATCCTTTCAGTTCTGTACCACACTTGAAGTAGGAGGTGTACAGGAAGAAATTCAAGGGTGGCTATAATTCAGATTCTGGAAGCTGAGATGAATGGTGACTTTCAGTGGCCTGAGCCATCTAGTTTCTGTCACCAGTACTTGGCAGTCTTGACTGTTGTAGAATATGCTGTTTAAAGATCTCAAAATATAGCGAACCTGTCAGCATTTTTAACAGCTATGGAATAAGCTCTATTTTACACACCAGTTAGTATATCAAGATGATCTCAAAACAACAGGAGTAACAGCCCTTACAGTTGCCCTTAACACATGTTGCTGTAGGTGCTATTTTTATGCCCCTAATCTTTCCACCCTTCACTGATCTCTGCTCTGCTCTTGGCAGATTGGTGACTCCCGTGCCTGCTTCCCAAACTGTAGCCACCATTGGTTAGGAAGGGGCATAGTCAAAACAAGTGTGAAGAAGTGGCTTTTCTCACTGCCTGTGGTTACACTGTGAAACTTCTGACCACAGGTCCGTGTTGATGTCAAAAGTTTACACAGGTGCAGAAAAGGACCATGCAAATCCACAGGGAAAGCCCATGGAAGAGTAGTAAGCACAGGATGCTAATTCTGGCTTGGGAAGTGCCTGAGATGCAGCTGACTAAAACCAAGAGTTAGCCCCACGTCCTTCCTATCCTTTTTTTATTTTTCTCTAGGCATTTGCTGCTTATTGTCCTTGGAGCTTGAAAATTTGGCTAGGTGGATGTTTAGCCATTAGAGCTGCTGGCTTATCCTTTATGGCAACATGTGGAAGGTGGTGAAGGCTGAATCAGAGGGTGGAGGTTATGCTGCTTAGGCTGGTTCTGCTGAGCTAGAATTCTGGTGGGAACTGATTCAAGTCCAGTTGACTTAGCAGCTGACAGCACTTGTATCTACCCCCAGAAGAGCAGATAGCATTACCCCTCTCTGATCAGGTGCCCCTTCAGCTTACGGGCTTTCTTCTCCTTGGTGCTGTCAGTGCAGCAACTCTTGGAAGACGGAACTGACCCCTGTGCTGCGGACGACAAAGGCCGGACAGCCCTGCACTTTGCCTCCTGCAATGGCAACGATCACATCGGTGAGTGGGGGGAGGAGTTCTGTCTTCCAGCCTCTCTGTGGCAGGGATTTTGGAAGGGTGCTCTTTAGTTTGATTCAGCACCTGTCAGAGGTTGTCTTTTCTGTTCCTTTTGTGTCAAAGTTGCCAACTCTGGCCCCAGGGCTTGCCATGTCTGCCTGCTGGAGGGGGAGCAGGACCTCCCGGTTCTAGGGCTGTACTGGTGCAGAGGGAAGGGTGTCGTTCCTTCCGGTTCTTCGCAGCAGGGAGCCCAGGAGCAGTGGCACTGCCTGGCTTTGTGCTGTATCCTTCTGCATTGCTGTGCAAACCCCTGTCCCTGTCACAATAAGGAAGCTGATGAGCTGAACAGAAGCACCCGTAAGGTGGCCTGGTGGCTGCCACATGGGCCTGTGGCCCATATGGGCCTGACCTGTGGGGCAAAGGGAGGGGACTGATGTGGTTCTGTTTCCTTGTTTCTAGTCCAACTGCTTCTGGACCATGGGGCTGACCCAAACCAGAGAGATGGGCTGGGCAATACTCCCTTACACTTGGGTGAGTGCCACACAGATGAGCTTTGCATGCAGAGAGGTGAGGTGAGAACCTCCTTACTGTACCTTTCCTCTCCACCTTCCTCTTGCCTGTGCCTCACAGAATGCATTCCCAGATTTAAAGACCTAAGAGGGACTCTTTGCACTTCTTTAGATTCACTCCTTCACTCCTCACAAAGATTTAGGGTCAAAGAAAAGGTTTGAGAAAATTGATTTTCCTCCCTCTGCCAGCAGTGCAAGATCTGTTCCAGAGAGCGTATGCAGGCTTGAGTGTGAGGTTACCTTAGCATTTGGGCTATTCCTCTTTCCTGTGGCAGAGAAGGCCTTTGGGAAGCAGCAAGCTCTGTGCTTGAGCAGAAACTCACTTTTGTTTGTACCTCTGAGTTGTGTGTCCTGTGTTTTCCCTCCCCAGCTGCCTGCACGAACCACGTTCCTGTCATCACCACGCTGCTGCGCGGAGGTAACATTTGCTCTGTAACAGTTACAACCTGTCCCCTTCCTGCCCTGTCCATACTCCCCAGGGACACCAAATCTTGATGACAGACCTCATTGTCCTTGCTCCTGCATCTTGCAGGGGCCAGAGTTGATGCCTTGGATCGAGCTGGCAGAACCCCACTGCACCTCGCTAAATCAAAGCTGAATATCCTGCAGGAAGGATTCTCCAACAGCCTGGAGGCCGTACGCCTTGAAGTGAAACAGGTAAGAGAAACAGTCCCATGTTCTGGCAAGGTGGTGCAGCCCCTGGCAGCCTCCTACACCCTTTACTTAAATACCTGTCTGTAGGCTCTTAACTGCTGTGGAAAGAGTTTGACTTCTCTTTCAGAGACCTTCCTTTTTCCCAGCCTCTACTTTAATTTTTTCCAGGGCCTCCCTTGGCTCTGGTAAGCTAAGGATGCATTGAGCATCTGAATTCTTGGGCTGTGTGGAGCATTCTCTTTACTTCAACCACAATGTAAGACAGATGCCTTGTGGCAGGAGAGGGACCACAGCACGAGGCTGTAGCTGTGGCGTGCACATGCTCTGTATTCCGAGCACAGTCTACCCTGCTTCAGTATGTGGAGGCATGGAATAGGAAAGCACTCCTGGGGCTCCAAATGCATGGGGCATGGGCCTCACTTCAGGAGCCACATAGCCACAAGTATTTTTATCTTCTGTGCATGAGCAGATCCTGCTGGAATTAGAAGTCACTGCTCCTCCCAGTGAGTGAAGATAACTAGCCATAAAGAAAAATTTGCTGCTTTCTGGGCTAGACCTTATGCTGCTTCAGCTGGGCTTATCTCTCTTCCCTGTTCTTAAACCAGGCACAAGGATCACAACTAGTCCATCTGTGACTGGTGAACGCCTCTGGTGACTCACTGGACTCTTACGCTGCCGTTAGTGCTATGTAGTTGCTTTGCCTGGGTTCGTCTCTAGGGGTCGCGTACTCTGCCATGTGCTGCAGCATCAAGGCTGTGTGCTTGGCAATTTAATTACAATTTAATTTTTCCTGTAAAAACACCTCAGCCTGGTGCAGCTCTCTCTTGTTTGTCTCTTATACCTGTCTATTTCAGATTATCCAGATGTTGCGGGAATACCTGGACCGTCTGGGGAGGCATGAGCAAAAGGAACAGCTGGATGACCTCTGCTCCAGGCTACAGATGACTAGCACAAAGGAGCAGGTAGGCAGCATTGAGCTACTCTGACTCATCTCCTTGCGTTGGGACTCCTGCATTTAGGAGAATGCAACTGCATGAGCAATAGGACATGGAAGACGTGGTTATTGCTCACATTGGGTCAAGTGGGCAAGTTACGTGGTGATTCATGGTACTCCTTTAGGTGAAAATTCAAAATGCAGAAAGCATCAAAGTGCCAAGCAGCAGGGAAGCTGAGGATCAGATGGGCTGAGGGCACAGTCAGTTTAAGGCCAGGATCGGCACAACCGCACAGGGTTGCAGGGCATGGGTTTTTTTCCCTACGAAAGACTGGCCCTTAGAAACAGGGTTAGAAGAAACAGCCATGACACCGTTGTTGAGTTTAGGGTAATGTAGCAACATGCTTGTATTTTAAGGACTGGCTAAATCATACAGAGTGGAGGTCAAGCGTCATCTCCTGAGGAATGAGGAGCAGCTCCCATTGCCTTATATTAGGGCTTGTTTGATCATGATAGTAGTCCTTCTGCATGACTGTTGGCACCAAAGGGATCCTGTCCTAGTATAAGCTCAGCATGGGAATTACTGGCAATTCTAGTGCAAGGGTGGTCCCTGCTGCGTGGTGGTTTCTTCTGTGGTGGTGGGTGGCTGCACAGCTGTATTCCCCTCCCTGATGGCCGTCTCTATTCTTCTGTCAGGTGGATGAGGTTACAGACCTCCTGGCCAGCTTCACATCACTCAGCCTGCAGATGCAGAAGATGGACAACACGTAATGGGCTGCCAAATCACCTTCCTGATGCAGCAGGAGAAGCCTTAGAGAGAAGAAAAGGAAGCTGGAGTTTGCTTCCCAAATCGCTGACTAAACATTGCTGCCAGCAGCCATTCCTGCCAGACTGACTCTCCAGTGGTGCTCAGACTGTTCCTTTTGGTGCTGCCACAGCTGCCCCGTGGAGAGGCAGCAGGCTTTGCACCACGGAGGCAACAGACAAGAGTGCTGCAGCTGTGACTTTGGGGTAAAAGAGCTGCTCTACTTTTTACCAAATGGGCCAGCGATGAATAGCATACCCTTTCCAGAGATATTTTGCCTTCTCCTAAGTACGTCAGCTCAATGTAGGTGGTGGCCAGTGCCATGTGCAGTTACCAGCCCTGACTAGTGCCCTCGGCAGCTAGCCAGCATCACAGAAATGCTTGGAACAGGCACCTTTTTGCCACCTCTATACTGCTCAATTGCATGAGGGAGAAAGTGAATGCCTTGAACAGCAGAAGGCTTTGAGCTATGAGAAGAACACACATATAATTCTGTATGCTAGAAGCTGAGCAAACATTCTGCCTTGCGAAATGTGCACTGAGGCTTAATCCTCACCTTCCCCAGGGCCTGCTGTCAGAGGGCAGAGATTGTGCCTGGTTACAAATAGGATACAAAGTTTTTCATGGCTAGACTAACGCCTTTCACTGGACCCATTTTTTAAGTCTGCTGCAAGTTAGTGCTTCAATATTACAGTGTAACACTTGCAAAAAATACCCAGGTACACAGCTAGCAGGTCAGAGGTGCCCTGATGCGAGAATAAGGATTGGAGGGTGACAGTCTTAATGCAGTTCTAGGCAGACATCTACATCTTGCAGAAAAACCCCACCATAGCTAACTTTTGTGTTTCCTGTTACTGGCAGTCTCAGGCAAGCGGTCCAGTTGTGACAGGAGGTATTGTGCATTCAGCTGCATTATTGGGCTAGGATGGAGGTGGATTTACCTCTGCCTCAGCAGCACCAAACCCATTGCTCAGCCATTCTGTGTCTTTTGTCATGGAGAATCTAAAGTGCAGTGTGAGAAATTATGGCTTATGCTGGGACCCTGAAGTGATGCAGCTATGAAGGATGCAGGGAAGTGCTCTTGCTGCTCCCTTGCTTCTGCCCACTGTGGTTAGCAGTGATGATTTAGGTTGCTTTGTTGTAGAGCAGGGATCCATGAAATCTTATTGATAGGTCACCAACAGCAACAGGGTGACAGGAACGTGCCAATAGTAATCTGAGTTCCCACCTGCGTACCACACCGTGGTGTGCTGGTAGCCATACCCATCCCACAGGTTGGGAGGCTCTGCTTTGAAAGAGTTTGTTATTAGCATTCAGCTTAAATATGCAGCAGCCACAGTTTGGAGCATTCTTCAGAGACCTTTAGGCCAACATGCTCTCTAATATCTGCCTCTTGTCCAGGAAGAGGTTAAGTGGACCTCTCTTCAAAGCTGAGATACCAGAAATAGGCATGGCTTTTGGATGGGTTCATCTGTGGGCTGCTGGAGGACACAGCTCGGAGCAGCAGTCTCATAGCTGGGCTGGAGCTGTCACTGTGCATGTTGATACTTCATTGTGATGTGCTGGATGGGAAGGATGCTGAGAGGGTGGGAGACAATCTGACCTTTTTGTATTTTCAACTTCAATAAAATCCTGTCAGCCTTTTACAACTCCTCAGCCAAGTTCTCTTTTTCAGAGCAGCCCATTTCTTTATGTCTGTTCCAGGCCCCATGCACAGCACTGGACTTGGTAACTGCTACTCTCATACCTGGTCCTCAAATCAGAAGCGACAACACAAAGTTGTTTGGGTTCAAACACCACTCTGTTTGCAGATCAAAGTACAGGGGTCGCTGGCTGACCTTTTCTGACCCTGACTTCCACAGCCAAGAAATGCAGATTTAAAATCTAGGTAGTTGCTGTGAAACCATACAAATAGAGGAAAGAGAATCCCAGCAGGAGTGCTTCAAGCTGGAAGATGAGCTATTTTGGAGAGAGGAAAAGCAGCCTTGCCCAGTGGCAGAAGTCGTGCCTTGCCCCATGCCGAATAAAATGACTGTGCTGTGAAGAGACAGCCAAGAGGATGAGGGGCTGGGGAGGGACATCTGGGCAGGACAGAGAACTTCCAGCCTGGCCCCTGTGTGGGGAGCAGGTGACCTTCATGCCCAGTCTTTACTGAACTTGTTTCTTCCTGTCTTTACGGCCCAGTCTTGATGTCCACATACACTCAGCTGCCAGTGCTTCTGCCCTCAGCAGCCTTGTTGCTGAGGAGACCATTAAGGTGCCTGAAGAGCACATGGCTGAAATGCTCTTTATCCCTGCAGTTACTTCAGTTGCTGATGTTGTCTCTAAGTAGATACCTCTTAGAAGCTTACCTCAAACCCAGGAACACATCTAGCTGAAACTCAGAGTGAAGCTTTTAGCCTTGGTACACGTGACGTTTTCTACAGCTCTTCAGGCTTTTGTCTTGCCTGGTGCTGGGTTTTT
Source organism: Callaeas wilsoni (assembly GCA_013398955.1). NCBI lineage: Eukaryota > Metazoa > Chordata > Aves > Passeriformes > Callaeidae > Callaeas > Callaeas wilsoni. The sequence continues at coordinate 39,113 of VWPU01005378.1, read as the reverse complement.
TCTTAACAGCTCCTGACAGAGGGAAAAGGTGGGGGTGCTGCAGCCAGCCAGGAGCAATTGTCTGGCTTCTTTTGCAGCACTGCTCCCACCATGGGAGGAGAGGCAATATAAAATCAAGCGGTTATAGGAAGTTTTGCCACTGCTTTAGCAGTAACACCAGGTAAGAAAGAGAAAAGTGCATCTAGTTTTCAGTGGGGGGAAAAAAATGTATCATGTAGGAATTGTATGCTATGAATCACTGCAGTCAGTTCTGCTTTCCTGCCTCAGGGCTTGAAGCTGTGGGCTGCCCTGAGCCATATCATGTGTTTGGCACTGGATGGAGAAAAGTTTTAGGTTTTTTTGCATCAGCCAATCATACCAAAGCCGTAGCTATCCTGTCATGCTCAGCAGCTGTATTCAGAATGAGAGTTAGGTTCTGGGGCAGGAAAGAAGCTCTTCCAGGGAAGGAGGAAACATGGCTTCCCACTGTGCTGAGAGCCATTGACTGGCACTGCCTGGTTTTCTTCCTGCTTCTGGCCTAGAGACTTCAGCTTCTCCCAGCAGCTTTTCTCTGTCCTTGCACCCTGTGCCACAGATTTCCCTGCACAACTCGTGAGGTTGGTGGCAGTTTCCTGCGTCTCCCAGAGGTCTCTGCTGCAGTAATGGAGAATGAAAACAGCAGCACAAGTTTCCCTCTGCTATTTATTTTGCCATTAAAATCAGTCCAACCTCCTCATTTTCTTTGTGCTACAGCATCAAATGCACCCCCATATCCCTTCCTGAGCAATGATTCATCCACGTTCTCAGGGCGATGATATCAACTGGAACTTTAGGCTTTGCTTCCCTCTCACCGCTACCTGATCTGCAAATACACTCTCTTTTCTCTCCTAATTCAGAGCATGTGATGTGCTGAATTCCCAGCCGTTGAACCCAGCAGCAGCCTCCCTATCTCTGAGGCTGCTGCTGTACTGTAAGATGCAACCAAAACCAGCCAGACTGAGGATCCGACTCAAGCAAGCGAACAGCTGAGAACCTGCTTGTGTCTCAGAGAGAAGCCACAGCAGAAGCCACAGCCCTGACGAGGCCTCCCAGCAAAGCTGCATGGATGTTACTAAGCAAATGACCTTTCTCTGGAGCAGCCGCTTCACCCACACAATCGAATACAAAGCGCACACTGCAATGTGTGTGAACATCAAGAATTTGTTCAGCTCTTCAGCAGCCGAAATAATTAATCTCCAACAGCTAAACTCATTTACTTCCTCCACCTTTGCCTTTCTAGCAGACTCCAAATCCAGCACAGCAATTATCTGCGCTGCTAAGGAAGCCCCATGAAGCATCTTCGGCGAACTACTTACCCTTTCATCCGCTTCCTTTGCTCACTCTGTGAGCAAAGATCTCTTCCATCACAGAAAGATACTTACAGAAAGATGCCCTCTTCATGCATTATGCCTGGCCAGCCTGGAGGAGCAGCCCTGGGCAGGCCAGGGCCCATGGAGTGACTCGGTGGGGGAATCAGGAAGTTTTGATTGAAAAGATGATAAAGGAGGTCTGGGCAAAGAGCATTCCTCTGGGGTTTTTCTATGAAATCTCTGATTGAGATTTCTGAATGAGAGGAGAAGAGAGCATGTGGTTGTTGGAAGAATTAAAATCACCAGCTGGCAACCTGCTAAGGCTGGTCATGGATTAGGAGCCAGCAGCTAAACCCAAAAGCAGAAAACCAGAATTCCCTTCCCAGGCTGCCAGATTTGCACACAGGGTCATAAGCAGGATGAGCTTCTCGGCACCCAAGTCTGACACCTCTCAGTGATGTCAGGCTCATGTCACACATGCCAGGGAGATGCCAGACACCAGAATCAGCACACAGTTGGCAGGACTAAGTTACTCCACAGAGGAGAGCTGGTGCTGACCACAAGATGCAAAGCCCTGACCTGCTCACACCTCTCCCATTTCACCTACTCTGTTCCAGATCTTGGAACAGCAGCACTCTACTGATGTGGCAAACCAGTCCCTGCAGGGTTAAAGACGAGCTTGTCAGCTTGAGTGATAAAAAGTAGGACAGAAAATAAGAGAGAAGAGTCATTAATTAAGGCAAGAAGCTGGGAACAGAGACTGCAGAATGCCAATCAGTCTGGCAGGAAGGCTGCGTGGAAAGCGGCAATCAAACTCCTTTAGTTTTAATTAAACCCGACTTTATATCAACGATGTGACATCTTTGCTTCACCTCTGCTTTTGAGCTGAGAAACCAGTTGGACCATGTACACTCTTACTGGATAGACAGGAATTCCCTTCTGGCTCCAGAGCATTCCCAGCCCAGGCTCAGGACCTCTCCTTCCTGCTCATGTGCTCCCCAAAATTGGGGCTTAGCACCAGGCAGAGCTTAGTGAAGGGGCCCAGGGCTTGCAGCCACTTGTCATGCTAAATGCACCTTTTCCCCAAGATCTTCCCTGTCCCCTCTGCCCTGTTTCGTTTAGGTTTCGGTTAGGCTTCACCCCAATGTGCAGCAGTCAGTCCTGATCTGATCTGCTCCTTTTGCAAGCTGGGACCAGGAGGAGCAGGATCAGAGGTGAGCAACAGCCCAGCTGCTTCTAGGCAAGAACAGGCAGCATCCAGCTGTGCCACATCATTGTTCCTGACTGCTGTTCCCTTCTCCTTTCAATGCTTTGGGCCGTGGAGTGAGTCTTCACCTGCAGAAATGATGAGGCCGTGTGAGCTGGCTGTCAGCCACGGCATCATGTGCACAGAGTGGCTGCAGAACTTGCTGTCCCCAGGAAGGTGGGTAAGGCACATTGGACACGATTCTGAAAGACATCTGCTGTAAAGGAGTGGCAGCCACCATGAAAGAAATGAGGTGGAAAAATCAGAAACAGGGATAGAGGCAAGGGAGCCTCAAAGTACAGAAAGCAACATCAAGCACTTGAATGGAAAAAGAAAACTAATTCCCAGCACAGCTGGCTTTCCTCTTCAGTTGGCCTCCGCACAGAAAAAGGGATGTCCTTGGAGCTGAGCTCTAGCAAGGCATACAACAGCTTCAGTGAGCGTTAGAAATACCACGTCACCCGGGAATTAAGAGTGGGCAGGACAAAGCAAAAAGGAAAGATTTACTCAAACAGAGGTAGGGAACAGAAAAAGAAGAGAAATAAGGGGGAGATCATGGCTCTGCTCATCCACATCACAGCTCTGCAAGGTACCGGATGTCACCCAGCCCCACCGTACAATGCCTACAGCACTGGCTGGGGCCAAAACCCCTTTACTTTGACAAAACTTCCAGCACCATGCATGGGGACAAGTGAGGACACCAATGGATTTTGTAGCCCACGCAGGGCTCAGGACACCTACAAGTGACATGACAACCTGTAATTGTTTCCCAGCTTCAGTGTGGAAGTCTGGGTGTCCCACAATGTCATAGCTTTCCCTAAAAACATTTTGCTGAGCTTCCCATTTTTCGCCTTCTCTTAAGAAATTATAGGTGCAGATCTGCCTCACATTAAGAGTTACATATTCAGGATCCACACAGCACTAATAAAACACCATACGAAATTAAGGAAAAGGAGGGCTGTTGCAATCACTTAAAGTTTACTGTGAATATTGAGCTGGGATGATGGCAGGTCTCAGACATGGCTACAGGATTGTGGAGGAGGTGGTTGAGGAGTTCTGGGGGACTTGAATTCAGTTTAGTGGGTCTGAATGAGCGAGCTCATCTCTCACTTCTAACATAAAACCATCTCAGTGGGGACAAGGCATGGGCATGATGATCCTGGAGGAAAGCAAAACCACTGTGATGTGGTCAGAAAATGTGATGCAAATAGAGACTTCTTTCTTGCCTCTCTAGCCCTTTTCTAGGGCTTCTTCTTGGTCTTGTCCTACAGTTCCTCTTGGAGGGGTCACATCTAGGGAACGGCCAGCTGTTGCCAAACTTTCCTCCTCCAGTAGCTCCTTCTGAACAGACGCCATGGCATCTTGTACCTGCCGAGTCCATGCTCTGGCACTTTCGTGGTCCCTCTTCCTGGTGTTCTCTTCTGGGACTTGGGTCACCTCAGTGTTGCCTCCATAGAAAGCTCCCATCCTGTTGGCAAAACCTCTTTCCACACTGACCATATGGACTTTCCTTCCAACTCTCTTCTTCTTCTTTTTCCTGATCTTGTTCTGGAAGAAGAGGCAGGTGAAGACCTGCTTGAAACGCTTTCGGAAATGCTTGGAGATGAGGGCATAGACAATGGGGTTGAGGCAGGAGTTGGTGTAGGAAAGGCAGTGGGAAGCCAGGCGGAAAGCGTAAGTGGCACGGTTGAAGGGAAAGTGGCCAAACCAGAAGCAGAGGATGACCAGATGGTGGGGCAGCCAGCAAAGGCAGAACAGGATGGCCACTGTGACAATCATCTTGGTGACCTTACGCTTGGCTTTCCGAGACTCTGAGATTCTTTCTATGGGGTCTACAGAAGTCCACAAGAACTTGATGGTCCTAGTGTATGCCAGGCTCACCACGGTCACAGGCAGCAGGTATCCAAATACAAATGTGAGGATGTCCAGAACCTTTCGGCGCTGGTCCTCCCAGACGGGGACACAGATGGGCACACCATGGTAATGGATTATCTGGTAGTAACTGAGGTAAGGCCCTGCGAAGAGCAGTGACAGTGACCAGATTACCACAATGGCCACTCCTGCATTTCGGGATGTGCGGAGATCCCGGGACTTCAGTGGGTAGCGAATGGCTAAGTACCTGGCAAGGAGAGGAAAGAGAAGGAGAGACAAAACTAAGCATGGGTGAGATGAGGTATTTCTCCTGCCCTGTGGAGCTGCCATCTGTGAACCCCCTCCCATGCAGCTACCCATCTCTTCCCTCCCAAACCTTTTGGGTGTGAGGGTTACAGTGAATTCACAAAAATATCACGGTCTGGGATCTCTATCACCAGTGGATTTGGGATCTCTATCACCCACTCTGCTGTGGTAGCTCAGGAAGGGCAAGCAGTGTATTTCTTGTAACAGGTAAGAGAAGGATAGGAACAGGACTCTCCTGTTTCTTCTGAGTTGCTTTGCTGTCCTGGGGATTTTGCTGTTCTTGGTTATGCATGGTGGACTCTCCTCCTCAAGTGAGCACCAGGTAATTAGGCTGAGAGCTTGGCTTGGTAGAGGGGGAGGGCATGGGGAGCTGGGGAGGCTGGCTCTGCTGGCCCTGCCTCTGGTGAGACCCAATCTGCTTCTTACAGGACACCCAGCAGGGTAAGGAGTGGCCTTTCTCCCACCCTTAGCCTAAGAGTGGCAAACACAGCGTCCCTGAGCTGCAGAACTCAAAGGGAAGGGGACACTTACCTGTCAACAGAGACAGCAGCCAAGGTAAAGCTGCTGGCATACATGGTGAGGTAGATCAGGAAATGCACAGCCTTGCAGGCAAAAGCCCCAAAGAGCCACCCATCCAGGGTATAAATGGTGGCCTGGAAAGGGACACAGCAGATGATGAAGCACAGGTCAGCCACAGCCAGGTTGAGGATGAAGAGGTTGGTGGTGGAGTACTTGACTTGGCCATTCCACAGCAGCACAGCCAGCACCAGCCCATTTCCCACAGTACCCACAAGGAAGATGAGGGAGAAGATGATGGGCACAATAATCCCTGCTGCTCGTAGCTCCGGGCTGTCAGAAGAGATGTTCAATCCCCCTGGCATCTTCCTGTTGGACTGCAGGGACCTGCACGGGGAGAAAGCGATTATATAGGCCCCAAGGTGCCTGACCCCAGCCTTTGACACTCACATTTCTCCCAGAGATGCCAATCCCAACCAGCTGGTTAAATGATGCCACCAAGATCCTCGTGATGCCACTGCCAAGAATGCTTTTGGGGTCAGTCAGCCCACATCTGCCTGGCTTGAGCAGAGCTGAAGCCTCTTTCTCCTGCCCGGATTCACATTGCCATCAGAACAGCTCCTGTGCTCCCAGCACCCTGAAGGATCCCTCCGGCCCTGCCACCTGGCCTCACCTATGTTCCCCCTACATTCTGAAAGCTGCTAAATCCCTTGGGATTGCTTGCTTTGGCAAGTCTAAACCCTGGCTAGTGTTCGACAGGGTTTGGCCACAAGGCCATGGGGAAGGAGGCTCCCATGGGCTGCAAGTGGTCCCAGCACACTCAGCCCAGGGCTGTGCCACCTCCAGCAGCAGGGACCTGATGCCTGGACCACACCCCACAGCAGCAGCACCCCAACACATTCCCACCCCAAAGGAACTCCTTAAGCTGAGACCACCTCCACCCTGGAGCTGGCTGCTCCTTGCTCCCTGTGCAGTAGTTATGCTCCACAGAGGAGAAGCAACTAAGGGCATCTTTTCCAGATGCTGAGAGGTGGTCAAGGGCTCGATGGTGGCAGGTGGGTGACGATGGGGAGGAGACCCTGGAGCTGCCTGAAATACAACACGATGATCATTGTGAAGGAGCCTGTTACTACCACAGCTCAAGGTATAGTGATTTCGTGCAAAACTTCCTCCAGCCCTGAGTAACACAGGCGCAGAACACTAACAGCTTATCTCCGAATAAGCCTTCCCCTTGTTGTGCTATCATTAGAACAAATTGTCCTTCTCTGAGCAAAAACAGAGAAGGAAAGACACTGTTATCTAGCTACTGTTGACAAGCAATTAACTCGTTTTTGGGTCATGCCATGCTCCCCCATCCCTCAGCTCATGCCAGTTCTGCTTCCCAGCTTCTTTGTGTATCACACCAAAAGACTGTCCCTGCCTCTCTGTGTCTTTGGTCCCCTCCATCCCACTGATAGCTACCCTCCAGCTCATCCAGCTTATCCATCTGGCCCCATGGGATCTCCTCACTGAAGCAGAGGAGCCCGGTCCCCTTCTGCGCATGCATATGCTCCAGGGTGTCTCTGCTCAGGGAGCCTGAGGCCACCTTTCAGCTTCAGAAGCCAGCACTCACCTTTTTGAGGAAGGGCCTGCAGCTTTGCCACTCGCTCAAGGGGAGACCTCCAGTCCAGCCCAGCCCACGCAGTCGTAGCGGGAGGATGCAGACCACAGAAGACTTTATCTGGGCAGCTCGGTCATTCCAGTCACTCCTGCCTGGTGTTCCACTGACTCCCCCTGCCCGCCAACAGCTCTGCTCTCTCCTTCTGGAGCTCCTCTCCTCTCTCTCTGACTCCCCCTTTTCCCTCCCTCTGCTCTTGCTGCTGATCCATAGTTCTCTCTTGTTTGTTTTTTTTTTTTCCCCTCTCCCTGAGGTTGGGTTTGGAGTTAACTCCTCTCTGCCCAGCTTTCCTGCAGGCTCAGCTGCTCCCTGCTCCTCCTGCTGAGAAGGGGGTGGCAGAGAGAAAGCTCACTACTCTCTGGTGGAAAAGGGAGGATGGAGGGGGGAAGGGTCCCTTGGTCCTCAGTGGTCACTTCTCAGTGCTGGGTGTTCAGGATCTGTTGTCCAACACCTCCGGGGAATGTAAATAACCCACCACTGTGAGCCTTGTCCCTGCCCTGTCCCTGGGATAGGGCCCTAAACCCTCTGCAGGATGAGCAATTAAATGCTGTTACTAGGTGTTATTAATTGTTAGTATCATGGCACTGAGCAGATCGAGCCTCTCCCACAATGTCTGACCTAGGGAAGGAGGAGAAAGCAGGTTTTGGTTTCCATCCAGCCCAGGTCTGCTCCCCACCAGTACTGCAGTATTGCGAAGGAGGACAAGACCTCCAGGATGGCCACCTCCAGAGGTCCAGCTCCATCACAGCTGCCTGGGACAGCATGGGGGCTGGCTGATGTGCCAGGAGAGGACCGTGACCCACACAGCCCTCCTGCCCTGCCACTCTGCTGCCATGTCCAGCCTGGTGACAGGACCCGTGCCCTGAGGACTTTCAAGTGCGCTTAAGACTGAGTGCAGCTCGATGATCCTTTCTCAGCAAGACTCAAACCTTCACTGGGAAGGTTGTGGGTACCTCTTCCAATGATGGAGCAGGATGTGGAGAAGGAGGCTCTGGCCCCTTCCCTCCCACTGCAGCCCAAATTATCCCCATCGGCTCAGTGGCAGCCCTCGGCCGGGCAGGAGGGACCATGCTGCTTCTCCACTCCCACCTGCCCCTCTGGTGGGAAGGAGCAAGGTGTCCTCGCCAGCTCCCTATCAGCCACTGTAACCAGGGAAAAGGGGAAGGCCATGCCTCGGGACGCGGTGATAACCCAGGGGATGCGGCGAAGTGCAACCCTGCAGGCGGGCACAGCCTGCCACAGTGCTGCTCGCCATGGAGGGACCACACCGCAGCTGCCTCCTCCTCCTCCGCCTGCTCCCACCGCCGGGCATCCCAGGCCCACCGCCGCCTCCGGAGGAACCTCGGGAGCCGCTGCTGCCACCACCCCGCACCGCTGACCCCACCGCCCACCTGCTGCGCGGCCACCCCTCGGCCCCGGTGCGGCCCTACAGCCTGTCGCTCTCCCCCGAGGATTACCGCTACTCCCCCAAGCCCCGGCACCTGCGCCCCGGGCGGCTGCGCCGGCTCCCGGGCTCGGCCTTCGACCCCTTCTGGATGGCGACCGAGGAGCCCCGCGGTCGCAACGGCAGCATCCTCGAGGAGAACCTGGAGTCCATGAGCAGGGACCTGGCCGAGGGTGCCGGGCGATATCACCGCAAGCTGTGGCAAGAGGTGGAGGGGCTGGAGCTGCCCACCCTGCTGCCCCCCGCCTCGGGGCTGTCCCCCGAGCTACCAAGGGCCCTGGCCCGCTGCCTGCGGCAGTGGCTAGTGGAACGGGCCACCTGCCACCTCACCTCCGCCTGGGTCGACCTGGGACCCGTCTTCTGGCCCCGCTGGGTGCGCCACACCACGTGCGAGAGCGGCCTCCCCGGCTGCTCCTGGCCCCCCGGCATGACCTGCCGCCCCGCGCAGCTCACCCGCATCAAGCTGCTGGCCTGGCACTGCTGGACCCCGCAGCACCCCAGCCCCCCAAACTGCACCTGGCGGCAGATCCCCTACCCCGTCGTGGCCGCCTGCAAGTGCTCCTGCCGCTGAGGGGAGCTACGGAGGCACCTCCCGATGCCTATTCTTGTAGCCAAAAGGCCTGAAAAGGCCAAAGTCTGCCTGGCCTCGCCCTTGGAGCTGGGAGAAAATCCCCCAAACACAAATAAACCTCCAGAAAGGAAGTGGGGATGGCTGTGGTCGTTGCTCTGTCTCGCCGAAACCCTTGGGTGCGGGGTGCAGCTGCTTCGCCCCTCACCCACCAGTGCCGTGAAGCATTAGCACCAGCAGAGGCCCTTGTGCAGCATTTATCTCCAGCAAAGGATGAGGGATGGAAAAGTTATGGCACTGAACAGCAGGTTCAGACCCCGTTTGCACCAGCCCCAGCCAGCTCAGTACAAGCTGGGGGCATCCCTGCCTGCCTGAGTGGGGCTGCAGGCAGGGAGCCAGGGCAAGGGAATTGCAGCAGAGAAAGGGTAGAGAGAGGTGGGTCACTGCTCAAGGTGGAAACAGCAATGTGAAGAAGGGCTGGAGTGAAGCAGTGGGCAGAGGGGTAGTTTGGAACTGCAACAAGGCAGCCTAGTGAGGGTGGAAGAAGTAGGGGGTGGGCCATGACCCAGGGCTGGAAGCATTTGTGGGGCTGGATGTGTATGAAAATGCAATGGGATAGGATAGTCCCCTACTTTGAGGTAAAATCAGTGAAATACATGGATCTCCCACCTATCTCACGGTGCAGAGGGTGACAGCTCCAGACTCAGGACTGCCAGAGCAGCATACAGGGTATGGGGTAAGTCAGGGAGCCTCGGGTGGGAACTGCATCCTCAGAAAGTGGCATCTGCGTCTACATTCCACTCAGCAAAACATCCTCTGTTTTCTGGGCTAAAAGCTGCCTAGCGCTGTAGATCAAACCTAGGCTGGAAGGCCTTGAAGCAATAAAAAGCAGGAAGATTTGCCTCAATTCAATATTAACATGATGCCTACAAGTCAATGGGTACAGCATTATTCATTTCCAGCGTGCCATCATCTGACCCTCCTGCCTTCCTGGGACTCCAGCACTTCCCAGCCTGTTCCCCAGACAGCTCCACAGTCTGCTGCTCAGCTTGGCCTTGAAGCAGGCAGAGTGCAGGGAGTCGGCTGCCAAGGGGCCTGAGAGATACGGAGGTGAGAGAGAGGTCAGAGTGCCTGGTGAGGAGCATAAGGGGGAGCCCACTTGTGCATGCAAAAACAATTGTGAGCATCACAGGAGGGGGGCTGTTGCTGCTCTGGCCTGCAGCTGAGCAGCGAGACATCTGTAGGGCTGCTCTGCCAATGAGGAGGACTTGAAAGCCAGAGCAGGGCTAAACTACTTGGGTTGTCTGCCCTGAGTGGAGCGGAGGCATCAGCAGGGATGCCTGCAGAAGGGGAGAGGGGGAGACCAGGGTTGGGGACCAGCAGGAGAGAAATGTGAGGGAGCGTGGTACAGGTGTGCAATGGAGGTGTGCAGGTAGGAGGAGCAAGGGGTGCACACGCATTGGGCTCAAACCAGCAGTGGTTCAGTTTAGGGTCTCAACCTCCCTGTACTCGAGGCCATCTGGCTGAACTTTCATTTCCTTCAGGTTGCACAAGGGGTCTGAGAGCAATCCTCCTGTCCTCCCCACTACATTCCCCATGCCAAAGTACTGCCTGTTGAAAAGGGTTTGTAGCACTGCGAGGGCCCGGTGCCACAGAAAGGGAGCTCCGTATCATAGTTTATCAGCAGGCTGAGCTCAGGGCCTGTGGAGATGGAAAATTAAACAAAATCAGCACACAGTTACACTACCAGCTGTTCTAACAGGGTTTGGTTGCAGTCCTATAGAACCTATAAGACACATTTCTCCCCTTTCCTCTGCATCCTTGTAAAGCCCTACAATCCTAGATTATCACCTGCATTCTCCTGCCGTTGCTCTGGTTTAAGTCAGACATTACTGCCCTGTAGTTTGCTCCCTGACGGCCTAGCAACACACAGCGACTTCAGAGCAGGTCTTTGCTGATGTGACCCAGTGATGCAGCACCTGGGCACAGTGCACTCCATTTCAGCTGGAATCTGTCCCTGGCTGCAGCTACTCATTCAGCACATGGGTGGCTGGCAGGACACACAATTTCTGATCTGGAGCAAAACTGATGCAAACAAAGCAATCCTAAGAGATGCCCAGGTCCCAGTCGTTCCTGTTTGAATGCTGAAAGACTACACCAGCACAGCTTGGAGAAACAAATCCAGAGATTACTGTCACATGGAAGAAAATTAAAGGTTTCTGTCACCTGCTCTGCCCCTGGCCCTAGCCTCAGTCAGATGCAGATCCTCTGAGATCCATGCTGCTGGCCTCTGCCACCTCAGCTTGCCTGCTGCATGATGGCCTCTCTGGGGCAAGATGTCTTTCCCAGGGCAGGTTTGGGACCACTGAAGCAATTGGCAAAGCCTTGTAGCTGGGGACCAAGCAAGCCTCACATCTAAAACTGAGAGTGAGGAGAGAAAGGAGCACCGGAGCTCTTTCCCTAACCAGCTGCCGGTGGCACAGGTTGCAAAGGGCTTGCGAAACACCTCTGCCTCAGTGGGGAATTGCAGCAGTCAGATCTGCCAGGGTGATGCTGCTGGACCCAGAGGACAGCATAGAAGAAGCAGGCAACCTCAGGCACACCAGCAACGTGCATCAGCAGGAGACAGCAGGAACTGCTGCGCTTCAGCATCTGGACTGAGGCTTGAGGGAAGACGTAGCAGAGTGTCTGGTCACAGCACAAGAGGGTGGGGATGGGGTGCAGCTCCTAGATGAGGAAACAGGAGGCAGACAAATATCCGCTGCGCTGCAGGACAGCTTTAATGACACTTTTAAGTGCTGGTTGCCAGTGCTACTGCCAGCACGCTGCAACAGCCAGCTGGCTGACTCATATGATGCAGGCTGTGATGCCTTGAGGAACGGTCCTGCTTTCGGCAGTGTGTTGCTCAAGCCTTTTTCCCCATCAGAGGCACTTGGTTGCGGGCAGGGATGGTGCTGAGGAGGCGTTTTCTGGACCCTCAAGGCAGCGCTCCGTGTTTCCGTCCCACCTCGGTGAAGGCTTCCACGCAGCGGTCGATGTCCTCGTCGCTGTGCACAGCTGAGATTTGGACCCGAATGCGGGCCTTCCCCTTGGGGACCACGGGGTAGCTGAAGCCAATGACATAAATGCCTGGGGAGGAAACACAGGCAGAGTCAGAGCTGGCTGGGATGGAGGCAGGCTGAGATGTACTGGGTGATAGAAAGGTTCCCCTTCCAAAAACCACTTCTAGGCTTCAGGGTTTTCAAGTGCCATCTGCTCCTAAGCATGGAAATGAGGCTTAGGGCCAGCAATGGGGATGGAGTCCAGCATGGCAGGACAAGACCATTGATATAAATCCCCTCCCTAACAGAAAGAAGGTGAAGCCAGCAACATCTGGGGGAGACCATGAGGACATTTGCAGCTGAAGGGTGCAGGAGTACTGGATTTCACGCAGGAACATCCTCTGGAGAAGGGCTTGTGGTGGCACCACCGCCAACTGTCCCTTCCCTCAGTGAAGGTGTCTGCATACTGAGCTCCCTCCCCAGATCACCTCTGTTGAGCATGTCCTCTGCCATCACTGATGCCAGCTGAGCATCCCCCAGCATGACTGGACAGATGGGGTGGTCTTTCCCCGAGATGGTGAAGCCGGCTGCCGTCATCTTACTTCTGAACCTGGTGAAGGGAACAACAGTATGAGTAAAAACCTCAAAAACCCCGTCCTTGGGGACCACTGCCTTTCTTTCCCCCGGGAGCCCTGGCCACTGAGAACTGGGTAAGGTTTGCTCCACTGTTCCTCTTCTGTGCAGGGAAGAGATCTCTCCACTTGGAGTCACCTCCTGCCATGTCCTGCTCAGCAAAATGGTTCTGCAGATCCTTGAGGGGACAATGTGCCCCAGCTCACAGAGCATCCAGAAGTGACACATCTGCCTGACACAGACAGACACATCCTGCAGCTTCCCCTGAGCCCTGACTTGAAAACTGTCTTCACAGCTATCACCAGGGAAGGGGGGTGAATGAAACACAGACAACTCATTCCTAACAAAGCCACCCCTGCCCCCACCCCAATATGGCACCCTCACCGTTGGGTTTTGGCAGCCATAGACTGTGCAATGGCATTGCTCTCCATGAGCAGGTCCAGGGCCTTGGATGCACAGCCCACCACGGCAGGGGGCAAGCTGTTGGAGAAGAGGTACGGGCGAGAACGCTGGCGGAGCAAATCGATGAGAGGTTTGGGACCTGTTGTGTACCCGCCTGCAGATGGAGGAGACAGACAAGGACACCTCAGGCTGACCTGATTAGAGTGAGGCTTCTTGATAAAGCCAACCTGGCACCTAAGGCAGGAATTTCGGTACAAACCAGGTCTACAAATCACAGCTGATGCTTTTGACCAAGAGTTTCCACCTTGATCCCAAAGGTAAATGCATGAGAAAGATGACAGTTTAAGGAGCACACGGCAGGATCTCCCTTAATCCTGCAGCAACATCACAAACAAAGCCTCATACCACCAGTGGAAAAGGATAACAGGCATTTGTTACTCTACCACTAGGCAGAGGAAGGAAACATAAGAGTGATGCTGTAGAGCTCTTTAGGGCATGCAGGACCCTTGACAGGAAAATGCCTTCACCTGCAGCTCCTCCAAGAGCTTTTCCCAGGGTGGAATTTATTATGGTGACTTTGTCCATCACTCCCAGGAGCTCATCAGTACCCCTGTAGAAAAAGGAATGTCACATTATCAGCTGTGCCAGCATGCACCAGGGAAGCTGCCAGATACCTCGAGGGAAACAAAGCACTGTCAGCCAGGTCTCTGGCATCCCTCCTAGACAAGGAGAAACAGCCACATGAGATAGCTCAACCCAGCTGTTGATCTTCCTTTCCTGCAGAGCACCTAAGCTGGGACCTCACAAAGTAACAGCATGGGTTCTTCATCCCTTACAGATGGGGAAGTGCTCAAATTTCCCACACAGAAGTTTAATAGTCCAAACAAAGCACCTGCCAGGAGCAGCAGATGAGATGGTCACACCATCTGTTACACACAGAGAAGCAGCTCTCAACTGGGGATGGATCACTGCTAAAGTATCTCCTTTCAATCCAAAAGTGAGGTGTAAAGCCTTCAGGGAGTCCCCACACAAAAACATGTTGGCCATCAGCACCTTTGGCCTTGCTTCAGAATTAGTCAGGCTAGGAGGAAGAAACAGGGTCAAAGCAGTCACTTACCGCCCATTGGGTCCCAGGAAGCCTGTGGCGTGGCATTCATCGATGAAGACCAGGGCATCGTACTTCTGGGCCAGCTGGCAGATTTCCCTCAGGGGTGCAATGTCACCGTCCATGGAGAAGGCACCGTCAGTGGCCACCAGCCGCAGTCGATGCTTCTATTGGAGGGAAAAAGGCATCCCCAGGGGTAAAGATGTCACCCTGAGGAGAGGGGCTGGCAAAGGGGCATACTCTAACTCCTGGATGGAGAGGATGTATCTAACTGAGATGGGGGTATTTGCATTGCAACCATTTGCTTTGCCACCTTGCCTATCCATGCCTTCCTGTGCCTGTCAGCAAAAACAATGCCTATTGCATGGGAAAAGGCAGAGCTCACCCTCCAGGACTGGTTACTGCACAGGCAGCACAACTAAGCAAGTGTCCTGGCACTGGGATGGGAGCAGACCTCCATACCTGTGCTTCCTTCAGCTTGGCCTCCAGGTCCTGCATGTCCATGTGCTTGTAGCGGTACTTGTTGGCCTTGCACAGGCGGATTCCATCGATGATGGAAGCATGGTTCAGCTCATCTGACAGCACTGCATCCTCTGGGGTCAGCAGGGCCTGGCCATGCCAAACAGAAAGGATCATCCTTTGCTCTGGATGCCACCTCACAGAGATCTCCCAGCCTTCCTCAGTACAGAGAACGAGCTCGTCATTGATTCCAGCTGCCATGTCTCTCCTGGCATTGCTAAACTTTATATTTCCTTCCTAGTCACCTTATCCCCTGATTTCTTTATGTCAGGCTCTTGCTTGCGGCTTCTGAGCTCAAAACCTCCCTCCCCCTTTCCTAATACACCTGTGAGATCACTCCATCCCCTCACCTACACTTTAAGGGGGAGTACAGACTTCCGAGGAAACAAGACCCCTCCCCAAGAGCTGGAGCTGGCTGGAGACAGGGGAGGTGAGGGCTGGTTAAATGCCTCCGCATGGCTTCCCTGCTCCAGGGGCCCCAAGTCAGGGCTCTTCACCACCGGTCACTGCCATTTTTTCTGGTGCACAGAGCTCACAGCAGAGCCTCTGCACGGCATGGCAGCCACATTACTGTCACCTCCCTCCTCCATGCACAACACAAGGGAAGCCTTACGAACCTCAAAGATACCAGCATTGGCATCAAAGCAGCTGGCATAAAGAATGGCATCTTCCCGCTGGTGGAAATGGGCGATTTTCTCCTCCAGGTCCTTGTGTATGCTCTAAAAAGAAGAGAGGAGCAGGAGTCAACAGTGGGGCAGCACAAGCTCTTGCTTGCCCAGTGCAGTTAAATGCTGACTTGCAAGGGGAGGAGACAGCTAGGTTTTATCCAGAAAAGGTGTGTGTGCGTGGGAGAAATTACTTGTGTTCAGCAAATGCAGCCCTAAAATATGATTATGGGTTTGGATGCCAAAAGGTCAGCAGGGAGACTCTCCATGCACAAGGGAGAAGCTCTGCTTGTTCTTTGCACTTAACCAGGGAGGACTTAAAAAAGGCTCCAGCAGGGATAAACTGGGGTGGGCCTGATGGAGCCACTTCAAGTCAGGTTTACTGTAATTTTGACCCACAAGAGAGGGAAAAAGACATCAATTTTCTAAATTCAGAGGGGTGTTCAGTTTCTTTGCTCTCAGGTGTTATAATGGTTTAAATTGGCATATTTCCAGATCTTTGGCTAAGGAGAATTGGAAGGCTCCTTTTCTCACCGGGCCACGTGTAACTTAGCACTGTGCACGAATGCCGAGTGGGAGTGCCGAGAAGGGAGTCTACGTGGACACCCTGCGAAAAACCCGCGGTGAAGGGGATGCTGCCCGGTACCTGGGTACCGCAGATAAAGCGGACGGAGCTGAGCCCAGCGCCGAACTTCTCCAGGGCCTCCACAGCGGCACGGATCACCTCGGGGTGGCTGGAGAGCCCCAGGTAGTTATTGGCGCAGAAGTTGATGATCCCTGCGGGAACAGAGAGAGAGAAGCAGGGGCATGGCACCGGGGGAAGGAACCGAGAACCCTCCTCCCCGCCGCCCCCCGCACGCACCGGCCCCGCCGCCCGCCAAGCGGAGGTGGGGACCCTGTCGGGAGGCGATAACGCGCTCGCTCTTCCAGGTGCCGGCGCCGCGGATGTCCTCCAGCTCGCTCTCCAGCCGCCGCCGGAGCTGCGCCGCCGCCGCTCCCGACGCGGCCCGGGAGGCGCCGGCCCCGCTGCCCCGCAGCGTCCGCACCGCCACCGCCGCCCGCCACATCCCGGCGCTCCACCCCGCACGCCCGAGCGCGGGCCCCGGCGTCCAATCGCAGCTAATTAATCACGGGTTAATTACTGGCCAATGCCCATTGGCCACCGGGACACCGCCTCCGCCGGGCGGGGCGGGGCGGGGTGGGCGCTGCTGCTGCTGCTGCTGCTGCTGCTGCTGCTGCTGCTGCTGCTGCTGCTGCGGCTCCAGCGGCTGGGAGCGCTTGGGCACCTTTTGTAGGAGGCGTTCGGCATCTTCTTTGGAGGAGAGGATGTGTCCCAAGAGGTTTAGGCACCCCAGAGCCAGGCGATATGTGATGCCCAGAGTCTGAGAGATTTTGGGGGAACGCCGTCCATGGGATTTATGAACTGTAACGGGGTCATGTACCAGGGTCTGAGAGATTTCGTAACAATAGGGCATCACGTACCTCAAAGATCAACAAGCCCAGAAGCACTAGGTTCCTCTGCCTAGGGATTTGAGGTCCTGAGCACAGGTGACTTGGATCTTTGCAGCTAGGTGGTTTATGGGTGCCCACCCCTGTGGATAATGAACCACGGGTCTGTAGTATGTGTGTACATACAGCTGAGGTGACCAATAATCTGTTGGACAGAGAGGTTTAGGATTTACCAGGCGAAAATTAGCATACTCAAGCCCAAGGGATTTGAGCACCTCTGGCCAAATGTGTTTGTAAACTATAGGCTCAGTGGCTTTAGACACAAAGGGTCATAGAATGATAGGACGGTTTGGGTTGGAAGGGAGCTTAAAAATCTTCTAGTTCCAAGTTCCCTGTCATGGGCTGGGACACCTTCCACTAGACCAGGTTGCTCAGAGCCCCATCAAACCTTAGCTGGAGTATTTCCAGGAAAAGAGCATCCACAACTTCTCCAGGCAACCTGTTCCATCTGGATTAGGTATCTGCTTCCTCTACTACACCTGACTGGAGAACTCTGTACTCAGAGTGGTTTAGGCCACTCATTTCAGGGGAATTAGGTACCAGGCTCTTGAAAGATGTTCAGGCTCTTCAGCCTAGGTGTTCTGGGAGCCTTTGATCCAAGGGTCTTAGGAACAAGAGCCCACAGGGATTAGATGGATCCAGGCCAAGGAATTCAGTACCCTGAAGTACACACAATTTAGAATCCATAATGGCTAAAAGACTCAGGCACCATTGGCCCAAGTGATTTAGGAAGAAGAGGCTGCAGGATTTGGGAGCCATCGGAGAGGGTGAAGACCCCGGGCTTATGAGATTTAGGCAGAGCAAGCCCAAGGGTACTGGGCACCTAGAGCCCCTGGGATTTTGGAGCTCCTGGCCCGGGTGGTTGGGGATCCTGATGATCAAGAAGTTGATCTGTCTCTAGCCAAGAGGGATTAGGCAGCCCCTGCCTGAGGCTCAGGCCCTGCTGAGCAGTGAGGCCAGCCCACAGGCTCCCTGCCAGCCCTGGCTGTCAGGATCACCCAGCCCAGCCTAGGGAGGGGCTCCAGCAGGGGCCAGGCAGGCCTTGGAGTCGTGCCAGCCCCCGGAGTCGTGCCAGCCCCCACTGGGCACAAAGCCAGAGCCCCCAGGTCACAGCAGGGCTGAGCCCAGCAGTTCTGCCTCACCCTGCCCTCGATGCCCACCACAGCCCACCTGCAGAGCTGTCCACTGCCTCAGGACGTTCCTTCCTGGGGAGCAAAGCTGCTTATGGCTATGTTTGTCCTTTCTCCCCAGGGTGATCCCACTTCCCACTTCATGGACACCTTCAACTCCTTGAAAGCCAATATGGACAGACTCTGGCCCCACTCCAACTCCTCTGTCCCATCCCTGCCCCAAAAGTCCCTTCTGAGGCAGCTCCACAGGCAGGCAGGCAGCCCGGGTTATCTCTGGCACCACCTGGACCTCACACCCAGCAGCCCAATTATTCCTCACCTTATCCCCATGGCAGGGATCCGCAGCAGTGGATGAGGGAGAAGGGACCCCTTTTCTTCCTCCAGGGAATGTCAAGGCTTTCGCAGCCATATGTTCCAGCTTCCCCACCAATGTCTTTGCTCGGCCCCAGCAAACACGCAACCCCCCAGGAGTTGGGGCTGGACCAGGTACTGAAATCCTGCATGACCCCAACAGACACACAGAGTCACCATCACTCCCAACACACAACAAGCAGCCCAGCGTTAATAAAACCAACAGACACACACACAAGAAATTTCTGAGACATCAGAACAAAAACCCAGTCCAGTAACACTTTAAAATTGTTTTTTTTTTCATTCATCAACTGCCTTGTTTTAGCTATTTCCATTCAGGAATAGAGAAATTCTTTATAAAATGCAGTAGAAAGGAGTAAAAATAAAGGCAACAGCTATTTACAGAACCAACGAGGAGAGTACCGAAACGCCTCTAGACTTCTCACTTCTTCTTGGGCGATTTCCGGGCACCGGACTTGGCTCTGGATTTCGACCGCTTTGCCTTCTTGGGTTTGGATGCCTTCAGGGATTTGGCCTTAACAGTCTTTGTCTTCTTGGCTTTCTTCGGGCTTCTCCTTGACTTCTTCCTGGCCTTCTTGGCGGCAGATTTGGGCTTCTTGGCCGGAGACTTGGATTTTCTGGACCTAGCCGGCTTCCGGGGCGAAGTGGATCTCCTGGCTGCCTTCTTCCTCTTCTTGGCTGGAGACCTCTTCACCTTGCTGGCCTTGGCTAGGCGGAAAGAGCCGGAGGCACCAACTCCTTTGGCCTGCTTGAGGACTCCGGTGGCCAGCAGGCGCCGAATGGCCAGCCTGATCTGGACGTCGGCGTTCTGGCCCACCTTGTAATGGCTCTTCACGTACTTCTGGATGGACTGCCGGGATGAGCCGCCGCGGCTCTTGTCGGCCCGGATGGCTGCCGTGATCATGTCCGAGTATGCGGGGTGGGCTGCCGGCCGCCGTGCTGACCGGGCCCGCTTGGGCTTGGTGGCCGAAGCCGGTGGCAGCGGGATCGGGCTGTCACTCATGGCGAGTGCTTCGTCCTGTGATGCCCTGCTATGCCCTCGCGGCTGGAAGCGTGGCCCGCCCGGCCTGGGACCCCCGCCCGTGGGCGGGGAGAGGCTGGGAAGGGAGCGGTGGGTGGGTGAAGCCGCAGCAGAGGCAGTGCCGCTCTGCCGCCGGTGCCCCCGCTGGTGCCTCTGCGGTCGCGCCCGCCGCGGGCTCCCTTTAAAGCCGCGGTGCGGACCGCGGGGAGGACTGCCCCGCGCGCGCCACCCGCCGCCCGTGTCCCCGCGTGTCCCCTGCCACGCCCTGACCCGACCCGCCGGGAGAGACAGGGAGGGACAGTTCGGGGGACACTGTGGAATAAATAAGAGTATTTGGAGGAACGCATGGTGGGGACAAGGAGGGACACTGGTGGGATCAGCGGGGGACAATGAAGAGCAAGGACTTGTAAGGGACATTTAGTGGGCAACTTAGGTACGAGGTGCATTTGGAAGGATATTGTGTAGGGACAAGGAAGGACACTGAAGGGGACACTGGTAAGACTCAGAAACGTCAAGAGATGCAGAGGGACACTTAGGGAGGACACAGGCGGTTAGGGAGGGACATTTAGGGGTGACACAAGGAGACACACTGAAAAAATATCGGGGACAAGGAAAGACACTGGGGAAGATATTAAGGGGGCAAGAAGGAATACTAGAGAAGACACTGGGGATGGCATCAAGAAGAAAAGGGGGAGCACTGGGCACCAGTCAGCTCAGCAGCAATACTCCATGGCCAAGTGCCGCTACTCCCTCTTCTGCCCCTTTGCTCTCCACTAGGTGCTTTAGGAACACCGGCTCAGCCCTTGCACGTGAATGGTGAGGGGTCACAAATAACAGGCTGTCCCCTTGTTTTGGGAGGCACGCGCAACTCTTAGTGAGGGGACAGAGCAAGGACATAGTGGCAATCAGCCATCCTTTCCCCGCTGGCTGAGCGGTCGGCTGTTCCTGGGAGATTAAATATAGCCGCTATCATCATCTTGCCTGTAGGATTTAGATGATGTTTTCTCCTTATTTTTTAAAACTCGTGGGCTCAGCTACCTGGTGCCCACCAACATGCCATGCTGGGCTCAGAGGCAAACCAAACCTCTCCATGTTTCACCATGGCATTAAAATACACAGTGAGCACCTCTCGATAACCTCTGTGTGCCCTGGGTGTCCAGGGCCATGAAAACCACCAGCCAGGGACACACAGAAGTACACATCAATAAAACATCAATATAGATACATGAATACAAACATAAATACAGAAATTGAAATAGTAGAAATTGAGATAACAGAAGTAGAATCATATGATTGTTTGGGTTGGAAGGGACCTTAAAGATCATCCAGTTCCAACTTCCCTGCCATGGGCAGGGACACCTTCCTCTACACCAACTTGCTCAAAGCCCCATCAAGCCTGGCCTTAAACACTTCCAGGGACAAGGCATCCACAACTTCTCTGAGCAACCTGTTCCAGTGCCTCATCACACTCACAGTAAAGGATTTCTTCCTAGTATCTAATCTAAACTTGCCCTCTTTCAGTTTAGAGCCATTCCCCCTTATCCCATCACTATATTTAAATAGAAATAGAAATCTTTGATAGCTACTCCTGTATTATGTGCAGACCTGGCCTGGGAGAAGACACTCAGGCCTCTGATGCTTTCCCACAGATGGAAGGACCAAGTGCATCTCCTTAAGTTGAAACTCCTGCCTCATGGAGTTTCTCCACATGTTCTATTCCATTTGTGGAGTGGGAAAGGTTCTTAGCATCTGCAGACCTTTTGATTTAATTAGGAGCAAATTGCTCCTAATTGTGGAGAGGAATAACCACCCTCCTGCCTCCCCTGAGGTTTGCTTTTGCTTAAGACCTAATAAATATATGGCTTTCCATCCCATATGGAGTGCAGGGGCAGGGAACTCTGGTGGCCTCTGTACAACACTTTGACTGGCAGAAGGACCTCTCATTTTTCCTGTCTGGGAATAAACCGCCAGTGCTGGCTGCCTGCACGTAGGCAACCCAGGCACACAGATAAGGCACCATCTGCTTTTATTTGCATCCAAGTTTGTAACCGTCGTGAGTGGCTCACCCATGCACCAGGCTCTGAGGAGAGACGAGGAGGTTTAGGAATTGGCCCCCAGGGCTGGCACAGCGCCATGGGCTGCCTGCAGAGCCTCCAGCCCTAAAACCCAGGCAGCGATTATCAATCCAGTGCAGAGATGGAGAGGCAAAGGCGGTGGAGGGGAAAGGCAGCAGGGAAGGACACGGCAGATGCTTTACCTAACTTTGGCCACCTTAGGGGTCTAATCGCAACCGTTCACCTGGGCAGCTCCTGCAGCTGATCCGGGCTGCTCAGCCTCCTCCGGCGGGTGCCGCTGCCGGCAAACAAACACGCTCTCCCCTGTGCATGGAGGTTCTGAGCCTTTCAGATGGACTAGATCCCTAATTTTTAGAACCCTAATTTTCCCAGTCAAACTACAGGGAAGATCCCGTGCCCCCAAGCAACTCGCTGCAGGGAAGGCACACAGGTGGTCACAGCTCATGAGGCTGCTGCTGGCTTCGCATATGGGGGGTGACGTGGTCAAGGCAGACCCCCAAGCACCCCACTTGATATTGGAATGCACCCCTTGAACCCTGCACTGTTTTGGCTGTGCATCTTTAACATGAACTGGTCAGGATTGAGAGGATGAGAGTATTTTCCAGCCCCTGGCAGGATGTCAGGGCTGGAGGTGGAATGCAGATGCTGCCAAGCAATGCAAGCCCTGCTGCCTCTGGGGAGTGGGTCCAGTGCTTCCGGCACCCTACTGCAGGCAACGCAGGGGACTCAGACAGAAGGAAGAGTTACTCCACCATGGCCATCTTCGGTTCATGCCTGTATTTTTGGCCACAGAAACCTGCCACCATGCCCAGGATGGGGTGGCTTACCCCCGCACCTACTTTTCTCCTCAAGAATTGCTACCCAACCACACCAAGCCTCCTGAGCCTTCCCTTTCTGGCATTAGTCTGCAGAGATTGGGAAATCCCACATCTCCAACAAACCCCAGAGGACAGAGCCTGGCAGAAGACTCTTCTCTGTAATCCTGTTTACCTCCTCCTCCCTCCCTGCACTGAGTTCAACCAGACCCCATGGGGATTTACACATTTCCAGCTGCAGATTTTGTCTTAAATGGTCAAACCATGCACATGTGGATGTGCTATGGATCCATCGGATAACACCCCCTGCCTTGTAGGGGCAGGACAGCAGTTCAAAGGCCTTTGAGAGAGCACCAGGGCACTTCTGACAATTAATGTCAGTGATAACATTTCATTTCACCCAGTTTCCATTTCAGAGAGACTCAAAATCCCCAGCAGTGGGACTTGAACTTGGTGGTACTCAGATCCAAGTGCTTCTGTGCTTTTTTAATAGGAAAACAGGGAAACTAGCTGCAGTTCCAGCTGTGCTCATCAGAGCTTCAGCTCTGAGTCCCTGCTGTGCAATGCAGTGTGGCCAGCCCAGCATGAAGCCAGCCAGCCTGGCCATTGCTAGGAGCAGAGCAGGCTTGAAGGATACAAATAAATGGCAAAGGGGCATCGCCTCTGACTGCTGGACTGATTACCACTGTTTTAAAAGATTTATGGGCTGTTTTTAAGGGCAAGCTCCTTATGTCAGCTGGGGTGCTGGCTCCCATACAACCATGGTACTGTACAGCTGTGGGTTTTCCCTGTGCTTGAGGCTGGGATGTTTCTCACAGCCACAATCCGGCTGCAAGCAAGTGGATGGGGCACAACCATCGCTTTGGGATGTTTTGTGGGCTCTGCCAACCATCATACCTGTCACCCACGGGCATTTTGGTCATCTCCTCTCCCGGCCACTCTTCCCCCACCCGGCTCCCCTGCTCCCAGGAGATAAGGAAGTGGAGACGACGGGGTGACCATATCGCCCCGACACAGGCGAGACAGGGTCTGCCTGATTAACACTGTGCCAATTTTGGAGGCGGCATCCCCCATCACCCCGGGATGACGGGATGATCCTACCCTTCTGGGGGCTGATCTGCAGCCACAGAGCCTCAAGGAGGGGCAGCTCCACCACATGTCAGGGGCACACACATTTCGCCTGTGCTTACGCCACACATTTATCGGGCTGAGCAGCCCTCGTCAGAAAGGCAGGAAAAAAACAACACACCACTCCAATAAACCAACCCAAACAGAAGATACCGAACTCTTCGGGGAAGGGACGGGTGAGCACGGTGCTGAGCACTGTGCAGTTTACCCCCTGCTTGCCCTCTGCTTGCCCCCAGTGCCCCACTTTTGGGAGTTTCCTCCCCCAGGAGTAGGTACAACTATGCAGACTGTTGTTTGAGTGGTTATTTTTTCTAAAAAACACACGGCCTGCAACGCTGTGCCCTGAACCCTTTTTTCCCCTCCTCTTTTGGCTCCTATAAATCCCCATGGCAAGACCAAGCCCTGCAGCCTGAAAACAGCTGCCCTGAGCTGTTCTTTCACCTCTTGCCATCACAGCCCCCCAAATGTCAAATGCTTGCCCCATTCCAAACTCAAAGGCAACAGCCATGTCTTGCTGGGAAGCAGAGGGAAAAGCCTGGATCTTGGGCAGCAAAGGGGCAAAAGGGTTTCTAGGCCAGAGGCAGGAGTCCAAAAACCATCAAGAGCAAGCCCTGGTGCTTGACAGGCGTAATGAGGGGCTGAGCTCATTGCTTGGATTCTTGCACCATCCACTGGGTTGCCCAAGGGCCTTGTGCACGTGACTAAAATCTGCAACCCAATTTTACCAGAATTTGTGACTAATAAAGTGGTCTGCCTTACCTACAGAAAGTAGTCCCCGCAGCCCTTCCCAAGGGAAGGGCAGGACTGCATCCTCTTGCCATAGGAGATGCCAATACCATGGCAAGGTGATCACATTCTGAGCAAAAGAGTATCACCTTAACACCCCTCATTTCAGCTGCCACCACCTTCTTTACACCCTGCTTCCATCCCCAGGTCTCAAAATACTCCAGTCTCCCAGCCAACATGTCATCTCCATCCAAGGATCCTCCTTGACCCCTTTGTCTTCCCCTCTTCAGATGCTGCCTCCAGCCCCAGCATGTGACCACAATCAGATATCTTCCATAATTGCCAGCACCCTCTCTGCAGAACAACAGCTCTTGTTTATATTGAGATGAGTCTGAATGAGAAGTAGTCAGCCCCAGGTCCTCCATCCTGACAAAAAAGCAACATGCTTCACACAAAAAACAGGAGGAGGAACACATTTGAGATGCTTCTCATCTCCCCAGAATCTCTATATGCTGTTTACTCTGCCAGTAATTTGCAGTGCCATGAGCCCTCCCAATACTGGATTTACTAATGCAGCCCAGGCTCAGCTCTCCCTCCATGAGGCTCAGGGTCCACGTGGAATTTTGTGAGAAGTGTGGTGAAGCAGATTATTTTCCCCCTCAAACCCAAAGGGATAACAGCATTGCAAGGCTCCCCTCACTCTCTGGCCAGGGGTGCTCCTGCTGCTTTCCCTCACCAAATCCTGAAGAAAGGAAGCAACTGGTCAGTATACCCCAAAACCTTGAAAAACAACACACAGACACACACATCCACTCCCCTCTTCACCTCACCTGGATTAGGGCCAAATGCCAAGCCCTCCTCCCAAGGAACACGTTTTTCTCAGCGAAAGGGGAAGATTTTATTAAGTTAAAAGTTGAAGGGCACAGCGGAGCAGCAGCAGCTGCCACCTTGGGGAGGTTGGCTCGGACAGGTGCAGTAGCAGCCTCACAGCTCCTCTTCCCCAGAAAGGAGAAGCCCCGTGGCTCTGGGCTCCTGCCAATTCAGGTTCTTGCAGGAGCCAAAAGGGCAGTCACGGAGAGAGAGCTCGATCATGCGGACTCTTGCCAGGGTGTCCTCTTTCAACTGTCTCAGGCAAGCACATCCATGGCAGGTTGCCCCGGCGGCTCCCTCCTATGGCTTGCATATCTTCTCCGCAGGTCCCTGGGGGTGGCACGGGGAGGGGGAGCATGGTCCTTGCCGTGCATCCCAGGGGGACCGTGGAGACATTTGGAAGAGGGAATATGTGCCAAAGGTGGCTGTGTGTGGCTGGGAGAAATGGGGCTAGGAAAGGGGGAAAAACCAGATTCTCTTTTTCAGTTTAGAAAAATGCTGGTGATGTAGTAGAAGTTTTCCTCCTCCTCTTCCCCTCCTTTCCATGGGGGAAAAATTCCTCTATAAAATATAATTTTCACATATAAAATCCTGAAGAAGGTGCATGTAAGGAGCCAGTCCAAACAGTGTGCTCAGGTATGCAGGCAAAAAGGGTTCATCAAAAAAGCTTTGGGAGGGGAGTGAAGAGGTTGGGGCTGTGTGGGATTCCTCACCAAGGTGATAACAGATGGGGACTCAACCTCCCTCTCCCCACAAGTGAGGAATGGAGCAAATACAAAACAAGAACAGATAACAAACGTAGAGCAGACCTAGAGAGAGACAAAACCAGAAATGGCTTAGAAAGACTCCAGTGAGCGCAGAAATGCCATCTCTTCAGCTTCCTGAGGAGATGGCTGTCTGGTGCCCTGCTACAGACCCACTCATCTCAGCACCCATCAGCAAGTGCTGGTGAAGCAGGGTGACCCCAATCCAAGCAAGAAGCAGAGGCACTGTGGACAATAGGATGCCCTCGTTCCTGTCACCCTGCTATCCCTCCCATCTGTTGCAGAGATGCCTGCAAGTGAGCGTGGGAGAAGGGCTGGGTCTAGGTCGGGCCTGCTTTGATGCAGACCTAAAATTATCGCGCTGTGATAGGGAAACCACTTCAAAGGTGAAGGGAGCAGAAACATTGCCTACACAGAGAATGTGTAACTACCCACGCTGTAACCCAAGCCACGGGGCGAAGGCCAGCATTTGCCTGGCTCCCACAAGCAGCCTGGTTGAGCAGCGATTGGTGCTGGCTGCATCAAGAGCAGCACTGTGAAAAGGGGGCTGGGGCCCTTGGGAGAACGTCAAGGACACCAGGAGGGCCAGGAGTGCAGGCCAAGAGGATGCGAGAAGCAGAGAAGGATGAGTTTAAGCCTAAAGTTTCAAAACTGAGTGGAGCAGGAGAAACTGGCAGCTTCCACCCCCCTGCATCAGCCAGTCTCAGGCACCTGCACCCGCAGGGGACGTCACAGCATCCCCAGTGCTCACCGTTACTTGCTGTTGCACAGCGATTCCTTCTCCTGCAGAGCTGCCATGGCCAGGCGCAGGTGCTCCTTCAGCTGCTCGATCTCTCGCTCCGAGCGCACCTTAATGTGATTCAGCTCTGCATAGACATCTTGGTATTTCCCTGAGGCAAATCTCTTGTCCTGCCAGGGGAGGGAGAGGGGTCAGGCAGGTTTCAGGGCTGATTTTAGGGAGGGTTGGCCTCAAGGTGAGCCCAGCAGAAGAGCCAGCAGGTGAGGAGCGGAGAGCTAGCCCTGGGTTTGAAGCCCATCTCAATCTGGGCCATGCAGAAACCATTCAGAAGAGGAGCATGGAGGTATCACTTTGCAAACACCAGGCCAAGGAGGAACACAGAGACGCTGGTCCCACAGCAGCAGGGATCTGCAGCATCAGGTTGAGGAGGTGATGTGGGCTTTACCATGGCTTGCGTGCATGTGGGGCAGCCATACGGGAAAGGCAACCCCACCAGGAATGCAGGCCACTGAGAGAGCTGGGCGCAGCTGCTTACATGGCCAAAAACTTATGTGAGTAAGTTATAAACTCCTGGAACATCACTGAATTCCAAAGCCTCTTTCAGGCTTCCCTCTGGCAGGGGCCTTTGAAAATTCCTCTGAAGGAGCTGCTGCCAGTGGAGGGAGCAGCACATCCAGAAACGGTGCCCAAGGAAACGCATCCACTCAGAGGGGGGGTAACTAGGGGAAGCAGAGTGCCAGGCAGCCTTCATCCAGGTTTCCCACTTGCCCAAGAAGGGCTCGTGTCTTGTCCATGCTTATGTATGCATATATCTGGGGAAGCCAGCAGCTAAGACTCTGTGACTCCTCCCTTGTACAAGGTCAGTCTATGACAGTCCATGCTGTCGGAGCTGCTATGTGCTCTACAATCAGCAAGGACAAGCAGCACGGGTGACAAGAGGGTTTATCTCGAGCATCCCATCAAACCCAGCCAAACTCTGCTGATAGGCTTCCTTCCCTTCCCTCTCCTGCTGCCTTCCCTATTGCTCCCAGAAAACACTGACCTTTTGCATCATCTGCAGCTCCTCCCGGAGGCACTGCACCTCCTTCTTAACGTACTGGAGCTCATTCTCCTTCACCCGCAGCAGCACCTGGGCCAGAGAAGGGGGAGAGGAACCAGAGGTGACTCAAGAGCCGCCGCCTCGGAAAAGCCGGCAGGCCCTGGCGCAAGTGCGGCGGTGGAAAAGGAAGGAAGGGCCAGAAGGGCTGGGGCAGGAAACGGCGCAAGCAGCCTGCGAGAGCAGCGGAGGGGAGGCTTGCATTCTGCTTCCTGCACTGCTCCATTCGTCACCCCGCTCCCACTCGCTCCAAGCCAAAGCCATCAAGAGGAGAAGACCCCTGGGACGAGTGGGGATGGAGGCAGCGGGGCAGCCACGGGGACCCCCGTACCTCCAGCTCGCAAGAACTCCGCTCGTTGTTGTGCGAAGCGCGGTCCCCAGAGCCCCGCGACGAAATAAAGCTTCGCAGCTTGCCGATCTCATCCGAGAGGCGGGTCTGCAGCTCCTGCAGGCAAAGCCAAAAGACGTCAGAGTAGCCATGGCACAGACCTCTTACTGTCCTGACCATTCCACCTTCATGCCAGCCCTTGTCCAGCTTAGAGACCGTGTCGTAACCCCCTGTCCATAGGCAACGGCAGCATCTACATCCAGCAGAATACGCTTGCCATATTTAATGCCACAGTTAAGACAGCCTCTAATTCTTAATCTTTTTCTTTCTGATGATAAAATCTCAGAAGGGAAGAAATATGAACAAATAGGGGAGTTTTAACAGAGGGGCTGTGCTGTGTGAGGGAAGAACATGCTCCAGTGCTCCTCTCTGCTGGTAGGAAAGCCCTTCTCTTGCCTGATTTTTCCGGAGGAGGTCCTTGCCCTCCTGCTGACAGCGCTCCAGTATCTGCTCCCGCTCTTCTGCCTTCTGAGTGAGCTCCCCGATTTCCAGGCACTTTTGGGAATACTGCTCAGAAAGCACCTGCAGTTCCCGCTTCAGTGACTCCACGTCCAACCTGCCAAATAGGAACCAGCTCATTGCTGGCCCAAAACTCCTGCCAGCTCCTAGCCCCTGGCATTGCCTTTCCCCCTTCCATGGCCAGCCTCTGCCCACATCAGTCATTAGCACAAAACAATGTTCCCTGTGAACCAGAGCTTCAGTTCCCACACTTCTGCACATGAGTGTGGTGCTTCTTGGAGCTCCAAGCCATCCAGAAGAAATGGAGGAGCTTTCCATACAGAAAATAGAGGGGAAATAGCTACAGGTATGAGGGAAGTGCTATAGGGAAAAGAGCCAAGCAGGGGACAAACCTCCTGCCCTACAGCTCCAGCAGCCCTGGGAGCCACTACTGGACACCCACTACCCCTGAGGAGGGAGCTGGGGAAGAGGCAGGAGGAAAAGCTCAGGGCTAGAGCTGCAGATGGGGTGTAGTGACACTGGCACAAGGCAGCATCATCGGACAAGAGGAGTGAGAGAGGTGCTTTCTTACTGGTGCTGCTTCTGGAGGGCTTCTGGGAGCGAGCTGCATTGCTGGAAGCTCCGTGTCCTGCCTAGCTCCTTATTCATTTCCTCCCGGTGGGCTTTCTTCAGTGCCTCAATGGCTGCAGAGGGGGACAAAGAGAAATGGGGGAGGCTGTGCCAGCTTCATGGAAACCACACCAGGGAACTGGCTGAGCTCTTGCCACTGCAGGTTCCCAGATCCATCTTTGCAGATTCCCCCTCTTTCCCTTCTTCCCTCAGGGTATACCTCACCGTCTCCACACACATCATCATGCTGCCAAAGAGACTAACACAGGGCTAACACTCTGAGAGCTCTGTACCACTTGCACCAGCCTTGCCCACCCAGAAGGTGCTGGTCCTCTCCCACCCATCCACAGAGGCATAACTGCATTTCCTTCAGTATCTTCATCACCCCATCTCCACCAGCACCACAGGAGCAAGAAGCACCAAAGCTCGTGCTTCAAGGAGCATCAGTCTGACACCAGTTCAGTCAACAGTGTGGCTCCAGATGACTGGGATGACTGGCTTTTGGCAAGAGACATTGAGGAGAGGCAGGAGGGACCCAGCTGAGCAGGGGGTCACCTTGGTGTTTGCTCCTACCTGCTGCCGTTGCCGCTGCCTCCTCTGCCAGGAGCCGCTCCTTCTCCTGCCGCAGCCGCTCCAGCTCCCGCTGATGGTGCCTCTGCAGCTCCTCCATCACTTGCTGGTGGGATGACTCCATCTCAGCCAGGCTGCGCTCACAGGCCTCCTGTTGTGAGGAGGAAAGGAGGTATGAGAGACCAGCAGGGAAGAAGGAAAGGCTTGGGCCAGGACAGGCACCTGGCTGGGTTGATGTCTGCCTTTGCAAACCTCACCCAAGTCCAGGGATATTTTGAAAGAAGTGAGACTACTTCCCAGGAGGGTCTTTTCCTTCTGAAAGTGAGGTGGCACTTTAATCATTGAACACAACCATTTGACAGGGGCGCACATCTTGCAACCCCTCTTCGTGCTTTACAGAGGAAGAACGTGCCTCTAGCTCTTAAAACTACAGCAGCAAGACAGGAACATCCCTCTTGGTCCAAGAGCTGGGAATAACATGCCCAACAGCACAGTCCCAACCCTACACCAGGCTGCACTGCCTGGCTGGAAGACATCAGTGGGAACTGCATCTCAGTATCTGCCTTTTAAATGAAGCAGCATCCCCTGGAATCAATGAAAACCGAGCCTCCTCTCCTGAAAAGTGACACTCTGCACTGCTCTGTGACCTGACAGAGGCTGCCAAAGAGCCCTCCCCACAGCCTAATGGTTAGGGATCCTCCTCACACAGCTCTCCCTCCTTTCTGATGGCTCTGAGACCAAGGGGATGGTTCTTCCTATGTTGAGTGCTATGGTTAACTTGAGTTAGAGCAAAGCAAAGAGGTTCTCAACCTGGTGCTATGCCTTCGCTCTCCCTCCAGATGCTGGCAGCACCTGCCTGAGCCTCTCAGGAAGGACTTGTTCACCAATAAACCATGCCATTATTATTAACAGCCTGGGCCTCAAAGACATCAGCAGAGAGCTAGGAAGCCATTACATCCCTCAACAGCTCCTTGCCATCCTATTACTTCCCCACTAAGGCAAAGACTCATACAAAAGACACTGGAGCATGTGTGAATTCAAGCCCTTCCTGGCTACTCCCCTCTACTGAGATGAGAGAAGCTGGGAAGCTTCACAGAACAACCAAACGACAGGAAAAAGTGAAGAATCAATTCGGTGATCTGTCCACAGACCAGCTGCAACCCTTGGCAGACTGAGAGAGAGTGAATCTTTTGGGGAAAGGCCAAGTTTGGCTTCAGATGTGAAATGCTGACTTTTTGAGCCAAGTTATTAGGAAGATAAGGAAGTTCCTCCCCACTGCTTTTGCTTTTTTTTTTGACCATAACGAGGCCTGTGAGCTGTAAATACTAAATCACTACAACCCAGAGACTGGTAAGTGTCTGGGCTGGGTGCTATGGGGCTTGTGCGTTTCTTTATCTGTGCTAGGTACAGCCAACCCTTGCAACAGACTTTACCAGCACCAACTTCCTGCCCTGCCAACCCCCTCTGCCCCGGTATCTTCCAACACGTAAGGCCCATCCTGAAAACCCCACTGTGTGGTGGAACAGCAGCCTCCCCACAGGAAATCCCTGTGGGATGTGACCCTGCTTTCTTTGGATGAGTCCATGAGAGGGGAAAACAAATAAACAAAGAGATGTGAGAGGCTGAAGCATGAGCAAATTCTGCTTTGCTGGCTCTCCCACGTGCTGTCCCAGCAAACGAACGGGCTGTGCTGTCAAAGTGACCTTCAGGGCTTGGGCTGTCCCCAGGGACTGAGTGACTGACTGCTTTTAACAAGACACTCGGGAGATCCAGTTAGCAAGAACCGCATGTGGCGAGCAGCAAACCACCAGGGAATGACCAGAGGCTCAGCAGGAAGCCGCTGACCCACTCTTGAGCTGGGGGACGGCTTACCCCCGTGGCCCAGGCCAGCATCGTGCCCACATACAAAGAGGGACACAAACCCTACGCCTCTCCCCAAATTATCCTTCTCTCCCTTTATAACCCTGGCCCCTTTAAGGCCAGGCAACATGCATCAGCCTTTATGTAATTAACATTGATTACAAATGGGGCCCAGTTAGGGTCACCATGGCAACCCAATGATTAGCGATACCTGCTCAGCAATAAGATGAGTCCCAGCATTTCCCAGTTCGCTACTGGGAGTGATCCCCAGGCCCCGAGTCCTGCATCCTACTCACCTGTGAGATGTACCCTCGGGGCACACGGCTGTCTCCCTGGGATTTTGCTGCCTCTGGAAGGCTCTCATTTCTGGCCCGGCAGGACTCCAGCTGTGCCCGCAGTGACTGGATCTGTGCCAGGGAGGAAAGATGTTCAGCAAAGGGTGGAAAAGTGCCATGGCCTGACCAATGTGCCACATCCAAACCCTGGGCTTAGGGATGGGGAGGACAATGCATGGCCAGTGGAGGCCTCTGCTTCCCCAGCAGCCTGCCAAGGGACCAAACTGGCAAAGCCAGCCCCAGCCTTGCTAGCGCTAGTAAGGAAGGGAGGAGACATCCCAGCTTTCAGAAGTGGATCCATGTGGAGTAAACCACCATTGCATGGCTCCTTTCAAATGCTGGCAGGTGAAGTGCTTGCAGGCTTGGGAATAGCCAGAGAAGAAAAGCTGTGAATGTACTCCGAAACACAGATTCCACACAAGTAGTGCCACCAAATAAATTATCCTGGACCAAAACATGGTCTGGGGAACCTCTGCAGGTGCGTGAAAGCTGGCCTCTAGCCTTGCATTACTGGATTGCAAAAGCTTCCATGCACTCGAGGAGCCAGAAGGGAGGAGTATCTCCCTTCACCTCTGCCTTGCTCTTCTGCAGAGCCCCCTGCTGCCAAGTACCACATTAAGGGGCCACCAGAATCCCAGTTTCAAAGAGGAGGGATGCTCTTACCTCCTTTTTCAGCGCCTCGTTGGTGTCTCCCTGGCCCCCCTTGCTCTGGTTCAGCAGTGTCGTCAAGGGCACCCGCCGCAAGTCCTTCAAGGGCAGGCGCTCCAGCTCCAGCCACTTCTTCTCTATCTCCTCATTCAGACGAATCCGCTGGTCCTCTGAAAGCGGGGGAACGGGGAGGTCCTGCTCCCCGACCTTGCGGGAAGAGTCTCCTGCTGGGCCATCGCTGTTTGGGACCCTGCCATCGGGGGTCTCAAACCATTTCCGCCTCTCCTCCGAACGGATGGCCAGATCCCGCTCCAGCTCCTCATACTTGGGAGTTCGCTCGGAGATCCTCAAGCTCCCTTTTGTCCTCTGCAGGGACCCCTGATTCCCAGGGTCTTGTGGCAAGGGAGACAGCTCCACATAGTCAAAGGCATGGCGCTGCCCATCCGCCTTCCAGTGACCGCCCTTGGAGTTCCCCTCAGAGCCTGAGCCCGGCCGCTGTTGCTCCTCCGTCCGGAGTGAGCCTTTCTCGGGAACACAGTTACGGAAGTTCTCCTTGTCGCAGTCAGGGAGTCTGAAAGCAGAGCAGCAGCTGGTGAAGAAGAGGCACCACATGGGAAAGGATGCCAGCAGAGGCACTGCCAACTGCTCAAGGCTCAGACCCTCACTCAGCCCAGCTTTACAAAACCCCACCCTGAGCACAGAGCTGGGCCTGTAGCATCCCGTCCCTCAGGGAAATGGATTTCTCCACCAGGCAGCAAGGATTCACCCTGGTTCCAGCTCTGCTGGTGGAAAAACCAGTCTAAACTGATGTAGTGAGGCAAAAAGCAGGTAAAAGAAAGGGAGCCATCAGGTTCTCAACCCCTGTCACTGGCTGGTATAATCAAACCACTTTCAGAAGGAGAAGAGGGCAGGGCTGATCTGGGAGCGGTGAGATATCCAGAGGGGCCTTCCTGGCCCCTGCCAGTCAGGGTAGAGGGACAGCAAGGGAGAAGAGGACAAGCAGCACTGGGCAGCTCTTACTTGGTGACATCTGGAGCACCGACTGGGCGCACATTCTTCCTCAGGGCCTCGATCCAGTTGCGCCGGATGCCAGAGGTCATCGCTGACAGGGTGAAGATGGCATCCTTTGTCTGCAACAGGGAGGTGACAGAGGCCCTGTCAGCACCCACTGGACGTGCAGCAGCTCGCTCTTGCTCCCTGAGACCCACAGGCACTCGCATACACAGGTGCTGGGCTGTTAGAAAGGCCACCCTCTGTCTCAGGCTCTTGGGGAGAGGCGGAGGGAGGCAGGAGATGAGATGTACTGTTTGAAGGGGAGCCTGTTACACATCCTTCATGAGACCATCTCCGAGCAACGGCAAAAGAAACCTTGCTGGCACACTGGGCCAAACAGACACTGGTGCAATCCAGCTGTTCAGGTGCTGGGAGTAAGGTGCCAGCACTGGTGTACAGCAGCAGGGCACAGGGAAACCCAGACCATGAAGTGCCCGTCCCTGCACACCCACAGAAATACCATTTCTCATGCTGCCTTAGCAGCCACCTCCTGCTGCTACAACAAATAGCCAAGGACAGAACCGTACTGGGGCTCAATCCAGGGTACAGGCTGTCACTCAGAGCATGGTCAGCCAGGTTACATCGAGATCTGCAGAGCTCACCACTCTCCCCCTGCAGCTGTGGAAAAGTTGCCTTGGCCAACATGTCAGTTAGATACTCCTGGCATTTAGCTTGGCTCCTGGACTGCCTCCAGTACAGCCTTCAGCCAGCCCTGCAAAGCCTCCTCCTCCTCCTTCCTTCCTTTGCAGGCAGGCAGCCCTGATGTCCCAGAGCACTGTCAACCACGTGTCAAAAAAACAGCCTTGGGCCACCACGCTGGCACAAGATTTGTATGAATTGCCTCTCAGCGTCTTGGCACAGAGAGAGAGCACACATTGCCACCCCGTGTCCCTTGGTGCTGCTGATCCATACACGCCGTGCCGGACACTCACGTGTATCTGGAAGCCGTAGTTGCGCTGCACCGCGAACTCCGTCACATCCGTGCAGGAACGGAGGTCGATTTCTCCGTCAAGGTCATCAGCCTGCAAGCACAGCCACCCGCTAGGACATCAGTGCTCAGCCAGCCAGAAAAATGCCACCTCTGCCTTCAGCCCACAGTTCTCTGGGAGCCAGGCTCAGTTCCCCAGCACAGCATGGCCTCTTCTAACCCAAGGCCTGCCAGCAGCGTGGATGGAGAGCATCCCAGATGCCCAGCCACAGGACCAGCCCTTCTCTTCACCTCCCACCACTAACAGTCTCCCCAGACTTTGCCACTCTGCCTTCATCCTCTTCGTCATCCCTTGGCAAAGAGCAGCTTGGCACTTCTGCCATCCTTCAGGAGGACATGGTGCTGTTGCTCGTCCCTGGAGCACCCTGGTCATGCCAGAGCTGTGCTCCTCTCCCCTCGGACAGGAAGGAAGAAAGGGCTGGCAAAAGGCTGGCCATGCTTACCTCCTCTGCGTTCGAGTCCCGGTAATACCTCAGGCTCGAGTCGGTCAGCACGAACCAATGTTTCTTCCACTGCAGGCGCATCGGGCAGGGGGAGGGAAGGGAAAAGACAGGAGGGAAATGGATAGGCAGTTACCAGGGAAAGCGTAGGAACAAGGAGGGACACTCTGCACTATGACCTCTCGGCCTTCTCTTCCCCCTCCTCCATGTCCCTCCCAGATCCCCCTCGTGACCCTCAGCTGTGAGAGAGGCACTTGACAAACCTCTGTGTCCACACACAGAGTGAGGCACCTCCACCAAAAGTTTTCCACTGCCTTTCCCAGCAGGAGAGACCTCAGTAAGCAAGGAGGAAGGAAACCAGCTGGCTCACCGGGGCTTTATAGCAGCAGGGGATAGGGGAAGAAGCAGACTCTCATCTGAGGCTTACCTCTCCCGGCTCGTCCAGGATGGACATCCATCCCTTCTTGAAATTGAGAAGGTCCGGCTGGAAAACAAAACAGAGAATTACTGTCTTGGAGTGACCCACAAAAGGGCTTTCCATGCCAGGGGGTGGAAGGTGAGGCACAGAACAAAAACGGGAATAGCCTTTTTGGAAACTCATGGGGGTATACGACTCTATGGCTAAGGAAAACTGGGCATAACTCTGAGCAGCAGGCAGTCATTCCTGTAAGAGGAAGCAGGAGATAAGGGAAGGGGTTTAAAAAAAAGTAAAGGAAAATATGCAGCAAAGAGGTTTCCACAAAGTGCCTCAGAGATATTTATTCAGAGAGGGGGAGGCAGGGACAAGAAGAGTGGGCAGAAGGGAGTGCTCCACCACCATCAATGGAGCTTGCCTCAGAGATGGAGGCAAAGCCACAAAGAACCAGACACGCCTTGTCCCAGCCCTGGCTGTCCATGCCCCAGAGCTATGTCCCTCTGGTAACTTCACCACCAATCATTTATTAAAAACATAGTAGCTCAGCCCTCACCAAAAACCTACAGGAGGCAATTCAACAGCTGTGAAAACACGTTTATTTTAAACAATGTGCCCCAGGGTAGAGATGAAGTCAGTGCTTGATCCTCTCCCCTCTCCCTCCAAGGTTCAACCCTCTCTGAGATTCTGAGGGTTTTTCTCTTACTGAGCTCTTTCTGCTCACTCCCACTACAGAACCTGCCCTCTGCCCAGCCACAGCTACAGAAGATAAGGATGAAGAGAATTTCACCCAGATCACTCCATGCCACAAAGAAGTTTCTCTGTGCTGTCTGCCTCCTCCTAACCTCATGTTGCTGGTGCAGCATCCCAACCAGTTTATCTTCTTCCCAAGGTGGAGCACCAGAGAGCTGACTCAGGGGAACCTCTCTCCCTGGCTTTGCCCTCAGCCAAACAGGCTTGAGCTGGTCCCTCCTCCCAACCCTCCTGGCTCCCAGGAAGTTGCACCATCAAAGAATTCAGTCCAACGCCTCTTCTCCTATGGAAGTCAGTTTGCCAGCGTGCCCCTTCTTCTGCAGCCAAACCAGGCAGGGACAGTGTTGGAGAAGTGACGGTACCAGAGCTGGACCTTCCAGAGGTCCAGCACCAGACCTGCCAGTCCTGTGGAAGCCACCAGCAGTCCCCATGTGTCACGACCACCAGCTGAGACAGAGCTGGTGAGAAGGAGGTGGCTCAGCAAGCCGACGGCCACTCCATATCCCATGAACAAGCCCAGTGGCCAGCCACAGCTGCCCCACAAGCCCAGCTCCCTGGCTGTACAGCCAGGCCAAGCCTTTCCCTGCTTTCATCTCCCTGGGCTGCTGCTTGTGGGTTACACCCAAGGTTATGGGGCAGCAGGAGCCGAGTATGTGCCGGCCCACTCTGGTGCTCTGGCTATTGGTTTGAGCAGGAGCAAGGAGTCCTGCCAAGGGGAGGATCACTGCCTGCTACAGCTTCACGCCTGCCCAGAAGCATCCGGCAGCCCCAGGCTCCCTGGGAAGGGAGGGAAACCAGAGTGAAAGGACATGAGGGGCTCCTAAACCTCACCTCCTGCTGAGGTAACAGGCACTGCTGGCAGCTAGGAGATAAAGGGGATTTATGCATCCCCATCAACCCAGATTTGTGGTGGCTACACTGCTGCCCTGAGAAAACACCCCAAAAATTAATTCTTGGTGGCAGCAGCTCCACCCTTTTTCCCGTTATTCCTTCCAGTCCGGTGACTTAAGCTCCAGCTCTGAATTCAGAGTGGTGAGAGGGAAGGAAAGGAGACAAAACATCAAAGTACAACCACTCCCCTCCTGGGACACACGTGCGCTCAAGAGAAGAGAGCGAGATGGGCAGGCTCCACGGAGGCAGAAAAACAATACAGGGAGAGAGGGAGCAAAAGGAATCCTGGCTGGGGCTGTCATACAGATCTGCTGGGTCTCATCTTATCGAGGATTTACAATCCCAAAGCATTAGGTGCCAAAATAATTAATATTAATAGGATGCATGCTGCTGGGAAAATCACCACGAAGTCCTGCCAGAACTGCTGCCCCCAATGCAGTGCTGGGGCCAGAAAATCCACCTGGAGGGTTTCTCCCAAGCAGGCAAACTGCTCAGGGTTTCCGCTTTCCCCACCAGCCCTAGACATGGAGCTGCAGCTCTACAGAACTGTCTTTGAACTATTCTTGTCATAGTGGGGTCAGTACCATAAGTTGAGGCCTCAATTGATACACAGAGTGCTTAAAGCCACTTTTCTTCTCTTCCCCACAACCAAATCCAGTTTCCTTACTTAGCATAAAAAGCTCGGGATACCGTCAGCTAAGAGCGTGGGGTTCAAAGAGAACCCCTCATCCAGAGGAAACGGCCCACCAGTGGGAAGAGGAAATATCCAGGAAAGCCGAGCTGCTGGGAGAGATCCGGAGATGCAATGATGTGGCAGGATGCACCCCCAGCAAAATGCATGGCCCTGCAGCTCGGGGCTGCGGATGGCTTGGGAGGTGGCGGCAGTGATTTTGCCCAACTGCATCCACACCCATCAGGGTTTTATGTTCAGCCCCACAGCTGGCCAGGTAGAGGCACTGGAAGGGGTCTCAGGCAGCTGGGGGCATAGGTGATATCTGGAAATACTGGCTTGCAACAGCAGGTTAAGGAGCGGCAGCTGCCTGCTCTGGTTGAAGAAGGGCTACAGGGAGGTGATAACAGTCTGTAAGTATCCGAAGAATGTAAACACCATAGAAGGAAAAGGGACAGGGTGGGAGCAAAGGAATGGCTCCTGGGTGGTACTGAGGCGCCAGGATGGAGAAGTGGAGGAGAAGAGGCTGTGGAAGGCTGAGAAAGCTCAGTGTCCGAGCAGGATGGTCAGGTATGCCCTTTCATCACCAGCCTCTGTCATCACCGTGCCTCCTGCTCTTCCCAAAAGCTCCTCAGCACTGCAGGTTCTGGAGCACTGCTTCCTCTCACCTCCGGGAGATGGTGCAAGGGGCTCTCAAGCCTCCCGGAAAGCACAGCGTCTCCTCTCCTCTAAAAAGGGAACCCGCTTCACAAGGCGTGGGCCCCAGGCCAAAACACAAAGCAAAACCGCTCCAGCTCAGTTGGGTGAAAGGAAGATCACTCCCAGGCTGGAGCACACATGCAACTCCCGAATCTACACGTGCAGTAAGAAGAGCCAGCGGGCGACGGGCTCTCCCTTTCCCACCGCCCCCGTGCGAAGCGCCGGCGGGCACAGCCCAGCCTGTCACCTCCATTACCCCGCTCGCGGCCGGCAGCCGCCTGTGCCAAGGAAGGTTCGCCCCAGGGGTGGGATGCTCCCTGCCCCGAACCGCATCTGTTTCCCACAGGGAGCAGGAGCTCCCCACGCCCGGGGGGACACCAATTTCGCATCCGACTGCGGTCATCGGTGCGGTGAGCTGGCCTGGCCTCAGCCCGGTCCACGCTCACACTTACCGGCGTGGGGTGGTGCCCATCGGGGCCGAAGCAGCCACGGGGAGCTCTTGGGGGACCCCGGCGGTGATGGGGAAGAGAGCCAAGGAAGGACTGCCACAGCCTCGAGTCCCGGGGCCAGAGTCCCCCAGGGAGCGGCAGCTTCAGAGACCCCCAGAGCGGAGGGACCCCCGGAGGCGGCGGCTGACAGGTGGGGTCCCCCGTCCCCTCCCAGCCCCGGGCTGTCCCCCGGGCTCCGGAGGAGGAATCCCCGCGACCACCGCCCGCCAAGCCCCGAACCCCAAGTCCCGACTCACCGTCATGGCGGGGGCACCGCGGCCGGCGGGGCCGGGGCCGGGGTCG
>VWPU01005377.1:0-21755 GCA_013398955.1 Callaeas wilsoni | reverse complement strand
CAGGGAGCAGCTCCTGCACCCTGGGAGCCCGTGGTGGTGACAGCAGTGTCTGGCTTCCCCGTTCCCGTGCTGAGCCTTGCTCCGGGCTCCAGTAATCAATATATTTTTAGTCTTTGTTATTTGATCCCCAGGGGAGGTAAATTGATTTATCTCTATCTTTTCTTTGCCGAGGTGTAATTCCTCTGTCCTTACACACTAAAATTTCTAGTAGGATACCATAGAAGTGTCACAAATAATAAATGCAGAATTAGGCCTCTAGGACACAAAATGTCTCCTTTTTAGTTTTTTTAAGGTTGATTCATAAAACTTGATCAGAATTAACAAGAATAACGAAAAAGAGAGTTTAATTAAACCCATATTGGGAAATGTCTAAAGAAATAAAGTGTTTCATTATGTTCTCTTAATATATCCTACAATATTCATCCAATTAAGGTTGGCACTCAAGTTATTTTTAAGATGTGGCATGAATAAGACAACCTAAAATATCATATGATTGCTCCAGCTGAGACATAATAGTTGAAAGTCATTTTTTCCAATAAAAATAACAATGAACAGTGCTATTAATTCATAATAATGATGCTACTGGGAGAAGTGTATGACTTCCACTCCTGAATAATCAACAAAAGCAAATTAGCTTTAAGCAACAAAATGTGCATGCATGTGTATGTCTGTGAGTGTAAATGACCTGGAGAATGAAGAATTGAGAAAAGCAAGTTAAATACAGTTTTAACCATCATAAGAATTTTTTAAAATTATGTATTTTGAAATACAGTTCATGTAAATTCAATACTCTGCAAGGCAAAATTCATTGTCAATCTCTTCTTACATACTATAACTAAAATTCACAGACGTATACTTGCACCTGAAACTTTTCCAAATTTCAGCTTTATCCCGTGAAGAAATATGGTCCCTGGTGCATTTCATTTTTGTTTCTAATCAAGAAATTCAGGAGCAAAACATTAAATTTAATAAATCTGCAGTTTCTTACCCTTTGTCTCTCAGTCCTCACTGTCTCTTTCGAGTGGGTTGTATATAAAGAGAAAGCATTTCTCCATTGTGGATATTTTTGATCAGCCTTTTCAAGCTGGTTTAAAACATTCAACTTCTTAAAATAGAAAATTCTTTTTTAGCTGTATTTATCTATTAATTTTGGTCCTTCCTCCCTTCCTTCCTTCCTTCCTTCCTTCCTTCCTTCCTTCCTTCCTTCCTTCCTTCCTTCCTTCCTTCCTTCCTTCCTTCCTTCCTTCCTTCCTTCCTTCCTTCCTTCCTTCCTTTTGAAGACTACATGTTTTTCAGTTTGGCATGCTTCATAGCTGGAAAATTAGAAATACTGGATTAAGTGTTGATTATTTAATTTAATAATATCCCCAGTGGCTCTTTCTTATTTGTTTGTTTTAATATGTTTGTTTTCCTATGAAAATGTAGATAGAGATATCTAAAGCAGAGTCAAACACTTAATGAAATATTGATTTTTATCTTGTCTTGAAAGGAACCAGTACTTAGAGTTTCTCTCTGCAAATGTTCTGTGCACAAATATATATAAACGGAGCATTTTTGCACATAACCTCAGAGTGGCCATTGCAAAATTATTATACTTGTTTAGCGTACAACTCTTACCAACAACTATTTAAAAGCAGAATTTAGTGTAGAATTTTAGCAGAAATATGCACATCAAGGGACATGTGAATTCCACAGTGTTTCTACATAGCCTAAAAGTGCAACTTGAATGATGATAAAGGTATGAGACATAATCAGAAACAAATTAGAGATGGATTAGTATGGTCATTCTAACCACGACTGATTTTAAGATAACTAAATCCTACACTACTGATGTACTTCAGCCCATCAAAATTTCAGGCAAATACTCATGTGCCCTTGTGCTGCTTCAGAGTCAAGAATCAAGTCTCAGTAATCAGTTATAAGATTCAAACTTCTTTTGATGACAAATCACCTGAAATAAATATTGTGATGTTCACATGTATCTGTTACATGGTACTATTGACTAAAATACGTAAATGTTTTTAATAAGTACGATACATATGATGAATATATTTGTGACTGTGCTGAATGCCAGTGGCTAAGTAGACAAATTATGCCTTCCATTGATGAGAATGAATGCCTTAGATTTTTGTTGTCTGGAATCATCTAAAACAACAAAACTGCAATTAAGCCTGTTCCAGTGCCTGGCCAGGCTCTCAGGAGAGAAATGCTTCCCAGAGTCCAGACTAAACTTTGCTGGATTCACATCTAGTTCACAGGCTTAGTCAGGGTCTCAAGACCTTTTCATTTGACCCGTTAAGGCTCTGGTGAGAGGGAACGCTCCCCCCAGCCTGAACGCTGCAGCTGTTGGTGTGCACAGCTCCCTTTGCTAGGCAGAAAGACAAATTCTGGATTCTGTGGCTGAGAGGCCGGGAAGACAACGATTGCTCCATGGAGTCAGTGCCTTCCAGAGCCTCTTGCTTCATGCAGTGTGTGTGTGTCTGTGTGCACAGAGGGACTGCAGGGGCTTTCCCATCTTTATCTAAGTGATGTTTCTATTCAGATATTTGAAGTCTGATCCCTGTTTGGATTTTTCTTTAATGCACTGTTAATCTGAGAGGAAGTGGTAATGCATTTGGGCTACCTTATTGCTCCACTTTGCTTTTTATGGCACCTTGTGAAATAAAATGCTTGATTAAATTTTATAAAGGCTAAAAAATCTGAGGCTCTAAGGTTCCTGAAAGGTTGGCTGAAAAAAATCCTTTATGAGATTTTATCCAAAGTCTATTGGTGTTGGCAGCTGCATAGTAGCAATGAGGACTTGCAGTCGTTTTGGCTGTGTCCCAGGAAAACCCCCAGCTTAAAAAGTCACTCAGAGGTTTTCCATGGACTACTGGTGTGATGGAAGTATGTGTCAAAGTGTAAGACAGACATCAGAGCCCTAAAGACCTACATATCTGAAAATAAAATATTGTTGTCCCTAAATTCAAGCGACCATAAGCTTTTAACAATGGTTTGCAGCTTGCTAGATAAATCTAGATTTAAAACCCAGATTTGGAGGGTCAGTTTT
The DNA here is from genome assembly GCA_013398955.1 of Callaeas wilsoni. Taxonomy (NCBI): domain Eukaryota; kingdom Metazoa; phylum Chordata; class Aves; order Passeriformes; family Callaeidae; genus Callaeas; species Callaeas wilsoni. Next base: position 18,706 of record VWPU01005377.1, on the reverse strand, counting down.
GGCACCCACACTGATACTGGGTATCCTAGCTTTGCCTGAATCCATAGGAACTAAGATGCAAGAACAATTCTAAATGGGAAAGCAAAAGCTTCTTTTTCAACTTGCCTTTTTAACCTATGAAATAGCACATAGAGTAAAGAAACTCATGCACAGATTTTTTTTTTTTTTTAATTTTTTTTTTTTTTTAGTGAAAAGCTGCAGAATCTTTACAACAAGTGACCCTTCCAATCCTTATCCAACGTGGAGGGTTTTAATATAAACTGATTTTAGTGATTTGCACCTTGGCCTTGCCTATTAAATAAAAGTATACTAAAGAAGAAACTAGAAGAAACAGTTATAAATAATGGATAATTTCATTATTATAAAGCAGTTTCAATTGCATTTTTGTCAGGAAAGGCCTTATAGGGGAATGAAAGGACTTTTATGCAGATTTGCTACATAATTTTCTTCGCCTGCTCATTTTGAGTTCTAACAGAAAGTTTTGAGGACTCGTGAAGAGAAAGTCTTCCTAAGCAAATAAACTATAATAGTGATCTAACATATGCCTTCAGCCATCTGTGCTTTGCTGGCTTATAAAATTTCTATGAGAGTTTGTTTTGATGACGTAAGCAGCATTTTCTCATGCTTGCTATGCATGAGAAAACAAACAAATGCAGGGATATTGCACTGCCGTTCCATAGATGAAATATTATCAGTATCCAGTTTTCTGTAGGAAACAGAGCTATAACGGCACTCCATATCCTCTCCACTACTTATAAACCAATAGGCCCAAGCCTTAGGAAAAAAAATAAAATAACCTTCTCTATAATCCTATAGATTGCCTTTTCCCACACATTTTTCCTGTTAAACAAATGTTATTAAATGAATATTTTCTAAGACTGATTTTCACTAGTAAAAGCTAGAAAAAACTTAGAGAGCTCATCTCTCATAGGAGAGGAACAAGTTAGTACTGTGATTAACGCGAAGTTTTAGAACTAAAACTTTCTCCTGGAAGGAGAGAACATGTTTCTTTTAAAGGAAGAAAAGTGAGAGGACTCTAAAAGTAAATCTCTTAGACACTTTAAACATGCTAAGTATATTTAAAGCTATTTGTCCTAGGGTAAATATGAAGTGATGGAATTTTGGTTCTATTAAATTGGGTTGTAAAACCGTCCTAGCATGTTCCTCTAGTTCCATAAAGTTTCCAGTTAAATCACTGAGATCAAGCTTAAAATTGTCCATGCTCTTGAGAACCTTTCTGCTAAATGTAAGCTTCCACTCTTGTGATTCAGAAATTCAGTTGAATACTTATAAACACCAAAGTAGCCCCTGGAGAGCTCTGTCTGAAATGTTCTCTGGACTATGCATTTTGAAAATGTGCATTAAACTTTTGAATTTGGCATATCTTTTAGGGCTGTTCAGTGCAAGCATTGGGTGTTCAAAGAGTTGGGAAATCTGCTCACTTACTCATCTGGCTTTTACTCTTCTGGTCAGTATTTCAATAACATGTTGGGAAGCTAAGTCTACGGTGCCATATTTCCTTCTATAAAATTAGAATATTTGCTTACTGGTACATTTTTCATACAAAAATGTTGAAATTATCATATAACTGTCTTTGGGCTATTTAATAGATATGACAGAAATATAACAATTTCTGGCATCATCAAGTGTGCTGATGTTAAAATTTTAGCAGAACACTTGTTTTACTATTTTTAAGTCTCTGAGGGCTTTGAAAATTCATCTCCCCTATTGCTGGTTTCCTAGCTTTATGTGCTATCCAGAGGTTGCTGAAAAATTTATCATGTCTTCCTGATAATTATCAATTACTCTTCGTCTTTCTAGCAGTTCTATATTAGTCTGGTTCTGTGGTTCTGTTCCCAAAACACTACTGTTACAAGTTTTTAAATACTCTGGAGTAGAAGGAGATAAGCTGGGGAGATATTCCAAATATTTCAATGACAACAAATTTAAAGAGAGAGTGATTTTAACAGGACATTGGAAGGAGATTGTTGAATTTTGAGCAGAATGATGACTCCATGCTCATGTTGAATGTAGCCAGAAAAATACATTTGAATTGTACACAGCGTTGTCTTTCTTTTGCTAGGAAAACTTTCAAAAAGTCACCTTTGAAAAGCAAAAAATAGATTCAAGTACCAGAGGAAAGAATATAAAGCCTTGCAGAGCTTTTGCAGTCTCATAGAAAAGATGTAAAAAGCATGTACAAAGAGATCTAGAGAGGTAGATGAGATTCAGCCAGGTTTTGCTAAAATGGCTGTGGTAAACGAGACCACAGAAACAGGTCCAGAAGCCACGTTTTAGCAGACAGTATTTCAGCTGTGTTCCACCCACTGTGAGCAGTTCAGGTTGGTGTTGCAGACGGTTGTCTCCACAAACTTTCAGTGTCCTAACAGGATTGGTTTTCACCTGTTAGAGCTGCTCTGCATAGGAAGTTGCTGCAGGGTACACATAAATATGTTATACTGTAGCACAGGGGGCTTTCCTCTGAATTTCCTTCATATGCACCGGCAGGAAAAACACACGAGGTAACCAATTCCACTTCCAGTGCCAGCCCACGAGGAGCAGCTGCTGCTTGCTAAATGCCTCCTTCCACACCCTAATCTGTGTCACCTTCTGTAACTCTAGATCTGTCTCACGGCTGCAGCGTTACTCTAATTTTCTGCCGGTGTCTTCTGTTGGCAGGTGCCTTCTGCCACCTCTCAAACACAAAAATAAAACCTGTGCTCCTTGCCTCTGTGGCAGCATTATTGCTCTTTAATAGCAAATAAAAATGGTAGCAAAATGTTTGTTGCTGTAGTAAGGATTCTTTAGCCTGAAAACATTGTGAAGGAATGATCTGGTTATACTGAAGGTAGAATAAAGAAATGTAAAGGCTAGAAACCTTGGTGCTTTGTGCTTTATTTTATTTAACTGAGCAGTTCCTCACACCTAAAGAAGCTATCCCTTAATATTCCCTTACACCCTTTTCTTGCACTTTCTATAGATGCTGGCCATTTTCAAGGACAGAGTATTGGACAGGATGTGTGGGGCTTGTGCTCTGGCACAGCAGATCCAATGCTCAAATTCAAGGTGACTTACGGCACAGCTGTTGTCCTTTGGTCCTGGAGCCTGTTCCCTGTGTCATCCTCTGACAAGGTGTGGCAAAGTGACAAGCCATCTAGACGTATTTAATGTGAAATGAAATATGTTGCCTTTTTTTGCTTCTGTTTATTAATTTTTTATTTTAATGGCATGTCATCTTAAAATATATACTTGAAAATATTTCTGAACTAGGGAGTGTATTAGCCTGCAGGTCACTTTATTATTTATTTATGCTTTTTTCCACACTGTCATGCTACAAAAAAATGCAGGAAAGAGATTCTGAGTTTTAGGAGAGGTAGGTAATGTCACAGTGCAGAGTGAATAAAATAATCAGCAGTATCAACTATGATTTTTTTGTGTGTGTGTCTCGTACTGTAAGATACACGTATGTATGCACAGTCTGACCCACAGTGTGTTTCCATGTTTACACAGGAAAACACTAAAAGTTCTGCTAAATCCTTTCCTGTTTTGACCTTCCAGATCTCCAGTGCTTCAGTGGACCCTTTTGCATCCTGACCTGTAGGAGGTTTGGCTTGTTATGATAAATCATGGAAGGTTGTTTTTAAGGATCAGCATCCCTTACACTTGATACGAAAAGCTGCATGTTCTCAGCCTGCTGCACATGTATCCTTTGCTCCTACTTCACTCCATACAAGCTGAGAATGCCAGGTGGAAGGTAGCTAAGTGAGCTCTTTGCCTAACCACTTGTAAAGGCAGAGGCCCCCATGAGACCCTCAAACTTGTATGAACATCTAAACACTGGAGGTATAGGAGAAAATGCAATTTTTTAATACTTGTGTGGAGAGCTGTTATTTTTTCTCAGGAAAACTTGAATTATGACAGAGAAGTTACACTGAGATCAATGTGAAGGTTTTGCTTCCATAAAGAGTAGCTATTGATGGCTACTGATGATAATTATGCAGCAAAATCTAGGTTAAAAATCATGCCTGAGCTGTGTGTCCACAATACCTGGATGTCCAGGCAAGCAATGAGTGGAAAAGGTGGGTTCATCTGGCACATGATATCATCTCCTTGAAAAGAATTCTGTCTGGAAGAGTGACACTATTCAGTTCAAGATATGAAACAGGTAAGACCTACAAATAAAGCAGGGTGAGATACTTGGTGTTGCTTATTTTGAAATTAGTTTTGTGCAATGCAGTAAGTATCTCATTGTTTAATAAAGTTTTGGTTCTAAATAGTTTAGTTTAAAACGTATTCTTAAGAGTTGCTATTTTCTGGAAATTCTGTAAAACTTTTCCATGAGAATTGAGCTCAGTTCCATATCCAGTAGAAAGGAGCATACTTAGGGCTAAGAACTGCACTCTTAAATTAATGTCAATAGCAGCTGTGCGTGAGCATCCAAGGACAGACTTTTTTCTCAGGGTATGTTCTACTTTGATGTTCCTAGAGTCTATAACCTTTTAAAGTTAATGGGAGTTACATGCTACAGTATACATCAAGGAAAAAAGATACACCCTGCAGTTAAATATAATAACATTCCTCTTCATAGACCACTACTGGGCACTGTGTTCACATTGCTGAAAAACATGCCTTGAATTAGGCTTTGTGCTAGTGATTTATGTAGTTATTTGCATCTGCCACTGCAAACAGAAATAGAAATGTTGGTCTGTCATGGCGATGTGCAGACTAACAAGTTCTCACTACACCATGACAAATCATTAGTGTGGCAAATCAGCAGCTCTGCAGCTGCAACTGCCAGCTCCCAGCAGTGCTGCCTGACACAGGGACTAAAGCAGCAAGGGCTGACCTGCCGTGAGTGATTTCCCTCATGATTCTGGAGGCACGCGTGTGTCTAGGACTCCTCCGGCCACTAGTGGAGAGACAAGACTAGACTTTGCAGGTTTATATCATTATGGGAGTCCCTGGAAGAGAATTTCTTTACAGTTCTCCACCATTCCTCTCAGCACTGTGAAAGCTTGCATGTGTGTGTTTGTGCCCATGAGCTCCTCTGCCCTTGAGGAACCCCTTTGCCCGGCTGTGACACCGCCCAGTGCTCGCTCCCATCTTGGAAGCTCCCCACCTGTCTGCGAGCTGCTGCTGCAGAAACACCGTGCTCTGATTGTTTTGTTATGAGAGACAACAGCAATAGCTATTTAATAACATAACCAGGCAGCGTCTCAGAAAAGGGAATATGATGTTTACCCTTGAGTGTGCAGTATCATTTTATCTGCTTGCTCTGAATGACACCTTTTGCATGCAGCACGTTTTATACTGATGAAGCAATGCCATGGCAGCTTCCTGCATCTGCTCTCTCTGCTGCCTGAAAGTGGCTGTGATTATTAACGTGTTAGCTAATCAACAAGAATAGCTGCCAGACTCTATTTAATGGCCTCAAATTTCTCTTCTCCAGAAACCGAGGACATGAAAGAGAAAACGAGTGTGCAATATGTTCATTGACTGCAATATGTTCATTCTTATCTCCACACGTTTTGTGTTGAAACTCAGTAACATTGTTCCACTGGAGTCTGAGCCCCAATATGGAACAAGAACCTGTTCTACAGTACTTCTTAAAAGGAAAATTAAAACAAACCCTGCAGATATCACTAACTTGTGATTATCTTCCTTGAAAATATCCATCTTACACTGTAGTTGTAAACAAACGGTGTGCGTACTATCTGCTATGGATGTTCATAACACTATTGTTTTAGTTGAGTAAGCTTGATATTTTAAACAGTATTGCCATCTTGTGGTATAACAAGTTTTATAATTTTGTCTCTTTTTGCAAATTTTTGATCTTTATTTATCGGCAAGAATCCCTGAAATGCTGTAGCACATGAAGCAGAATAAGTATTGCCCCAGTTGTAAAACATTCACAGAAAATAAGAAGCCTCTATCTGAATGTCCTTTAACAGTATAGTTTTATCTTCTTCCACTGAAAGGATGGGAGTAGGGTCATTGTGAGACACCTGATTGTAAGAGCTGTCTTATTAATTATTGTCTGCTTTTGAAATTAGTTTATTCCAGACACATATCCTTCAGCAGGTGTCTGGACTCTTCATGTGTGCTGAGTAACACCTGGTGTTACGTGGTCCCATGAAATAAAGAGGCTGCGACTTCTGCTGCAGATTAAGAGACAGACAAGGCATTTTTCTCTCTCTTTTCTAAGAAAAATGTCAAGCTAGTTATTTTCTGCTCAAATAGCAAGTCTTATATCAGAACTTCTAATATTCTTGGTATCAATCTTCTGGTGACCCCAAGAGAGTATTACCCAACACACACCCAGAGCCAGGGCTTCCCATATGTGAAGCAAGACCCTGTAAGCAAGCAATGGTTTCCCTGGGTCTTTGCTCCTTCACACTCATCTTGGAATTGTTCTACCTGCTATAAAATCAGTAGTTTTCAATATTCTGGATTTGAGGTCCTGTAGAAATCTGCCAATTACTAAACAGGTACCTTAGAAAATCTCACCTGTGTGAAACATTGTATAGTGTACATGAACTCATGAACTCAATCTTTTTCTTTCAGGACACTGAGGTTGAGCCTATGAAGAATTTTCTGGTTTGGAGGTAAAGTCCAGGGACACCACATTGTTAGGGAGGGAATTTTATTGGGAAATAACTTTTCTTGATAAACCAAGGATTCCTGACAAACTTTCTCCATATTAAAGCTTATCAAAGCTCTACATGTTGGTGAAGTATTCTGTTTTAACTTCCTGGCCACTAATCAAAATAGATGAGTTTGTGGAAGTACTATCTTCAGCCTGGAAAGGCCCAAAGTGAGTAGCCTGCTAAAGGAAATACGCTAAACACAAAAAACAGGATCTGTATTTACATATGCGTTTCAGGACTGAGTTATAACACTTACTGACATCCAGTTTTTTTCCTTGAGCAGTGAGCGTTGCTGGAAGATCTGTGCTATATTGTTCCTGTTTTTACTCTTAAAATGAATAGCCTATTCCAAAAACTCTATTCTGCTTGGTGAGAAACTTTCCTTCTGTAAGAAACCAGAAAGCAAACACATGAAAATAAATTAAGATTTTAACAATCTTTGTCTTCTGATGGATAAAAGCAAAATAAATCATTCTTTCACTGTAGTGATACTAGAAAATGTAGTGTTGTGATGGCTCAGGTTTCAGAACACACTACACATGATGTACTGCACATACTTTACACCTAGAACCTAACTGAGATAAAAGATGAAGATTAAATTTATTTATGCATGAATATAGTGAACATCTGCCAAAATATATCTAGTTATTTTAATTCTCCCGTTCAACAAAGCTGACCATCTGCTCTGTCATCAGTGAAGATCTTGTTCTGAAAGCTAAATCAAAAGATCACCTGTCTTGTGTACCTTGTTCTTGCTTAACAGAAACAACATTTTAATGGTATCCATCTGTAGATGTGATGGTGACCTGCAGCAGGTACATACTCATTGAGTCAAAATTAGCAGCTGGAGCTGTAGAAAGCAGAATGACAGTTAAAATTTTTAGGCTCTATCAATGACTAAAAGGCTTCAAATTAGGTGTACTGCTTAAAACAGTCATTCTGTATAATCGTAATACAGAATTTTCAGACACCCATAAAAGCCAACGACACAGAAATTAAAATATACACACATTTCTTAAGGCAATACTAAAGTCTGCAATGAAACCATTGAACTTTTATCTTTCTATTTCTGGGTACACAATAATGCAGAACGGTTCTATCACTACATAAACATAAAGTGTAATATAATCATACAATGAATTGACAAAGTAGTGTTTAATATGAGAAACTGAGTTTTTTAATGTTCTGATTTTAACATAATTGCTCAAACTACCAAATAGTACATTCCTTTTTATGAGGGAAAGTAAGAGGCAGATGTTAGAACCTTTACTCTAGTTCAGTGCTCAATAACGGAAAAGTGTTAGGGAACAGGATATTATTAGATCATTTGACTTAGTTAATGGATTTCTGTATTGCTTGCACAGCCATCACTGCCCTTGCAGAATTTTATTGTCTTAGTTTTAACAATAAGAATGCGGAAGCTTTGCATGATTGTAAAGACTTCAACAAAGTGTTAACTTTCCCAAAGGAGGAAATCTCCCAGGACCAGTGACCTTCGGGACATGGCTCCCCTGGCTCAGGCTGCCTGAGGAGAGCTGCTCCAGCAAGAAGCATCCCGTGGGTGTTCTGCAGCCTGGGCCAGCTGAGCTGCGCCTCCAAACAGCTGCCAACATTTACTGCGTTTCGCTACAGTTGCCAAAACTCCAAGTTTTCTGTAATTGAGCTGCTGGTAACAGTATATTGTTGATGCTTCGCGCTTAGCAAAAGGCACCATTTACGCGCTGTGCTTATTTGCAGTTCAGTAGAACTCTTTTGTCTAGCATTGGAGTGAACTTGTTTCTGTGTGCTGGGTATGGTACTGTCAGCAAAAATTACATGACTTCATCATTTCCTGTCAATACCAATTAGTGGTTATTTTCCAGAACAGTCCAATTTAGATGAAGCTAAGCTATTAACATTATTAGTATTTACATTACCCTGATGACCGCGATCCAGCTTCTTTAATTAGGCACATCAGTATGTCTATGTAAGAGTGTACCTCTGTAGACAGTCTTTTTAATTTTAGGTTTTTTTGCTAGGGACTCATTACTGACACATCACTTTGTGCTCCCAGTAATATGTAGCAACTGGGCCTTGTCTTTGAATTACACATTATATTTTTGAAATATTTTTTAACTGAAAATCATAGGATGGTATTCAAGGAGTAGAGACGATTTAAAATTTTTAAAAAATAAATAAATCAAGTAATGCTTTTCTTCACTACACAGCATCAGAGCAGCTGGGATTTCCCAGGCTCAGCCTGCCCCCCTCAGCCTCCTGTCACTGCAGGTTAACTGCTGGACTGGGCGAGTCAGGGGAAAAAGGTCTCTGATATTTCATATAAACTTGATGCATTTTTTCCTCCATAGAGAGTGGCCTGTTTCAATATGTCAGATGTTCAAGTAGATGACATTAGCATACTATCTCTGAACAAAGCACTTTCTGCTGTGCTGAAGTTGTCTGAGTAATGGCAAAAAGTAATTCTGAAGGTTGATATTAAGTATAATTGAATGCATTCAGGGCACAACTGCAAATCTCTTGAAAATGTCATAAACTGTGCAAAGCTACTGCCTTGGTGACAGTTTGTTGAGCATAAAAATGGAATCTGAAGAGCCTAAGCTATTTATTTCAATTCAGTGAGATCCTCAGCAAAGCTTACAATTCTGCTACATCCCCTAGAAATGCAGGGTCTCTTAAACACACAGATGATGTCATCTATATTATAAATATAGATCCAACACTGCCTTTATGTGTATCTCTGTGTATATGCAATATAAACACACCGGTACCTTGAGTAAGAATATATTTACTTTCCATAATTTAAATACTTTCAAAATTAGAAAGCAACAGGATCTTGGTTTTATACTCTCTTTATCTCTGGTTTAGTGCATATTGTTTCAAAGTAAATAGCAGCATAGTTTAAAATAGCAAAATTGTGCTCATGATTTCAATGGCAGCATGGACAGTTTCTCTAGACTCTTTAGATATTTGTTTCAGAAAATTTGTACATTCACACATATTAACAGTTTGGAAAGTCCTCAGTTTTGCTGATACAAGCATTTGTAGATTTGTGTAGTATGGCTCCAAGCTAAAAACAGGCAAAGGATATAGAGCATGTAGAGAGTATCTTAAAGATTACTACATAACTGTAAAGAAAATAGTTTTCTGATGACATGACACAAGGAATTCTGTTTTCTTGATGATTTGGGTTTTTGAGAGCAGAATGCCTTTTATTTTTCAAGAATGATAGAAAAATGCACGGAGCCATGGCCCGAAGAGGAGTTGCCAAGGTGCTCTACAGCACTAAGTTCCTAAAAGTCCAGAGTAATTTTAATTAGTAACAGCACAAATGTCTTTTGCAAAGCTGGGCAAGTAATCATTTCATTCTGTATGTGACTGCCTTGAAGTGAGACACCAAACAGACCTGTCAACTCTCCTGCTTTCCTTGAGACTCTTCCACATGAAAAGAGAGAAAAATCATCTGTTCTCTTTCCGTTCTTCCAAATCTGAGGTCACCTTCCACCACAGTAAATATTTCGAGTGGCCATGTAGAAACAGAATGTATTCCTGCCAAATAGTGAAGGGAGAAGGACAGACATCAGGTTTGCTTTAAAAAAAACCCCATAAATACAAGTTTGAAAAAGAAGTGCCATTTCTGAGAAATAGAAGAAGGAGTAGGAAGAGTTCAGACTTAAGAAACTTTACTGTGTAAAGAGTGTTAGGCTTCAGTAAATACTTCTCCACTATTCCCTCATTTCTTAGGATAAGGATGAATTAAAATTCCATCTCACTGCAAAATCATACAAGCATCTTTAAAGATGTTCTAATCTCAGTTAGAACTCAATAAAAAATAACACTCAATATTTCAAACATTTTAAGGGAAATATGCATAAACAAAACAAGTTTACTGTATCTGATCAGTCTCAGTGCTAATTTTTTTCCCATAGTGATATCTACTTGAGCTCAATGAAAATTCTGGATGCACAAGAAATGTGAGATTGCACCATTAATTATCCCAGAAATAAACAATTATTTACTAATTCAGATTCCTAAAAAGTTATTTGCAGAAATTGAGCATAAAGTGATCCATAAATATTTCATTTGATTTGCAGCTAAGTGCCTAAGGGACGTCCTGCAAGCATAAGGAATGAAAAAAACCCCAACACTTAGATGTAGATGTGTGAGATGTGTGCATATGTGTGTGTATGGATACACACATTTTTACACACATTTATACATATATACACACACGATTATAAGCTACTTGATTGGACACTGGTCAGACCACTTGTTTCCCAATATTTTCAGGGTATACAGATGTATTGAAACAAGATTATTTATACCTGCAATTATTATGAGTTAACTAACAAATTTTATAAGTGTGTAAGTATCAGATCATTTGAGGCCAAAATTCTTCTGAATTTTGTAGGACTAAAAAAATCTTGTTACTAGTCTTTTGTGTCTGCCTAGATAAAAAAAAGGAAGGGAAAAATGAAAGTGTGTTTCATTTTGTGGCAGCTGATTTAATTCTTGTTAATCAACACTACACTGACATCATACAGCTATTTTCTTGCTATTGATAGGAAACATTGTCAGGGGAAAGAAAAGGTGTTTTTAAAGGTGATTAAAGAGCGATGAACTATAATATGAAAATGTAAATTTTATCTTACTGATAAAAAGAAACCAGCCCATAAAGTCCATTAGGCAGCAGAGTAGCACTTCAAAAGAAGTCACGGATGGATCAACAAAGTCATGTTCAAAGTAAACCAGATAAAACATTTAAGAGGTGTATTGAGAGGATCATCTTGTAATAATAGTGCAACTGAAATGACCCAAATAGTCTTATCCAACCTGCTGATCTCTAAGTGTGGGATAAACAGAACATGGCATTTCAATGTGAAGATCAAATGAACAGAAAGCCACCTGTGTCTCTACAAGATGAGTATTTTTCCAAAGTTAGCAGACATGTAAAAGGGCAATTGTATTTCATCCATAACAAACAGGAAAAAAAGTGAATCACAGCTGAATTATGGGATATTTCCTTCCTTTAGAAAAAAGCCCACAGCCCTCCGCAATGAAGTGACATCCTTTCTCCAGTTTCTCAGCTTTGTAAATATGCTGCAGACTTGTTACGACAAACCTTGTCCAGTCTCATGTGAGTTGAAAAAATTACTTGGCTGGTTGTACAATGAGGTTTTGATACTCACACAGTTCCACAAGGAGTACCAGCAGAGATAATTCATGACTTTCCTCCTGAAGAGTTGTAAAAAGCATTTTCCCACAACGTAAAAAAAAAATCAGGAAAACAGGTTTTTATTGCAGCTATTTTGGCTTCTGTTTTGCCAGTTTTTACATGTGCAGGGGCTTCTTTTGCAGAACTGCCACATTCACTTCCCTTGGCAAGCACTGGCATATTTATGTAGAGACCACAAGTTAATTTATGATATTGAGGCTGGCAATGAATATGGTAGCTATAATATGTAAAAGATGGCTAACTTTAAATACTTGTAGGAGAGATACTGAAATGGATTCCAAAGAGCAGTAGAAATCTAGATCCAAACCCATTGCTCAAATTTTTCTGACACAATTCCTTCTCTCTTTGTATCATCTGAGCTCTCTTATCAAGAGATTTTAACATCCCATTCTTCTTAAATAGCTTACAAGCCTGATACCAAAATATGGCAATCTATTTGTCAGCCCAAGGTCTTTACTTTTATGATAAAGTAAATAGACAGCTTGCTACAGGTTACAGCATCATAAAGTTCTATCATTCACAGCTGCTCTAAGATATAATTTCTTTTCCCAGTTAAAGCATGCATGTCCAATCTATAAGACATTAACACGGTGCTTGTTGAACCACTAGTTTTAGTCCTGTTTTGGCTGTTTCAATCTGCAGCTTCTACCCATGAATACAGTTTGGTCCTCCACACAAGTCATCCAGGACTTTGCCTATTCTCTGTGGTCTGACTGGTTCTAGCTATCATTTTTGTCAGTATTGGTATTCATTCTAGCTTGCCACGTGATTGTTCTGCCCTGCTGTCTGTCCAACACTGCTCACTGCTCTGTCCTGTCCCTGTCACCACTGCACATATCAGCTGTCCTTTGCTAACTGCACTGTCTAGGAAAAGGTAGATTCAAGGACTGTTTGAACAAAGGCAGAAATGTGCACAGAACCCAGACTGAGAAACCTCATGTTATTACCCTTTATTACCTTAGCTACTGTTCTACCCCATTATCTGTCTTAACAAGGTTCAGAGGAACTTACCTGAGATGCAATGATAGCAGTGCATGGAAACCCATCTTCACTCCATGCCAGTTCAGACATCCCAGGTCAGCATCAGCAGGAAGGTTCTGATATGTTGTTGATCTCAATATGATCCTGCTGCAGCTTTACAGTAAAATATTGTCCTGCCCTTTTTGAGCAGATCACAAAAGTTACATATGTTTAAATATAATCAAAAGGGTGATTACAAATGCTGAAGAGCAGGAGAGTAAACAACAAGTGAGAGAGATTTAGATGTCTGTAGAGGTGTGGGTATATGTTTGTGAAGCTACCCTCATTTCCAAGAAACTTCCATTTAGAGAAATACTATTCTTGGAATTGTATTGCTTTGTGAGAAGCATTAGCAGGTCTGCAGACCAAGGCTGCTGCTGCATCTATTGTGCTTTTAACAGTGGGATGTGACCCCATGACTTCGTAACAAATACTTGTTAACCTCAGTTTTCTTGCTAACTAGGGGTATAAAATAGGCTTTATCCATTCACTTCGGTTTTAGTACCAGAAAAGAAGACACAGGAAAAAACAAGACAAAAACACCCGGGCTGAAAAAAAAATTATCCTTTTTGCCCTGGTGTCAATCTGTCCAACTAAGTGTTCCTTTCCTCTTCTTTTTACTGTTGCTAAATATTACAGCCTGTGAGATTCAACTTGGTTGGTATCTAAACAACCAAAATTCAGTCCATAGCTATCCTGCAAGTGAATTTTTTTATTCCGTGAGCTCAGGCAGGAATTGAGTTTAGTCTTGACCACTTCCAAGGCACAGATATGCTTACCAAATCTTAAAGACACAAGAGTTTGGACAATAATGCTGTTTGGACAACAAATGGCACATTTTCAATACAGACCAATTCCAATACTTGAAATCTACCATGAGGTCCTGTAAGATAATGAATCAACATTTTAGTGACCACATTGTAAGGGAACAGCTCAGGAATAACACCAATGTAAATTAGGCCAAAATTTGAACGTTCATTATCATAAATGTAATGAGTTCCATGTAGCCACCTTGCCCAAATCCTAAAAGTTAACTTTCTTCAAGGGTCTTCTTACTGACTTCATGCTTCAGAGTATTCAGAAGATTGCAGAAATTAACATCCACAATTAGTATAATTTGTCATCTACAAACACACAGGAAGTGCTATGCTTCCAAAGGCTTTCTTCCAACTGAAATGAAAAATAAAATATGATGGCATATTTACCATGACATCACACTTTCTTTTTTGGGGAGGCAGAAAGGGAGCCCCAAAAAACCAACAAACCAAAAAAAAAAAAACCCAGTCACATAAACCTTGGAATAATAGGAAAGTATAATGCGGTTAATTAAGCTGGCTACTTCTCAGTCTTGTTGGCTGGATAATGCAATCTAATTATTGGTTTAGGACCAAGGAAGACAATGGAATTTCATTCTCTGACAAACGTTTGGTATTTCCATTTTCAACTCAGAAGTGTCACAGCACAGCTCACACTTTACTGCTCTCCTATAGGGTGGAAGTCACTTTCTTAATCCTATGCTAAATGCTCTGGCTATTTATCCCTACCCTAAATTATTTAGTGTGCAAACTGGGTGAAAGTCCAAGAACTCACTATCACTTTGACTCTAGTGACTGGAGATAATTCACCACTATCATCTCAAACAGTGTCACCAGCATTCATTCTTGCAGCCATTATGATTTAACATTAAGGCAAAATTAAAATTGCCACAGCATGAAAACACTTGCAAAAGAAATAGCTGTATATTGTTCAAAATTGTGCAATGAGACTAATACACTAAGACTGTTAAAAGCACAGATTGAGGATAAACACATGATCAGCAATTTAAAAGTTAGTGTTGTGTTGAGTTTTTCATTTATTTCCCCTTAAAAGAAAATAACTTGAATAAAACTTTTACAGTCTCCATAAAAGAGACAATAGATTGTTAGTTTCCCTTTACAGAACTCCTTCTTCTCTTAGGAAAGTAACAATGATTCAGGGAAATAATAAGCTGACACAAAGGCATGCAGAGCTGAACAAAAGTTTCCATATTTGCTGTTGCATTGAGCTGGGAAAATAAATTGCCATGAATAATTCAGTAAACAACTTTCTGGTCCACTCATAGACAGTACACTAGGAGTTAGTGGTTTTTCTAATCTCACTGTTTATTTCCCCTTATCTGACAAATATAAAATTTTAACTCTGTGGATTAAACCCACTAGAAGGATAAATTACCAAATCATAGTTTCTTTTTTCTGTTTGGATGAATGTGAAAGAATGTGTTTACTGCCTGAATGTGTCTATATATGTATATATATAACTTAAATATGAGCAGTGAGCAGTTGTACATACAAGCAGCAATTCCCCTTGCTTTAGTATGCACCATTTCCATTAAATTCTGATCACTATTATGCTGAAAGCCCCATTTGGAGACAGAACTATGGTGGGGAAAAAAAACAAGAAAAAGACNACAAAAAAAAAAAAGGAAAAGAAAGAGAAAAAATAATAGAAAAAGAGAAAGAGGAAAAAAATGAACATAATTGTAAATTTACAATGCATTTATAGAATCAGAGATTAATTACACAGCTAAATTCAGTGTTTGGCCAATGAAAGTGAGTACTATTTCTAACAGAAAATTAAATTTTTTATTGTGCCACAAAATTCTAAAATTTTACAATTCAGCAGATCTGTTGTGCCATCCTGTTGTGCCCCAGCAAATATCTTACTTTAAATTTGATAAATTTCATAACATAATTTCAATTTTTCATTGATTACTGGTATAAAAAAATTAAGGCCTTAGTGTCATCACTTCACATATAGAAGAGTAGCAATAGAAATTATAAAAATAAAGATAAACATTTCCTAGTACTAAAATTTTTTTGAAAACTTAGAGATCAGCAGTAATGTTGACTGTAACTGTGGGTTTAGTGAGTTCTCTGAAAGACCTGGTGTTGCTCTGGGTGATACTGTTGCTTTCTTCATCATCTTTGTGCTCAAATTATAAGGCAATGTGTCAAAATCCTGAAATAAAAGGAACAAAACCCAAGGTCTGAATGCAGCTTAGGTCCTTTCAAAGCAGTGAACATTTGGCCCACAGAGTTTTACTTACACCTGAATAAAGTGTCTCATGTTTTCTTTTTCTCCGTGTTCTATTTAATGCCACTGTTAAATGCAGAGCTATGTGAATCTACATTAAGCAAAACACTCATTGCACTCCAGTATCCTTGGAAAGTGGATCCACATACGTTCACAGGCACAGACAATCTTCTCCATATTCAGCACCGCCTGTTGATTTATGGACACCTCAGATCAGTGTGTGTCATCTCAATCATTCGCCACAAAAGCTGTGGGGCTTGGGGGTTGATTTGCAATTCGAAGTGTGAACTGATTATTCCATTTCGGATTGGGCAATGTCTGAATAATAGCTGGTATGGAACCCCAGTTTCTGAGGGTTAGCGTTGAGGTGGCCCAGGCCACCTTCGGGCTGAGGATCAATGAGGACATCCAGCGCGTGGATTTCCCCGCCCTGGACAGTGGATCGGAGGGCGGGTCTGAGAATGGTGCAGTGGGTGGCACCAAAGCATGAGCTCCAGCCTCCTGGATGTCACTCCACCTAGTTGTTCCACCCCCGTTCCAGAAACACCTTTTCCCCTTAGTCATCCATTGGTTCTTCTCCTCATGTTTATTTATTTCCTTGATGTATATTCAATTAAGATCTAGAAAGGTCTGTTGTCCCGTGTTCCCCATTGGTTTGTTTAAATCAGACCCTCCCTATTGATCCTTTTATTGGGTACCTCACCTCTTGTCTTTTCCCTATTGGTGTACCCCTTTGTACCTCCCTTCTCCTCCCCTACCATAAAAGACACTGTAGCAATCGTTCCAGGGTGCCTTATTGCACCTGTTGCTTGCCTCGTTGTTCTCCAGGCCCTGGGTCAGGGAATAAGGACTTGGACTGTTGCAACAGGAGTCCCTTTCTCGCCTTTGTTCCTGCCGTTCACTACTGTTACACCTGACTGCTGCCAGCTCCTGGCAGGAGGGAGAGAGCAGAGTACGAGACTCTGAGGTCGAAGCTGCCGCATGCCTAGCGCAGTTAGGACACTCCCACCACGTCGCCTGCCTGGCCTCCAGGCGGTCAAGCGGTCAGCCAGCGACAGGTTAGAGCTGAATGCAGGGCTTAAGACAGTTCCCATCAATTCCAGAGGGGCCCAAGGACTCCCTGAGCTGCTGCTGAGGGAAAGTAACAGGTTTACCAAGGCTATGAACTTCCTGCCACGTGAGTTCCCAGATCTTTGGCACCTCTCCACTGAGCGGATCCAAGGGCTGAGTGGATGGATCCTGGAGATGCTGACCACAGCCAGCAAGGGAGACAGAGGGAGCTCCAGTGCTGGGCCAGGGACACTCTTCCCACCCCATGCCCACCCTGACAGACACTTGGAGCCCTTGGGCACACTGAGAGACACTGTCTGCCCCCAAAGCCACAAAAGGGAAAAAGTCCTTAAAAGTACACCTTGACCTCAAATTGGAGCAACCTTCTTCCATTTTTCCCTCCAGACCGGGATGCAGTCAGCTAATTTGGCCTAGCAGAGATTCTGACTTAAAGCAAGGCCCACACACTTGCTTTTACCTCAGCATTTTGTCACAGCTGACAAGATTTGGGAAAGCTGCCAAACCTGTGCTCTGTTTGCGTAATTCCTTGAGATACTACAGAATAAGGGAGCCTAATGCACCAGAGGCAGGAATCTGCCATGCCTCAGCCAGTGGCACAAGGTGTAAACAATGCCTGGACACACAGTGTGTTCTAAGGCACCTTCGACACCCACGCAGGGAGCGTTCGCTTGCCTCAAACCACCGGGGCAAACGATGCAAGAGCTCTGGTTTTGGTTTGTCTGGGCACGAGCTGACTGTGAACCAGGTAACCTACTGGTTTCATTGGTGCCAGTAACTGATTGGCACAGCCCAGCTTCCTTCAGTGACCAAGACCACAGGCGTAGTTTGTCGTAAGAAAGGCATAAACTCTGTATGTTGGCGCTGGTTGTAGCTGACAGTCCACAAGGTGGCTGCTCTGGGATATAAGTGTGTGTGCATGGATCAGCCCTGGAAATACTGCATTTTAGCTTAGCCAGGTGCTGGCTTGGATTCTTTTCTTTATTTTCTCCAGTGTTTTTCTTACATGGGAAGTGGAGTGCTGCATTGCCTTAAAACCTACCACTGCATTGCCACTAGTTATGAGGGAATAAACTTACATCTAATTCATTAAGGGAAAAACATTACTCTTCAATTTGAATGCCATTTATTATTCACTAGATAGAGAGTCACCAGGGGATAACATATGGGGGAAACAGTAACCCACAGACCAAACAGAGGAGGAGATTTCTCCTGAATTATAATTTGGCATCAACATGAATTGCAATAAATGGATCTTCAACATCAGTATTAATCTGGAAATTCGCCTTTCCATCACTATAAACAACCACCACCTTTCCAGTACAACTGTTGTTCTCCTTTTGTCCAGAAATAACATCACAGTAGGTACCAGCAGGCAGTCCAGTTTGCACAGAGACATTCATATTCCTATGACAAAATAAACACTATTTATGCATTGTTTTCAAAACAGATACTTCAAATTGTGTGTTAAGATTTCATCTGTTACTCCCCTATTTGAAGGGCATTGTAAAGCATGAGCTTTCTGATCCTACCTCTCCTACACACCGATTTTAGCTCTCTGCACCCAGCATGCACTCGAATAACTCATGTTGGGTTGCTGATGCTATTGTTTTTTCTGGGGACACTGTTTCTGCCACTGACTTACCAGTCATCATTATTGAAGATA